>UESW01004922.1:634175-675928 GCA_900491605.1 Calamus simplicifolius | reverse complement strand
CTTTCTTTTTGCATAAACAATCATTTCTTCCCCTTTCTTTCTTTCTTTTTGCATATTCAACCATCTCTCATTAAAATTTCAAGTCTTTCTTTCTTTGCATATTCAACCATCTCTCCCCCTTTTTGTTATCAGCAATAAGGAGTAGATAAAGAAAATTATTGTAATTCAATAAGCATAGGATCCAATCAATCAAATTTGAAAAAGTGAAATTGCATTTCATAAGCAAGAACCATTACATCAGTTGATTCATTACATTCCAAAATGAAATACATTAGATAATCAAAAACTTCCTAAGTACAAACTATCAAAATCAAAACAAGATCAAATGTGCTTGAATACAATTTTCTTTAATGACCTATGATCTCCATTACATCATCTTTTTGTGATTTCTTAAAATTTTCAAGACAAGCTTCAATTTGAGAGACTGCAAGGTCAATATCCTTCTTCAATTGACCCGTTGCATGAACATAAGATCCCGATCCATCGCAATGCCTTCCATCCTTTCGAAGATCTTGTGAAGCTCAGCTCCAAAGGATTCTACAGAATTGCCTAAGGTAAAGGATAGCATGTCCAGTCTCGAATTTAATTCTTCTTTTAACTGATTAAAGTCTTCTTTCAATTGATTAATTTCATTTGATCTGTGACTGTCATACTCAGCAAGTAAGCTTCTTAACTGATCAAGTTGTTCATTAGAAAATCTCCCAGAATTTGTAATAGGCTGATGTGGAGGTGATGGAATAGAACTCGGTCCGGCCTCCGAAGGTCCAGCAGACGAAGGTCCCGCAATAAATGAATCAGGGACTGATGGTCCCGCAGTAGATGGTCCAGGGATTCTTCTACTCTGGTCTGCACCATCCCTATCTGCTCTTTCCTCTCTCCTCATCCAACCATTAACTTTCTTAAATCCCATTCTATGAATAGTAGAAATGCTGTAATAATCAGTGTGTCTCAATTTTCTTAAAGGTTCATTTTCCATAATGAGCACACCTTGGCTTCTAAAAACTAATGTCAGAATCATACCGTATGGCAGTGTTGATCTTTTCTTAGTAGCTGCCTCTGCCATGTAACCTATCATCATGCCAGCTAAATTGACTGGCCTTCCAGTTATAATGCAGTCCATCAAAAGAACGTCTCGCTCCGAGACATACTCAAATCTACCAATTTTTGGAAATAAGATTCTACCACAATATTATGCAATAATCTGAGTTCTAGGTTTAACTGATTTGCAAAGATCTCTTCGAACTCAGTCACATCTCTTCCTAGCATCCTTGATAGTGCACCACTTCTGTCATTATGTTGATATTCCATTAAACCAACAGTGGGCATTTCTAATAGGGTTCCAAGAATTTCAGTTGTTACCGTAACCCTAGTTCCTCTTACTGTGCTATCAATCCTCCTTCTCCTCTGCTTAATCCATTATAAAACTCCTTACCAATGCTGGATAAGTGGGGATAATGAGCACACTTTTCCCATCCCATTTCCCTTAAATTTCTTCCAATAGAGAAACCCTCCGATTCAAATAAATCAAAATTAACTTTTCTCCAGTGGTAATGGTCTTACCAGCTAATTGATCAACTTTGGAGATGAGGGTGAAGGTGGAGAATCCTCTTGAGTGGCCGAAGAGGAAGAAGGCGATGGTTGCCTCCGAACCGTGCGTCTTCTCGTTGGAACGGATGCTCCAGCGACGAATCCGCGCCTCTTTGGTGCCATTGAGAGATTGGAAGGTTAATCAGGGGTTTTGAGTGATTTGGGGAAGTTGGAAAGGTTTGGAGTTCTTTGGAAGGTTTTGGGAGACGATTGGAATGATTGGGGGTCGACTCCGCCTTTTTATTTTTGACCTAACTCGACTTAGAGTCGACTCCCGAAAACTGGGTGTCGGCTCCGAGCCAGAAAGTCTGTCAGCGCTCGTATTAGAGTCGGCTCCACAAAAGCCAGAGTCGGCTCTAATCACTTAGACAGAAATCAAAAACTCAGGTGTCGACTCCGCAAACTGTCAGAGTCGACTCTAACAGTTTCAGAGATAAAAAATTAAGTTTCAAGGATTTGAAACTATTCAATTAATCATCAAATTATAGATAAAGTTATTTAGCAATTGGGGAAACAATGAATCAAGATCTAGATAGATTTCCTTATTGAAATATCAAGATTTTTCAAGAAATGATGAAATCTAGATAGATGTCCTTAAGAGTTTCAGAAAACTATTCCAAAGGATCACAAACTCCTAATTCTCCTCTAAGATAACAAAATCTTTCTTCACTTAAGGGTTTTGTTAATATATCAGCTAATTGTTCTTCAGTGTTCACATAATCAAGACAAATTTCATTATTGGCTACATGTTCTCTTATAAAATGATATCTATTTCTATGTGTTTGTTCTTGAATGTTGAATTGGATTTTTAGTTAGATTGATTGCACTAGTATTATCACATCTTATGGGTGTTTATCAAGTGTGATACCATAGTCTTCAAGTTGTCGCTTAATCCATAGGATTTGAGCACAGCAACTTCCAGCTGCTACATATTCAGCTTCAGTAGTTGATAATGCAACTGAATTTTGCTTTTTGCTAAACCATGAGATTAAGTTACTTCCTAAGAAATTGGCATGCACCACTTGTGCTTTTTCTATCTAATTTACATCCAGCATAATCAGAATCTGAATATGCAATTAGATTTAATGTGAGTCTCTAGAATACCATAAACCTACATTTTTTGTTCCACTTAATATCTTAGTATTCTTTTAACAGCTATTAAATGTGATTCTTTAGGTTCAGATTGAAATCTAGCACATAAACATACAGAAAACATAATATCTGGTCTACTTGCTGTTAAATAAAGAAGGGATCCGATTATACCTCGATAATATTTTTGATCAACCTTTTTACCTTCTTCATCTTTGTCCAGCTTGCATGAAGGACTCATTGGTGTTCCGAGGGGTTTCATTGATTCCATACCAAACTTTTTAGAGTTCTCTTGTGTATTTGTTTGGTTGATAAAGATTCCCTCTTTGCTTTGTTTGATTTGGAGTCCAAGGAAGAAGTTGAGTTCTCCCATCATGCTCATCTCGAATTCTCCCTGCATCAACTTTGCAAATTCTTGACAAAGAGAATCGTTAGTAGCACCAAAAATAATGTCATCAACATATATTTGTACTACAAGTAAATCTTTACTTTTCTTTTCAAAAACAAGTTTTATCAACATTTCCTCTTGTAAAATCATTTTCATTAAGAATTTACTTAACCTATCATACCAAGCTCTAGGTGCTTGTTTCAAACCATATAAAGCTTTGTGCAATTTAAAAACGTGATTTGAAAATTCGTGATCTTCAAAACCTGGTGGTTGTTCTACATAAACTTCTTCATTTATAAATCCATTTAAAAATGCGCTTTTTACATCCATTTGAAATAAGTTAATGTTCATATGACATGCAAATGCAAGTAATAGCCTAATGCTTCTAATCTAGCTACAGGTGCAAAGGTTTCATCAAAATCAATACCTTCTTCTTGATTATATCCTTTAGCAACCAATCTAGCTTTGTTTCTAATTACTATGCCATTTTCATCTAGTTTATTTCTAAAAACCCATTTTGATCCTATTACTGAATGATTTTTAGGTCTTTCAACTAAAGTCCAAACATTATTTCTTGTAAATTGATTTAATTCTTCTTGCATTGCTAACATCCAATTATTATCTTTTTCAGCTTCTTCTATAGTTTTAGGTTCAATTTGTGATACAAATGCAAGATGATTACTAATATTTCTCATATATGATCTAGTTCTTATTCCTTGAGATGGATCACCTATAATCAATTCCTTGGGATGACTATGAGCATATCTCCAGTCTCTTGGAAGATCTATATCATTATGATCAATATTGACATCATCGTCCTTATGTGAATCATCATCTTTAGCTTCTTGTTCATGATCAGAAGATACTTCAATATTAAGTTTTTCAAGATCTTTTTCAATTATGTTTGTATCTTCCTCATCATCAATCTTTTCAGATCCAGTTGCTAAAGATTCATCAAAACTACATGAATGGATTCTTCAACTACTAAGGTTTCTTGTTAAAGATTCTATATGCTTTACTAGTTGTTGAATAACCTAAAAAATTCCTTCATCAGATTTAGCATCAAATTTTCCTAAGTTGTTTTTACCATTATTATGAATGAAACATTTACATCCAAATGCATGAAAGTATTTTATATTTGGTTTTCTTTCATTCCATAATTCATAAGGTGTTTTCTTTAATATTGGTCTTATTAAAGCTCTATTTAAGATGTAACATGCTGTGTTAATAGCTTCCGCCCAAAAGTACTTTGGTAGTTTACTTTCGCATAGCATGGTACGGGCCATGTCTTCTAGAGTCCTATTTTTCCTTTCAACTACACCATTTTGCTGTGGAGTCCTAGGGGCTGAAAAATTATGATTAATTCCATTTTCAGTGCAAAAACTTTCAAATAAGTGATTTTCAAATTCTGTTCCATGATCACTTCTTAGAGATACTATAGTAGTGTTTTTCTCATTTGTGACTTTCTTGAAGAATTTCAGGAATATCGAGAAAGTCTCATCTTTGTGAGCTAAAAACATTACCCAAGTATATCTAGAATAATCATCTACAATCACTAGACCATATTTCTTTCCTCCTAGACTTGTGGTTCTAGTTGGTCCGAAAAGATCCATGTGAAGTAGCTCTAAAGCCCTAGAAGTTGAAACAACATTTTTAGATTTGAAAGAACTTCTAGTTTGTTTTCCAAATTGACATGCATCACATATTTTGTTATTTTCAAAATCTAGTTTAGGTAATCCTTTAACTAAATCCATTTTAATTAGTTTTGAAATAAGGTGTGTGCTTGCATGACCTAATCTACGATGCCACAACCAACCAATTTCATTTATGTTAGCATTGTCAGCAATTAAGCAATGATCACTTCAAGATAATTAAGTCAACCAAGTAACATTGCCATGTCTATAACCAGTAAATACAATGCTATCATCAATGGAATTAGTTACAGTGCATAGAAGATTTAAATGAAACATTAAAGTTTTTATCACATAATTGGCTTATACTAATTAATTATGCTTCAAACCATCAACATAAAGTACATTATCAATAATGTAGATGGAGTTATGCGAACTTTACCAAGGCCCATAATTTGACCTTTACCGTTATCGCCAAACGTAACAACTCCACCTTTCTTTTCTTCTAGGGTGATGAATTCATCTTTGTCACCCGTCATATGTCTTGAGCAGCCACTATCAAGGTACCACTTTTTCTTTGATCTTTTGGCTACAAGACATTCCTGCAATAAATTTAAACTTTATGTTTAGGTACCCAAGCTTTCTTGGGTCCTTCATGGTTAGTAGCAACAAAAATTGTTCCTTTCGGAACCCATATTTTCTTTGCTTTAACATTTAACTTGTTATTATTTAACGTTTTGCATTCAAATGATTTATGACCTTTTTCATTACATTTGAAACAAGTTATATTACTTTGGTTGCTTTTACAAAAATATTCTTTAAAGATTTTTGTTTCCTTAATGTGTTATACCCTAAACCTGCTTTGTCAAAAAGCTTTTTGACTATCTAAAATCATATTAATTTAGTTGAGCTTAAGTAAATTTCTCAACAATGTCTTTATATTTTTAACATCTTTCTTAAGAATCATTTTCATTAGAAATTGATTCTTTTTCTTTTAATCTATTTTTTTTAAGTTCTTAAGTTTTTTAAGCTAATTCATTTTTACTTTTTTAATATTTTCATTTTTCAAAAACTTATATTTCTTTTTCAAAATTTAAAATCAATCATAAGTTCATTGAAAGCTCAAACATTTCATCAAATGTAAATTCATCAAGGGTTTTCAGAACTTACCTCATTGTCGTTGTCGTCGTCCATGAAAGATATTGCAACTTCCTTTTGTTCTTCTTCGGAAGAAGACTCTTCACTATCAGTCCAAGTTGCCATGTATGCTTTCTTTTTTTTCTTGTAGGCCTTTTTCAAAAGGACAATCATATCTAAAGTGCCCTGGCTTTTTACACTCATAACATACTAAGGGCTCTTTTCTTTTTCTTTCTCCTTGTCCTTTTCTTATCCTTTTCTCCTTCCATTTGCTCCAAATTTCTTTTTGGAAGGGCCTTTCTTCTCATAAACTTTTGAATTTTTTGGCCAAGAGAGCAGTTCATCATCATCTCATCATTACTGCTGCTCTCTTCTTCTTTCTGCAGCTTTGAGGGCAATGGTTTTCTTCTTTTTGTTCCTCCTCAACATGCTGCTTCATTGTCAGCTCATGGGTCATTAAGGATCCTAGAAGCTCCTCTAAAGGTAATGTTGAGGTCCTTTGCTTCTTGGATAGCAGTCACTTTGCTTCCCACGATCTTGGTAGTGACCTAAGAATTTTGCGAACAAGATCAGATTAGTATAATTCTTACCAAGACTTTTTAAACCATTCACAATATCAGTGAATCTAGTGAACATGCATGTGATGGTTTCAGTTTGTTCCATAGTAAACAATTCATATTTATGAACCAAAATATTTATCTTTGATTCTTTTACTTGGTTTGTTCCTTCATGAGTTATTTCCAACCTATCCCAAATTTCTTTTGCGGAATTACATGTTGAGATTCGGTTGAATTCATTTGAGTCTAAGGAACAATATAAATATTAATGGCCTTAGCATTTAGTTGTGCCATTCTCCTATCATTATCATTCCAATCCCTTTCGGGCTTAGGAACAATAGTGCCATCAATACGTGTGTGGGTGTACTAGGTCCATTTATTATTACCCCACAATTCATAGTCAGAAGCTTGAATGAATATTCTCATTCTAGCTTTCCAATATGAATAGTTGGTTCCATTAAATAAAGGAGGTCTATTCGTAGAATGACCTTCAGCAAAACATGAACCACTTTGTGTTGCCATAAGGATCTTTAGCCCTTGATCGTGAGATCAAATTCTAAATGAGCACTTGCTCTGATACCAATTGTTGGCCCAGATGGCAACCCAAGGGGGGGGGGTGAATTGGGTTCTTAAAAATTTAAGACTTTTTAAAATAGTTTGTTAGAAGATGAAGGTGCAATTAAATACAAAGCAAATAAAATAGAGATAGAGAAAGAGAATCACGGCAAACACAAGATAATTTTATAGTGGTTCGGTGCAACCAACACCTACGTCCACTCCCAAGATTCACTTGGGTCCACACTATAATCTCCTAGATTACAGCCGAGTTGTTTTCCAAGCTCACAACTCAAACTTGTTGTTTTCCCGGCACAACGAACCCAGCTGGTTTTACTCGGGCTTACCAGCACAAAACCCTACACGTTGTTTACCAAGCTTAACGAGGTAACTACCTCCACTATTCAATCCAGATTGAACAGCAAAAAATAGAAAAATGTTTTTCAAATAAAGCTCCTCAATGAGCAGAATAACAAATAAAATAAAAGGTTTAGAAAAGCCTGATTTATAGTTGGTTGGCTTTTGAGCTTTTCTTCTTTTCTTCTTTCTCTTCTCCTTGGGATTGAATCAAGCCTCAGCTCCGATTCTTCGTTGAAGCAGTTTTGAAAAGCAAGAAACGAATCCTCTTTCTCCAAGTTGGGAAATCCACCAAAACTTTGATTTGAATGCCTTGGATTCCTCTTGAGCTTTTGGAGTGGAGTGGATTTGAGCTAGAAGGTTTTCCTCTTGAGATTCAGGCTCTCTTTTTTGGATTTTTGAAATGGGATTTCTCTATTTCCGAATTTCCTCTTTGTTTTTTGTTTTTCTTTCTTCTTCGTTCTTCCTCTTTTGAATGATAGTCTTCCCTTTTTATAGATTTCTTTCAAGCCATTTTTGAAAGAAAACTATCCATTGGAGTGTACCTTGTAACAAAATATATCCGTTAGAAATAAGGTAAAATAGAAATATTACCGTTAGAGCTGATCTGGCAATTTGATTTTTCGTTCCAGGTGGGTTGGAGTCGACTCTAACTTTTCTGGAGTCGGCTCTAACTCGAAGCACTTTAAATCGTTATTTCTGGAGTCGTCTCTAACTTTTCTGGGTCGACAAGAAACTTTTCTGGAGTCGACTCTAACTTACCCGGAGTCGACTCTAGGTCGGGGCCAGAAAAATTGACGTTCTATTTCTTCTGTGAGAGTCGGCTCTAACAGTCTCGGAGTCGACTCTAACTTCCGTGCCAGATCCGGAGTCGGCTCTGTGATTCTCGGAGTCGACTCTAATGTCTGCAATCTTACCTAGACATTAGATTCGATCCAGAACACGATGTAGCTCCTGATTTTGATCATTCAATAGACTTATAATCTGAAACACTTAATCAAAATCATTAGAGCCTCCATTAGGTATACTCAAATAGTTTTGTTAATCATCAAAATCATCAATTGGGTCAACAGCACCTACATCCACTCCCCAACACCTTTGGGAATTCTACTAATCGTATCACAACGATTACAACCTCTAGCCGAACCAAGCTAGCCCTCTTGTTTATATGGCACAAGGCAGCCAAAAACCCCTAGCCAAACCTAGGCTAGTCCTCTTGTTTCACGGCACAAGGAAGACAAAAACTCCTAGCCAAACCTAGGCTAGTCCTCTTGTTTCAATGGCACAAGGAAGCCAACAACAAACCAGGGTTCACTAACCCTTTTACAAGATAATCAGAGTATGTAAAGGAGAAGCTCCTACAATGAGCAAATATTCAAAAAATACTTTACAACTTTTGAAGCAATAAACTCAGCAATAAATGAACTAGGTTGAAGCAGCTGAAGTCTTGAATGCTTGAAAAGCTTCAATGATTTGGACGACCTTTCGGAGCAAGGAATGAACTTGAATGCCCAGCAACCACTCAACAAATATGCAATGAAGGCTCTTTTCTTGGATTTTTCTCTCTTTGAAATTTTTTTTTTAAAAATCGTCTAGGTGTGCTTCTAATCCCAGCTATTTATATCCATCTAACAAGAAGATATCCGTTAGATACATAAGAAATAAATGAAAATAATAACGAGAAGAAAATATAACCGTTAAACATGTTTCCCTTAATCATTAAATGCAGATCTCCATTTGAGAAAGGACGAGCACTGTAAAAATTCAAAAATTCAAAAGTTAAATATAGCTTGAAATAGCAATAGAGAGAGAGAGAAAGAGCACTCTTAAAGCTTAGGCGGCGGTGGACTAAAAAATGGCTCAAGGTAGCTGAGGATATGAATTCCATCGTCCAAGAGTAAAGCAAGAAACCTCAGCTAGCTAATCAGTTAGCTAACCAGAGAGGTCACAACAAAAAAAAATCATCCTGAGGCAGCTCATCAGTTAGCTTGGCAGCTAACTAAGCGAAAGTCAGTTAGCTCTTTAGCTAACTAATAGAGAAAAAGTAACGGCAGAGAGAAATATTCATGCTATCATAGTTAGCTCTCCAGCTAACTTATTTTGAAATCCACTTGGCTGCAGGAGAAGAACAAGACAGCTAGTTAGTTGAATAGCTAACTAAAGAATGGCCAGTTAGCTCATGAGCTAACTAGAAGCAAAAGCAATATGTTGTCCGTCCAGCTTAGTTAGCTCTCCAGCTAACTGAGCAAAAGGGCAGCCATCCATTCTGATATAATAGTTAACTCTCCAGCTAACTAACCAACAGTCAGCTAGCTCTTTAGTTAACTGAATTTTGAATCCCCACGGCTGAGACGTTCCCTGTGAAAATAAGTTAGCTGAGTAGTTAGCTCCAGGATGAAATAGTTAGCTAAGCAGTTAACTAAAAGAAATGTCAGCTAGCTAGAAGGAGTTTCAGTTAGCTAACAAGACATCCAACCAGCTAGCTAAATTGGAGGGTGTTCGGCCAATGCACTATGATGAGCAAATCAGTTAGCTGAAGGAATTCCAGCTAGCTAACAAGCTAGCTCACCAGTTGACTAAAAGAAAAGGACGTTCGGCCAGGCACCTGAGACAAGTTTCTTAGTTAGCTGAAAGGGCTCTAGCTAGCTAATAAACTAACTCACCAGCTAGCTAAAAAAGGAGGACGTTCGGCCATCTAACTGAGACGAGCATTTTAGTTAGCTGAAGAAACTTCAGCTAGCTAACAAGCTAGCTAAACAGCTAGCTAAAATACAAGATCGTTCGGCCCAATCACTGTGGCAAGAATTTTAGTTAGCTGAGGGGCATGCCAGCTAGCTAATTGAAAGAACAAGCTAGCTAACCAGTTAACTTCAAGCAAAAATAAAAATATCTAAATCAAATTAAAATAAAGTACTTTCTTATCAGTCAATTTTGCATGAAGATACTTACTTGCAAGGCGATCGAACTTCCCTGTATCAATCTTAGAATTGCTTAATTTGTTTTATAATCATCAAAATCAATCTGGGGTCAACAAAACCTAAGTCATCTTAAGCATTAAGGGTCAAAGGGATGAAATATATAGTAACCATATGCCAGAGGTTCTTGATTGTTGCTCTGCAACCTTCGACCTATCCAGACGTAGGGTATCATTGCTAGATGGCGACTTCGATTAGTATTGAAAGTGTTTCAGTGCTACCGACTTAGTGTTCGAACCTATGGGGTCACACACCATAGGGGATTCTACCTGACTGGATGATTGAGAAACTAAATGTTAGTAAATTAATTGAAAGATTAAATTGGCAATACGATTGTTGGCTAGCTCAATTTGATTGAGGTATGAATATCTGGGTCAAATCAAATAGGATTTGGTTTGGGTTTATATTTATGTAAGCCTAATGTTAACATCCTTACCCGTTTAAATTTGAATTATGAATTTGAATTTCAAACTAATTTTAATTTTAAGTTTGAAGATTGAATTTTGAATTCAAAATTTTAAGTTTGAATTTAAAATAGATATTAATGATCTCTCCATAATTACCCTTCATTCATTATTTCTAACCCCTTTTCGGTTTTTAACTGAAAAAAAAGGAGATAGAGAATTTCTTTCTTTAACTTCTAACCTTTTCGATTTTTAACTAAAAAAGAAGATGAAGGGTTTCTTTCTTATCTTTCAAAAAAACATTAAAAAAGAAAAGAAGATAAGAAGATAAGAAGCTTTTAGGATGAAAGGGATTCTGGATATAAAGCCTGAGATAAAATGTTTCCTCAAGACTTACATCCTTTTGACAATTTCAAGAGCACGTTGGTGTTAAAAAGAAGAAATCTCATCGTCGAAGCCTAGGAGAGGAGCTAGCACTCCGAAGAGACCGATCAGGACCTGGTGTGGATCACTTATAGAGGCCATACACCTTTGTGTAGCTTGCAGAGATTGTACCTACTATGGTCTTCTATTGCTGCATGAGTTATTAAGCATCAAAAGGTAAAAGATTTAATAGTTACTGGTGACTTAGATATGATCTAAGACACTAGGCCACAAACATAGATATGATCTATGTTATTTGTATTTACATAGATTTGATCTATGCACCTTTTTACATAGATTTATCTATGTACTTTTTTTATACCTTTATATATATAATTTTTATATATTGATCATGTTGTAGGCTGATATTGGATTAGATCCAATATCTTATTGCTTCCATTGTGTATTTATTTTAGAAAATTTTAAAATGCATATATGTAGCCTACAATAAAACTTACTAATATGTATCCCAAACCAGCTTTATCAAAATAGCTCTTTGATTATTTAAAAGTAGATTAAGCCTTTCTGAGCTATAAGTAAATTTGTCAATAATATTCTTGTATTTTTTAAATTTATTTTTAACTTTTGATTTTCAGTAGAAATTATATTTTTTCTCTTTTTCTAAATCATGCTTTTCAAATTTTACCTTTTCAAACTTAATGGTAAATTCATCTTTCCTTTTTAGGAGGTTTTGATTTTAGTTTTTAAAACCTTGTTTTTTGTTCTCAAAACATTAAAATCACTAAGCAATTTATTGAATGCATCATAAAGTTCATCAAAAATAAAATTATAAACATGGCTTTCAGAACATACCTCTTCCTCATTTGCCATTAGACATATGTTAGCAACTTTTTGTTGTTCTTCATCGGATGATGATTCATCACTGTCACTACATATTGCAACATAAGCTTTCTTTTTCTTTTTTATCTCTTTTTGAGTTAAGGACACTTACATTTGTGATGTCCATGCTTTTTTATCTCATAGCAAATCATGGAATCCTTCTCCTTCTCTTTCTCTTTATCTCCTTACATTTTGACACCGGATTTTTTTTTTATAAAATGACCTCCTTCTTTGCATGAAGTTTTGAATTTTCTTGTAAGGAGAGTGGTGTTCTCATCATCTTCATCTTTTTCACTGCTACTCTTCTCCTTTTCAACAGCTTTTAGGGCAATAGTCTTTTTCTTCTTCGCATCTTCTTTCAGATGTTGCTTCATTGTGAGCTCATGGGTCATGAGGGATCCAAGAAGCTCCTCTAAAGGTAAATTATTTAGATCTTTGGCTTTTTGGATGGATGTTACTTTACTTCCTATGCTCTTGGAAGGGACCTAAGAATTTTTTGAACAAGCTCTGAATTAGTATAGGTCTTTCCAAGACTTTTTAATCCATTCACTATGTCAGTAAATCTGGTATACATGCAAGTAATAGACTCATTCTAATCCATGTTAAAGAGTTCATATTTATGCACAAGAATATTGATCTTGGACTCTTTAACCTGATTGGTACCCTTATGTATAACTTTTAACCTATCCCATATCTCCTTGGCTGATATGCAGGTAGATATTCTATCGAATTCATTTGCATCTAAGGAGCAGTATAGGACATTCATGGCCTTAGCATTGAGCTGTGCCATCTTTTTATCATTTTCGTTTCAATCCCTTTCGGGCTTAGGAATAATAGATCCATCTACTATGTGTGTGGGAGTACTAGGACCACTATAATGACACTCCATAAGTCATAATCCAAAGCTTAAATGGATATTCTCATTCTAGCTTTCTAATATGAGTAGTTGGTGCTATTAAATAATGGTGGACGATTAGTGGATTATCCCTCAGAAAAAGAAGAACCAGCTTGAGCTGCCATTTGGAGAAAGGATGAGCACTAGCTTTAATACCAATTATTGGTCCAGATGGCAATCTAAGAGAGGGGATGAATTGGGTTTTTAAAAATTTAAAACTTAAAAACTATTTCTCAAGATAATGCACAAGAAGGGATGCTATGAATATAGTGCAAAGTAAGCTAAGTAGAGTATAAAAGACAATGTAGAGAGAGAAGAGACAAGCACGATAAACACAAGAATTTTATAGTGGTTCGGTGTTAGCTACACCTACGTCCACTCTCAAGGAACTCCTGGACCACACTATAATCACCATGATTATAGCAGAGTTGTTTTACGAGCTCACAACTTAAACTTGTTATTTTACATCGGGATTACAACAAACCCAGCTAATTTTCATAAGATCACCAACACAAAACCTTTCACAAGCCTCCTAGCTTATACAAGGCCAAACTGCCTCCCTTGATTCAATCCCCTAATTGAATCAATAAGCAAATGTAATAAGGGTTTAGTTACAGCAGTAATAAAGCTCCACAAATAAGCAAATGTAACAATATATCAAAATAGAAATAGAACGAGCCTGATTAAAAGATTTCTAAAGTTGGGCTTTTCTTCTTTTCCTCAGAAATGATCTTTTCTCAAGATTAGCTTGAAGCTTTGGGAGATTCTTTGATGCTGAGGCTTTGAAATATTTAGGGCTCTCTTCTCCTCCCTTTTGATTTGATGGAGATCCTTCAAGATTAGCTTTTGAATACTTGAGATTTCCTTAAACTCTGTTTTACACAGTAGGGCTTTCAAATTTGACCTCTTTTCTTTTTCTTTTCTCTCTTGTGTTCTATTTTCAAAAACATCCCGAGGCCCTTACTTATAATCTTCCTCTAAATCCTATTTTAGAAGAAAACTATCCATTAAAAGTGGTTGAAAAAATGTTTAGTACGAAAAAGGAAAGAGCCATTGAAGTCCATTGAAGAAATGTCAGAGTTTGGAGTCATCTTTGATAATTATGGAGTATGTTCCTGATAGGTTAGAGTTGGCTCGAACACGGGATGCCCAAAATATGAAGTTTTTCCTGTGGAGGAGTCAGCTCGTGCTGATTGAGGGGTCGACATAATTTTGTATGGGAGTTGGCTCGAGTAAATGCGGGAGTCGACTCGAATTAAACCTCAAAAAATACACTCTCTGTATAGCTGGCGGAGTCGGTTCGAGACTCTACAAGAGTCGGCTTGAGCTTGATGCAAAATTGAGGTCTTTCTATCTTCTGATGGAGTCAGCTTTGGACTCTGTAGGAGTCAGCTCGATCGTGTGCCAAAAGTGCCAAACAGTGCTAATACACGCCGGAGTCAGCTCCTTGACTTCAGGAGTCAGCTCGAAATGCTAAAATTTGACACTTAACACTAGACCTAAAACCAGCTCAATTTTTCTTGAATTTTAATTGATTAATTATTTAAATTCCTAAACACTTAATTAAAATCATTAGTAACAAAAGGAATATGCTCATGTGATTTTTGTTATTCATCAAAATCAATAATTGGGTCAACAGGTTTGGTGATCAAAGGGTGATCTAAAAAAAAAGATTTGATTAGCAACAAAAACAATTGCAAATCGAAGTTAAAGTATAAAAATTTAATCTGCAACTAATATAAAAAGAAAGGACACCTTAAAAACTTACTGTTATAAGCTTAAAAATAAGTAATAAATAGTGATAAGTAAGGCTAGAAGAAAATTTATAACAATTTAAAGCTAGTTTAGTAGAAGAAGATTTTGATGATCTTGACCTTGCTCTCTTTATGACTAAAGAAGCCAAATTAAAATATGAATAGCTTATGGATTTGGCTTATTCCTATCATACGTGTATTAACATTGATTGGTTCTCCATATATAAGTTCATTCAAGATGAAGTTTTATTGATGTGCAATAATGTCAAATGTTTTGTTATTAGAATTGAAATAGTTCAAATTAGAATGCCTGATGGTGTTGTGAGAACTCTACCAGACGTTCAACATGTTCTAGATTTGAAGAAAAATCTTATCTCTTTAGGTACTCTTGACGCAAATAGATTTAAGCATTCAATTGAGAATAGACCAATGAAGATCAAAAGAAATACTCTTATTATGATGAAAAGGTAGTCTAACAAATTGTATGCATATTAGTGTTCTATTGTTACAAATGGAGCTTTGTATCTTTATCTACCATATTAGATTTCGATAATATCAAGTTATCGTATATGAGGCTAGGGCATCTGAGTGGAGGAGGGCTGATAGAATTGAGCAAGAAAGGTTTCTTTGATGGCTGAACTACAAGAAAGCTAGAGTTCTATGAGAATTGTGTCTTTGCCAAGTAGAAGAGAGAGAAAGAGATTTAGAATAGCTATATTCTTATAACTAAAGGTACTTTAGATTATGTTCATTCAAGCCTTTAGGGACCCCGACGAGTTCCTTCTAGTAGTAGTGCTGCTATATGATTACCTTTATTGATGATTACTAAAGAACGGTATGGATGTTTTTATTTAAGTATAAAGATGAAGTGTTCAAGTACTTCAAACAATGAAGGTTCAAGTTTGAGAACCAAGCTGAGAAGAAGGTTAAATAATTTAGAACAAAAAATGCCTTAAAGTTTTGTTTTATCGGATTTAATGAATTATGTAAGAATGAGGGTATTGTCAATTAGCAAACAACTAGAAACACATCTTAGTAAAATGAGTGGCATAGAGTATGAACAAGAATCTTTTGGAAAAAAAACATTACATACTCTCGAATATTGGCTTGTCAAAAAAATTTGAGCAAAGGTACTTGGTAAATCACTCTCTAGCTATAGCCAACAACTATAAGAATTCTAAAGAAGTATGGCCTAACAACCCAATTGATTATTCTAATTTTGAAAATATTTGATTGTCTTACGTATGCTCAGATTAATGATGGTTATAACCAAAGTTACATGTTTATTAGTTATGTATATGGAGTAAAGGAATATAGAATGTGATACCCTAACATATACAAATTATTGATTAGTAGGAATGTTATTTTTGATAAGCCTACAATATTATACCCAAAGAATCTTTTAATTTTAGTAAAATTAGCAAAATCACTAAGTTAAAAAAAGATGTTTCAGATTCGTTACAGTACACTTCTTAACTTAATCTAGTTGAAACTATAGTCATTTTTATGGATGAGGAGTATCATGTTGTTAGGAATAGATCAAGAAGAGATTAAGCTACCATAGAGATATAGGTATGAAGACTTGATAACTTATGTATTATCAATGGTACAATAGTACAATAGGAAAATTCAAAAGCAATATTCTATAACGATTTTGCAAATTGCTTAGTAGCTATTTAAGAGGAGATCGACTCTTTTCATAAAATTCACATTTGAGAGTTAGTAAAACCATATGCAAGTAAAACCATATGCAAGTAAGAAGCTTATTGGTAAGAAATGAGTGTTCAAGAAGAAATAAGGAATCGGTTTGAAGATGCTAATGTTATTAAGCCTTTTTTCATAGCTAAAGTTTAAGCATTGCTTAGATTTGATTAGTGTGGGCAGCACTTAAAATGCATCCCTTTTGGGTATATGGAAACGATGGAAAGAAATTTTAACTATCTTTATGTTATCTATAATGCTTAAAAATTTAGTTAAAGTGAAGATTTGTTAAAGTTTAACTTGTAATTCACAAGCTCAATTAGGACATGCTTCTATATGCGTGTGTAAATGGGTGGAGACTACCAATTCTAGTTGATATGATACATTGTAGATCCCTCCTCCATTTAAAGCTCATGTAGCCTTCAAAGTAACAAAAAAAATCCTTGTATTATTGAGAAAGTTTAAGAGGGTTGAATTGTTAGTGAATTCAGGATTTAAAATGATCCTTATAATTTCAAATATTTCTTCATAGTTAAATTTCTCTACTCTCCATCCTTGGACACAAGTCAATGGCCAAATCACGATAAATTCTTATATGCGCTCTCTTAATTATTTATTTCTCGTTTCTTTTTAATGAAAATAGAGCAAATCATCACTCCACATGCCAATCCCATAAGCATTTCCAAGAAATATTTAAGAGATGATAATTCATAAAAAAATCATTGGCATTACAAATGAATACTAAAGGATTAAAAGATATTAAACCTAACAAGGAGTAAAAACTGATAATCCCATTCTAAGAATCTTATTATACATTATTTTGAGTAGTTGACAGTCATACAGAAGGGTTGGTTTGCCGTTGTCTCGTAAACAGCAAGAGAATTTCTTCAGTCCATCATTGCTGGCCTTGTGAATGAATGGCTTTAATTGCCTCTAAATAGTGAAACAATATGCACGAAACCTTCATTTAAAATAGAAATCAGACTGCAATGAATGCTGCACCTTAGCCTATATTAGCAAATTGTACTACTTTAGGGGTCAATCTTGTCTAGAATCTCCATTATATTCCAGGCACATGCTGAAATAGTAAATTTTCAGAAGGCAATCCCTTCCGAAGCATGAAGCATGCATGATTCAGAAGGGGAGGAAAAAAAAAACGCTGGCAAAAGTGCTAGATGTTATGACTTGGGTCCTGGTTTTGAAGAACAACTTGCTAAAGAGCCTATGATAGCTTGCAATGTTCACTTGTCTAGGCCTTAACAAGTGTTTAACCACCCCCACCCCAAAAAAAAAAAAAAAGAAAAAGGGAAGCACATAGGTGAAATTAGCTTAGAACATGTAATAGAAATTAGTCAAAGAAGATTGTGAAACTGTACTGGCCCCAAAAAATTTTATCAAATCAATAAGGAAGTAGGATTTAATGTATAGCCATGGTCAAATTACATAAAAAATAAATAAAATGCAACTGTAATCATTTCGGAACAATTACAGTATATTTTAGTACCCACTGGCAGTTTATAGAGAGAATACAATAAATCTTTACTAGGAATGAGACGGCTATACCTCAATTTATAAAGTTCTCTATATGACAGTCACGTTCCTAGAGAAATCATGAGGCATTATGTTCACCTAAAAATAGAGAAGCCATGAATGAAGAATATTAAAAAAAAAAAAAAGCCAACACATGTATATCTGCATATTTTCATGACTTAAGAAAGTAACAAAAAGAAAATGAACTCCTTAGAAGGTTGTTAACTAAGAACACTGTCTAAAGTCTAAACCTGCATTATCAAATATTCATGATGAAGGGAATCTTAGAAGAACATATTCTCTCATATATTACAAAATCTACTTCTCCACAAAACAACTTGCAGAGAAAATGAGTTTTATGATTTGAAAAAAATGTCCACAGCTAAATTATCAATCAATATTTCATTGATAGCAGAAAACTTACCCCACTTAGAAAAAGGAAAAGAAAAGAAAAGCTATACCGCTCACAATTTTTTCTACAATCCGAAACAATAAAGCACAAACCAGAAGCATCAACAAATCAAAGTATACTAAAATTTTTGAGAAAGATTATTTTTACCACATACAAGTACTCACACTTTTTCACAACCGAAGCAGCGAAGCAAACACTCTACGGACTGGACTAGAAGAACGAAAATCTAGCACCATTTCTAGCAGAAAATAAGCTGTATTCTTCAATCTTTGTTTCCTCCTTTGAGCATGTATAAGCCTGAGTTCCAGGTAACTTAGAGACAAATCCACCATTAGTTTCTTCTTTTATAGAAAGTGAATTGGGATTGAACCTTGCTGCAATGCCATCCACTGGACCACCGAAGTGAAACAATGAGAAGGATGGACTGTCATTGTGCAATCTATCAGCATTTTCAACACTACCATTTTGTTCCCCTGATGGCGTTTTTGAAGGCACCTGTCTATTTGGAAATGACTTTTCTAGGGGACGGTTACTTCCTATTGGCTCAGCAATAGCATGAACTTGTTGGAAGTCACATGAATCAAGATTCTTGTATTGCTGCTTTGAGCTTACAATGTTGACCCTGTTAGCAGGCTGGTACAAGGAATGTTGGCTTGCATCAAATGCAGGAGCTGATAAAGGCTGAAGGGCACTGTACTGCATACAGAAATCCAAGGACTGGTTTGCTTGCAGACCATATCCATGTGGGCTAAGGAGTGAATATTGGTTGGGCTGGGAAAATGGCATCAAACCACTGGTGGGCGTGGCTGACCAAGAAGTTGCATTATGATTATGATACTCCATGGTTGGAGAAGGAAACAATGGCACATGGATGCTTTGATTGTGCATTGATAACATGTGCTGCTGACAAGAGGCATATCAAATCCAAATCGACCATTATCAGAATTGTGGACAGCTTTTCTTGAACTTTCTCTTGGGAAGTTTGGCACCATGCAGCTCTCCGCTGCAAATCCAGTAGTTGTCCTGGTCAAAGAATCACATCCATTTATCTTATGATTGCTATTTGCAGTTTCGTCTAGATATTTGTGAAAATTATTGCCAGCACACGTTGACATATCTCTGCCATCTGATTGTTGGCTAGCATCTTCTGAATCTGAAGTTGATGATGATTCTGCATTTTGAACACTTGAGGAACTGGTGCTGCTATCCCCCTCGCTAAGAAATGATGAGAAGTTATCTGAACTAGAAGAGTTTGTTGCAGGATCACAAGACATGATGGGACATGAGTCAGCTTCTTCCTTTATGCCACTCTCAGAGTAGCAATTCAACTCAACTACTGGGACAAATCCATCCTGGCTACCATTCTGGGCACTTGAAACAGATTTATTAGAGTACTTCCTGGTATTCTCCTGAAGTTGATAACAATTCAAATTATCAGTTTTTCCTGAACTTGTAGAATGATCAGATGAGCAAAAATGAAGTGATTTAAGCATGCTACTAGGTTGCTGGCATTCATTCTCATCTTTGTCAAATCTCGATTCTTCAGAAGTATGAACCTTAATGGTGGTTCCCAAGGTAATGTCAGAATCAGAACTACTTCTAGAGCACTTTTTGCGTGCATTCAATGGTTCCCAAACCTGTTTTGTGTGGAAACCATCCTTGCCAGGTGTCCCAGCAACATGCCTTCCCTTCGAAATAACAATAGCTTCTGGCACATTACAACCATTATTGTATTTAACATTTCGATAGAGTGACCTAGGCATGTCTAGTGCAGCTTCTGTTTTATTTGCAATCTTGATCTCATTACCTGATCTAAGTGTAGAAATGTGATATCCATCCATTCCTTTGTAATCAGCCTGTTGGATGCAGCTACAAGCCTGGAAGTCAAATTTATCCCGAGTTCTGCTGTTTGAACCATGGAATTTCTCACTGTATTTAATATTGCAATTTCTAGCACTGCTCTTTGCAGCCCTTTCTCTTGATGGCCTGTAGAGTCCATTCATGCCCCTAGATGAAGACATTGTGCATCCATTCAAATCAGCTTTGTCTTGCTGATTGCTACTGCCATTGCTTATGCTAGATCGATGCTTGTCATACCAACTAGAAGTCTGATCTACAAGAGAATCTTTTCTGAATCTCAATTTTCTCCTTGACGATTTTGACTGCTCAAGTACAAAAGAGCCATTGCCATCCCTAGCACCAAGCTCTCCATCAACATAATATTGATACTGCAGACTATCATTCTTCAGGCCCTTTGTACTGATATTTCCGCTTGATGTTTGCTCATCTGTAACATTAGAAGAAATGGGGCTGGCAAGCACAGTGATGTCTCCTGGTTCACTAATTGAGTCCCCATAATCATGAGTGTTTGATGATTCTTCATGTACATTTGTGAGTGAGTCATTCAAAGAGGATGGTGAATCCTCCCGAGTTGACAGTGACTCAACAAGTTTCTTCTCTCGATCCCTTTCTTTCCTTTTAGCCTCTCTTTCCTTCTGAGCTTCTTTTCTCTTTCTTTTGTCCTCCTCCTCTCCTTGCGCTCTTCTTCTTCACGTTTTTCCTTTTCTTCCTCCTCTAGAAGCTTGGTCTGTAAGATAAATCAGATGAGGTCACAGAAATTCAATAAGAATGTGATGAACTTAATGCTTCATTGGAATTTTTAACCTTATTTATAAGAAAAAAAACAATTTAAACATCATATTACCTGCTTTTCTAACGTAATTATCTCTTTGCAGGCAACATGAACACGTTCCTCCAGCAATTTTAGGGAAAGACAAACAAACATACTGTGTGCATTTTGTCGAGCTGTACCTTCTCTGAAAGCCTTTTCTACCTGCAAGAACCTTATGAATTAGTTTCAAGACATACTGTGTATGCCTGACATGAGATCGAGAATTACAAAATCTGCAATCATATTTGCTATTGTCCTACTTTGTTCTTTTATTATTTTCTGAAAATGTAATACATACTGCTAAGATTTGTGGCATCTAAAAACAACAATAAGAGTGAAGGTAGGATGCTACCACCTCAATCGGCTTACATAAATTCACAAAGGGATCATAATGCTTAAGAGATACAACATATCAATTCAGATGAAATGACAAATTAATCAATGAGATCAACTCTACAAATATAAATAATTGACAGAAACCGATCATTGTGCAACTTATATAATGGCCATCGTCCAGGATATTATAAAATTATGAAGGCATACAAATTCCTATATCTAAATCATTACTCAATCCCTGTTCACCAAATTTTTTTTGCTATCCTGCTGGTTTTCTTGAAGTCAAAGACTCCAATCTCCTAGGATTTGGAAATTAAAGGCATGACTGGGAATAATAGCTGCTCTCCTACTTGAATTCTCCATGGTTGTAACTTTTTGTGCTTAAAGTTCCCCATCTGATATTGCAGGAGAAAATGATTATGATCTCCCCATAAACATGAAGGTTAAGTTACAAAAAAAGAGATTTCTGTTTCTTAACCTCCTCCAAAAGTTTTTCTGCCATATCATATCTAGCCTGTAAGAAATGAATAAAAGTAGTGATACAAATACTTGTAGTATCTCATACGCTTCTACTAAAATTGTAAACCACACAGGTTTCACTTAATCCTTAACTCAAACAGAAACCCTCTTTCCCCTTTCTCCACGATCATCAACTCCTTAATGTTTGCTTTAAGTTTCTACAAATGCATGATGTATTTTCTTTATTAAAGTTGATGCATTTCTTCATTTTAATTCTTCAATTTGATAGACAAAAAAAAAAAAATGCAAGGCAGAGCAAGCCGCCATCATCCACAACAGTCAAAAACAATAATGGTTATGCCAGGGTTTCCAAAAGATTTACCATCAAAATTCAAATTTATATGTGGTCAAAAGGAAGCCAACAAGGTTTGAAGGTGTTCTTTGCTTCTCACAGATTGCATACAATCATTCCATTTAAAATTCAAGACAATTAATGAAACTTTGCAGCCTGAAAGTATCAACGTAGCCATGTCTTGTCATTTATGTGATTGTGTCTATGAATTATGGTTCATGCCGCTTTTTCATGTCGACTTATTCCTCTACTCCACATTTCCTTGCTTCACTACGCCAACAATACCTAGCTGAAACCCTTAGAATTCATCAATCAAAATAAGGCTGCCTAGGGAAGCTCCATTGAAGCATATTCGTAGAAGGAAATGAGAAAGACTAAATCCACGGATGCAGGTCAGCTGTAAAAGTTAACACTATAATATGCCAAAGTTTGTCAAAACTTTGCAATCAATTCCTAAGATCAACGGTTGAGATGGTGGCTACTTCCTGGCTATAGAAACTTGTGACACAATAATCAGTTGCCAAGTGACACAAGATCAGTTACCAAAGAGCAACATCTACATAAAGAAAGTTTATGTTCATTATTTTTACATATGAACCCACATCTCAGTCACATAGTGTTATTATATAACAAGTCAACAACACTACAAATAAAGTCAACAACTATACATATAAAGCTCTAATCCCAAACTAGTTGGGGTCGGCTACATGAGTCCTATTTTCCATTTTACTCGATTTAGAGCCACATTTTCTGCCATATAACAAGTCAACAGTGCTAAACATACTAATGTATATCCGTTGTGAAAGGTTATATGAAGAACACTAGATTCCCTAATAAGTAACCAGATGCTACGCAAGATAACAGTAATGTAGCAGAGAAAGATATGAAAATAAAATCTAAGCTTCACAACTAGAAAAATGCTACATAAACTTCACAGCCAGTTAAAATTGGATCATTGAGCCATAATAACTACTTAAGATCATATTTTTGCATTTTTTGGGGGTAAAGAGGTCTCATTTTGGTTTACCTGCTAAGATAGAATATTATTTCCCTTACTAATTAAAACAAAAAACATTCCAAAATGTTATCCATTCTCTTAAATGCAATATGTCATCCCTATAAACTTTGTAAAAAGCTAACGAGGCATAAAACTCCACGAGCTTAGGGTTGACCTTGCTAATGTCTGAGTCTTCAGGTGGCAAACAATTTAATTATTACATGAGTTCAACTTGGAAGATAGATGACCAATCAAAGGTATATACATCTATTAAAATCACCAAAGACTTCAATTGCTAAGAACCACTTCTTTTTGTACAAGTCAAGTTAATTATTGCATGGTTAGGTAGCCAATGTTATCTAGACAGCTATGATCATCAGCAATCATCCACAAGTCAAAATGTGTCCTAGTATTGGAAATTGTGCAGTTAACTACCAAGTTGATAACAGTGCGAGTCTGTGAGAAAACATACTGAATGCATGGGGCAGGCTATTCCTACAAAATAACAAATATTATGGTTATAAACTAACATAGGCATCTGTAAAATCAAATCTAGTTCAGAAATCAGTAATCTTTAATTTTATTAAAGGCGTAGCTTACATAATCAGCCCCTGAATCATGATGTTCTACTTTTCAAATCTAGGCCCTCAACAAGAATCAAGGTTTGACACCCCCATCAGTCCACATAACAGCACAAGATGTTGGAGGTACTTTTATAAAAGTTAAGGCTAGAATATCTCTTTAAGAGTAGACAAGATGACTTGGAAGAAAAAGCCATTTTACTGATCCTCCAATCAGCACATTCAAATCCACAAATGAAGACTTGTTTTGCAGAGAACTCACAATAGTTTACTAATCAAAGAGAATGAATTATATACAAATCGCACCCCATTTTGCTTTGTAAAGGGACCAGACTATTTTAATAGAGCGTTACTGTGACACGACTCTTATAATTGTCTGATTGGCAATATGTTTTATGCTTGACACAGCTTCTTCATCTTACACTACTTAGATGCCAGTACCAGTACTAGATGACAAAGGTTGTTGGGGGACGTTAAGGTGACAGCCAGTCAAAAAAACCCAAATCCAATACACAGCCAAACGTCCATAGATGGCATGATGCTTTTAGTGGTTGTGACAATGACTGAAGACATAGGTTTTTCATCCAGGCTCTACCTAGAACAGCCACAGGATAATACAATTTGCCAGATAACTTGCACAAGACAAGGAGGTTACCATGACGGTGACAGCAAAAGGTTATGTACTTGGTAAAATATTTATAAAAAGTGATATAATAATGAAGCATGGGGAGAGAACAAGAATTTGCCCTGCTTAAAAAATACCTGTTCTTTGAATATAACTGTTGCAGCATCTAGAAGGAATTCTCGTGCAAGTTCAGGACTCTTAGCATGCTTCTGTGGACGAGTTCCCTCACCATCAAGTTCATTTCCATCCTTGTCCATAGCATCATCATCCTACTCTTGCAAATCAACAAAAGTTAATCACACACGTTTTACATTAACTCCTGCTAATACTATGACCGAAAATTCTGTCTATGAGCATATAAGTAGCACGCCCTCATTGGCACATACCTCTTCTTCCTCAGCTTCTTCAGCATGCTCAAAAAACCTTCTGATACTTTCCCCTTTAGTTATTGTTACAAAACCATCCCCTATTATTAGCCTGCGATGGACACATGGTTGTCCCTTCAATGCATGGGCCTTTACACAGAGCTCAGTGCAGCGGCCATCAAGCTTCCAAGCCCTTAGTGTAATAAAACATGCACTCAGGCTGCTAAGATCAAGTCCATTCACCTGGACCTTTCCATTCATTCCAACATCTTCAAAGTCTAAGATGTCTGATTTCCCCTCTCCTGTTCCAATTGCCCATTCAAAATGATCATAGGTTCCAACTGTGTCCATGAATGACTCGTGCCAATCAGCTTGGACAGTATCCTCTGATACCTGAAAATGATACAACAAGAAATCCAGGCCATCAGGTGGCTCATTGAGGAAGAATTTTTATTCTTGCAATTCACATCATACCGCTGCAGAACAAATCATATTTTTCTCCTGAGAAACTGCCTGTTAAATTGTTAAACAAAATGAACAGGCAAGCAAAATTTAGATATGTATCGTTTAAAACACTGACAAATGCAAACCTCATATTGGAAAGCTGTATCTGCAACACAGAACCAAATAGTGCATCGAGGTTCCCTTCGCATGCGCTTTAATTCCTTCAACTCTTTGAATTCACGCATGACATTTCTTCGGCAATCTCTGCAAAACCTCTTGCTGTCAAACCTGTGAAAAAAAATTGAATTCACAACAATGCTAACACATTCAACTGTACACATAATATGAAGAACATTTGCCCCGTCATGACAATTACGTGATGCTCAATTTGACAATGAAAGCTACCTCAAGATCATCAATGCTGTTACCTTGCTATCAACACTAGCCTCAGACATATCATCTAACAGAATATTAACTGGCAGTAAGAGATTACAAATCATCTCATGGTTAAATCTCTAGAATCGAGCTTCATCATGGCTATGTCAAAATGTCCAACATATATATTCATTATCTTGATGACTTTCAGATTGTGCCTGAGTGCATCTAATGTCAAAGGAAATGAACCTCCTATCTATATTAATGAGGAATCAAACCAAATGATACCTATTGATTCTCATAGGTAGGTCAACTATTGATTCTCATAGGTAGGCCGACTTATGCTTCTACTAGCATATGTGGAAAGCAAAGAGTAATTCATCCTAAATTCCTCAGTCTAACTTCTTTAGCAAACTCAATAGGATAAGTATGAGAAGCAAAATAGGATTGATGAAATAATTAATGGGCCAAGAAAAAAAATTGGACAACAGCAAGCAACAACAAATAATTTAATCTCTTAATCTTAGCAACACACTACCACTGAAATAATACATAATTCCTGAAGAAGATAATACGGTATTAAAAAACTTAGATTAGTATAAATATGAGACAGCTCAAGACTGATTGTTCATCTACATATTCTACCTTTACCTATGTCATATGTTGGGTCATAATAATCCAAAGTCTGTAAAAAATTTGTCTATACAAGCAGAAACTACACATTCAGCTCTCTTGGGCATGAGGCCAATAAGCTTGTTCTTTGACAACTTCCTTGATAGTACTCCAAGGACTTAAAAACTTTTGAATCAGAGATGAACAAATTAACAACAGTTTCTTCCACATCATATCCTTTATTGCCATGTGTGCTCCTGTTTAGTCTTTTAAGGAGAGGCTGGGAGCCACCTTTAGATGAAAGAATCTGGATGATAAATGAAAGAAATGAAACTACCCTTTAGTGTGCAGCTTAGAACATAGCGCTACCTACCAGTTCTTCACAACAAGGAATTACTTCTAGTATAACAAAAAAGGAAGCCATTTAGTGAACAAAATAGTAATGCATATTTCAAAAAATATTTATGTTTACAATTTTCTATATGAAAGAGCTTAGAAGAGGAAAAACCAACTTTATAATTGAGGTGGAATTTATACAGTCAAGGAGTGGTGAGAAAAAGGGTTGTATGTGGACTTCTAAAAGATCATGTGGATTATACCCAAAAAGAAAATCATGTGGATCTAGGAGATGTTATCAATTTATAAACCAAACAAAATTCATGAAATATCATACTAGTTTACGAAATTTACTTTGGTAGGTGCTATGAAATTAGGCACAAATCCATCATTGGCTTCAGCCCTAACTCTCTCAAAGCTACACTAGAAGATGCTTGTTGTACAGGGACCACTACAATATGTTAAAACCAATCACATTTCCGATGACTCAAGCCATTGCGAAGTAGATAATGATAAAGCTTACAATAAGTTATTGTGGATGGAAGATGATCTACCTATGGCATGAATGAAATTATGGCTAGCTCACCTATTTTCTCTTTGCACCCAATTCAAGATTGCAACTTTGGCATTTGCCTACATCCACATTTTTTTCCATTTTCATAAAAAATACAAATAATATGGTCTTTTACTTGTGACTACAATCGCTACCATTGCTTGTATATAAGCAGTGTTGTTAAAAGTACTAGGCACATTCAAGTGCAAATGACTTTTGGAGCCTAAGTACAAGACACAAAGCACAGGGATGCACTTGAATAAAGTCATGCGCATATTTTTGAAATAGATGGTAGAATAATTTATATAAGCAAGATTTACAACATATAATAAAAAGCTAAAAAAATCATAAAAGTAATATATATATATATAGCTTATTAGTTAAATGTCTTTCCTTCTCTTTTTTAAGTAATAACATAATTTTTAGTGTTTCATCTTTTTATCTTTCAATTTTTAATTTCTTTATAAGGTAAAGGAAATAATTGTGTATATGATGCATTATAAAGTCAATACAGTCTAATAAATATGATAGACTTTAAAAAATATAATAAATATAGCTTATGAAAAAATATGCACTTTCTTGTGTCTCAAATCAAATCAAAAGTGCACACTTTTTTCATTTTATATACACCTAGATGAAGGTGCCTTACTTACGATATAAGAAGTGCCTAACCCTTGAAGCCTTGCACCTTACGCCTTAAGCACATCTTACACCTTACACGAACATTAGAATATAAAAAGCGCTTAATGCCTTACATCTCATGCCTTGCACACACCTCACGTCTTAGATGAAACTTAAGAGTATAAAAAGCGTCTAACCCTTAGTGCCTTGCGTCTCACGCCTTAGGTGCACCTTTGTCAATATTGTATATAATTTCATATAATATCTATTGTAATTTCATTAACTCTACTGATTCAGCATTTTTGGTGTTTCAAGCAAGTAGTGATTTTTGTAATGTGAAAATTTTCATATCATCACTCACACTCTGTATCCCAATTCAAAAATGACATAATATATGTGCTTCCACTAGTGTAAAGGCAACAAGAGCTGACCTCAGACAGACAACAAATGATACAGGAATCCAATGTGGCACATATTGGAGTCGAAAAGTATGGTTGCCGGTTATAAAATTCTGGGTTATAAAACAAAATGATGGAAAAGACGGAGAAGACAGCAACCAAGTTATAAAATTCCTTGTTATAGAATCAACACAACATGACTAGAGTGTTGATGAAGTCAAAAGTTTATACCCAACAATGGCATCACAAGGGATCCAAACAATTTGACAGTAACAGATGTGAAGACACTAGACACCACAACTATGGCTCTTCAGGATTTGGTGTGTGCGCACATGTGCTTGAGACCTTGTTTTGAATTTCACAACTTCAATGAGCAATAACCACACAAATGAGAAGGTCATCTCAATGATACGCCTTTGATAATGTGTAGCCTGGCCAACAACTATTTCAATTTAGTGCCTTCAGTTGACCTGCTGTTAGTTCAAACAAGTAGGCTTTCTGAAAAACCATCTCATTGCAAGCATTTTGAACATTAGACAATTCTTATGCTACTTCACAAATTACAACTACAACAATGTAACAGAGACTAGTCCTCAGTTGAAATTCAGAAATTGTAATTTCTTTCAATAACATGCTTAATAACAAGTTTGCAGTGACAATATTCAAAAGTTCCCTCTTTGCATGCTCCACCAGCAACCTCACTTAGTGCAAATTTAAAGAGGCTGGTCGATTATGTTTGACATTCTATGATAAACTTTGTGCACTGAACTAAAGCCCATGTAGCACGGCAAACAATATGAAGGGTCAACGAAAACTAAGATTTATTGTTCAACAATTTACCTCATCAATGATATTAGACAAAATTTTTTGACATAATATAAGGGAATCACATGTCTGAGTACTTAATCTACTTTCAGAAATTCAAAGATGCCAAGACAGAAATATCTGATTTTAATGCACTGAGGATCAAGGGAAATTAAGACTTATTGTTCAACAATTTTCCCCATGAAATGGTGTTAGGACCAATTTTTCACATGACAGAATGGACTCATGTGAGTGCATAGTTGATTTACCTCCCGATACTCAAAGATGCCAAAATAGAGTATCTACCTAAGTGAACTTTGAGCTCCAAAATTCAAGTGCTTCAGTCCTAATGCAGATCATATTAGTGAAGGAAACAATGTTGAGTAAACATCAGCCACCAGGGTAAGTTTTTGAAGTGCATAAATTTAGGTTTTTTTTTTTTTTTTTAAGTTAGATAACTGGAGACCCGTGTGGAATTCCAACATAAAATTCATGTTTTATATAGTCATTATCTTGTACATATTCTTCCACCATAAGAAAGCTTAAGATAGTTATCAGTTTAATTCTTATAGAAGACAAAATTATGCATTAAATATTAGATGAAAACAATAAACCTCCTCAAGCTTTAAATTAACTCTACACATCCTTCAAATCAGCTAAAAACTTTGCAAACATTACCTAAACATAATAGAAATTCTGTAATAGATAGGTTATCTCTACTTGTTGAGCATATTATTTACAATCAGCCAGATTTTTATACTTAAAGCATGCTCAAAATATGCCCTATCAATACCTTCACATTTACTTCCTCAATGCCAATAGAAGATTTGCATGAGGTCCTTTCTGACTCTCATTCCTCTAGAAGTAATTTTATCTGAAATGGTGGAAATTTGTTAATTTTGCAGCGACCTTTTTGAATTGTAAAAGTTTCTATCCACCCAATACCATGTAAGTCCTAAATAAACATGAATGACAAGAAGGAAGCAATACTATCTACTCTTGTAACTACAACATTCTTCCATAATAATTCCTTGTTTTGTCCTTCCTTTCAAGTCAGACTAGAGTCTTACCAACCGGTCAGACACAAAGGTTTCACAAACAAATGCCAGTTTTGTGGAGTCCTCACAGACATCTGACATCTGGTTCATAAAAGCCTTTTCTCTTACAGAGACAATTGCTAAAGCAGCAAGAATTTACCCTGAATCTTGTGTAAAACAACCTTGATAGCTAAAAGGATGCATCAACCTTGATAACTAACTAAAAGGAATGCATCTAATGTTAACTAGCTTAGACATAAGATGCACACTTTCTAGGCCTTGAAGTTTATTTTTTTTGGCATTCTGCTTATGTTCTGAGCAGCTAAGAATTGATCTTTCCCTCCTATGTAGCATGAAACTGATGATAAATTTTTCTCATGAACAATTCTGGAGAAAATGCACATTCTTTGCTGGGATAGGGAACAAATTGTAGAAGCTTTCTTTGGATTCCCTTCCACAGGTATAACAATGACCAACCAAGCCCTTTTGCCCCATGTCTTGTAATCAATCAAAATAGATTTTCAGAAACGAACTTACTCATTTTGCTTCTAATGGAAGGTTCACTGACATCAAACACATCATTTATACAAATAAAATTTCTGGATGATTAAATATCTTGACATAAAAATCTAAGACATGCTCACCTGAACTTAAGTCTATCCATGAAATCGTTCTCCTTTATTTTCAGAAGAGATGATCTACTTTCTGAGCAACTATGAATTAATCTTTTCCACTTATGTAGCCTAATACTGATAGTAAATTTTGTCATGACCAATTCCAGACAAAATGCATATTTTTTCTTGGGATGGAGAAAGAAATTGTAGAAGCTCTCTTTGGATGCCCTTTCACAGGTATAACAATCATCAACCAAGTCCTTTTTCCCCATCTCTTGTCATCAATTGAAAAAGAATTTTCAGTTTCTTTTCAGAAATTGACTTATTCAGTAAGTTCTCCGTCATTGAACACTCACCTTTTATGCAAATAGGATTTCTTAAAGATTAAATATCATAACATAAAGAATCTAAGACATACTCACCTGAACACAAGTCTATCCATGAAATCATCCTCCTTCATTCTCAGAAGAGATGACCGGGTTTCGTCACCCAGCGCAGACCAAAAATCCACTAATGTATCACAAGAAAGCCTGGCAGTGTGCAAAGCACAAGTTTCTCGAATGCCGTGTCCTCTGCTATAGTTAGCCATCCCTTGACTTATCCATCCCCTGCCTCCCCCACCACAAGCATCAGGGTAAAGCAACTCACGTTCACGTTCCCTTGCACGGGCACTGTCAAAAACCTACATGAACCAGTTCAACAGACTTCAATGATCAGATAACTGAAACAGTGAAATAGTTAGCAATTCCATAAAGTGGTGATTTCAGTCTATCAAGAATAGTCATGAAGCAGGATCTGAGAGTAACTCTGGAACAAACTGCATGTTTCATGTCAAACATTTATAAAATTTAGCAAGAAATGTTGATATGAGGAAAAAGGGATGCAAGGCATGAAATGGAAGCACTGATACACGTCATGAAAATAGGTGATAGTGGGGCTTGGCTCATTTGCTGAGAGAGTAAGGAACTGAGAGTCACGATAGTGTATTATGACTTACATTCTGGAGAGTCTTCAGCGACTTTGCATTTATAAAGCAGTCAAGAAGTGTTAGTATACCATCCTTGGTTGCTGCCAGGCCTCCCCAAGGGTGCACAGCTGGATCCTGCACTTCATCTAACTCACAATCATTCCGAGTCTTGGAGGCCCCCATTTTATTAGGAAGGTGCATGCCCACACCTTCCTGTTGCAATGATTTCGCATACATGACAATCTGTGTGAAGCCATCTAGAAGCAACCCGTTGCACCTGGAACAGTAAAGATTTTTGCGAGCTTGCTCAAAGAGGGTGTGCTTATCTATCCTCAGGAGTTGCTGTCGGGCCCTGCGGGGCAACTCGTTCCAGAACTGATCCAAATGCATCAAAAATACAGTCACGATTTGTTTTTCTCATATCAAAAATACATAGAAAATCACAAGTACGAATAAGATTTTTCAGTGAAGAATATAAGCCAGAACAAATATCTTGAATTACAGTATTTTCCATTGTTTCTTGAATATGACATGAATTATGTCATAAACCCATCAGATTTTCCAGTGAAGAACATGAACCAGCACAAATTTCTTGAATTATAGTATTCTCCATTATTTCTTGAATCTGACTTGATTAATGCCATACACCCATTAACCCATTCAGCCCATTCTTGAAGTAAGATATCACTATCAAACTAAATTCTCGTGACATATTTTCGAGTAATTGAAGATGCTTTCAAAAAGCACGGCAGGGTTACTCGCACCATAAGTTGGGAATGACGAAAGATGGGAGGAAAAAACTCAAGAAATATAATTTAAGAAGCAGAAGAAACATTTGCTTGTGATTTCCAAGATATTTCGAACCTTTTAACCAATTAAAACAGGAAAATAAGATAAAAACAAAATAAATTTGTTTTCATATCTAAATCTACATCCAATCCAGCAGCAAATCCAATCAACATAAGACAGGACCGCAAACTAGATTTACCAAATCAAGAAATAGAAAATCCGATCGAGACCGCACGTGAAACCAATCAAGATCCCGATAAAAACAAGAAAGGCCCAGAAGCCACGAGGAATCCAATCAAAAGATCGAACGAACTGTAGCCGATCCATCGGGAGAAACACCTTCTGGAGCTGATCGAAGGTGATGTCGTCCCGGTGCTTGGACCAGATTCCGTTAGCAGACGCGGATCCGGCGGCAGCGGGCGGGGCCGGAGCATTGCCAAATTTGGAGTTCCTCTGCAACAGGCCAGGCATCTTCTGTCTCCCTTCAGCGGCTAGTCGATCCCTCCCTCCTCGAGCTGCTATCCATCCACGACGGGGGTATCTTGGTAGGGTGATCGGGGCAGCGACAGCGGCGGGGTTCCGAATCGCGATCGCGAGGCCTCCGGATTCCGATCGGAGGGGGGCGGGCGATCGGATCGGATTCGGCGGCGGGGGCGATCGGATTCGGCGGGGTAGGGGAAGGGAAAGGGTTGGAGGATCGGGGGCGAGAGATGACGAGAGGAGATGGATGAAGGGTGGGGGGGTTTTGCTGATGAGATTTGCTCGCCTCTTCTATCGTTACGGGAGAGAGAGAGGTTTACATGAAGGCCGCTAACGGAGAGGTGGGCGCGAGGTTAAAAGAGAATGGAGGCGTCCCAGACCGCTGCCTGCCATTCCCTTTCTCACTGCGACCGAAGTGTAAATTTCGATTGGTGCCAGGGATACCCATAATTTTGATAGAACTCTCGATATATATATATATCGTTGCAATCCACCGAAGGGCGTTTTTGATATTTTGTGCGAGGGAGCTCGCCTCCACCTCCGGTAAGAATAGAAAGACAATCCACGCCAGCGGTGCAGGCGGGATATGCCTGCTGCGCTGACCGCAATGCCAGTTTTATGAGATGAGGGTAGTTACTATCGTGCGCTGATGGACAAGTGGGCCCAGGACAACGCCAGGTTTTCTAAGCGCAGCGTTCCGAGATCTGGGGGCGCACGTTAGTCAGTGCCCGTGCCGACCGGTTCTCCAATGGGACGTAGGAGCACCGCCCATCGGGGAGCACGGGGCGTTGCTAACGTGAACCGGAGAAGAAAATTTGTATGCAAATATAGCACGTTTATGCGGACCATGATCTGCCGTCCGATGTTTCGAAAGCCGGGGTCTCGCCCTGGTCGTGATTGCTTGGGGAGCAAACGGATGGCCGATCTTGTAGACCTCATAATAATTTCTATGCAACTGGTCTGACGTAGCTACTCAGAAATAGAAGATTCCAGTGGCATATGTATAAATACAAATTAGAAAGCACGCTGGCTTTCCAAAGCACCCCAGGTCACACCCACAGATGCGTGGGGACCACTAGCGCTACACAACATTAGGGTACGTGTCTCAACACCATCCTGCAGGTGACCTATTTCCTCGATGCATATCATCTCAGGCATTCCATTAATGGAATTTTTCCCAGGAAAAGAAAAAAAATAATAATAAGTTTATAGGAAAAACTTCAATTTAACGGGTACACCCGCTTTCTATCTGCTTTTGATAAAGCGAGCGTATAACCGAGAAGGAAAGTGTAAATATAGATGTCGTAAAATATCACGGCTCTTTACCAAAATACCCTCAGACAATAGCTTATTGCATTTAAACTCTAGAATCTTATGCGGATCGAACTTTGCCCCACCGGCTCTTAGCTGTTTTTCGGCGAAATGACGAATTTACCCTGCTCGGTTTTCTTTCCAAGATCAAAAGGGCGTTTTTGTCAACCTGGATTGACATCTTAGCCCTCTAGAGGGGCGCTGTCGTGATTTTGGGAAACGGTTAACGGTGTCGTCATTTAGATGACCAGATTCATCCCGTCATGAGTCGGCGATTACACGGGAAATTCTATTTGCCTTGGTAGCACCCCATCCCACTTCAAAAAAAAAAAAAAAAAATGTTTCTGAAAAATTTGGACCAAAATATCCCCCATAACGTTTTTTTTTTTCATTTGCGAGTGATTCGGCTGTGATCAAACAAGTCAAATTTGTTCGGCATAATCGAACTAAGTCAACATGTTCAACCTTGATGAGCCGAACAGATTTTTTCTGTTCAACAACATAGGGCCGAATAGAAAAATTTCTCTGTTCAACTTGTTGGGCAGCATGATCAAACAGAGACTCTGTCAAATATGGAATGAAAGAGCAGAGAGGGTAAAGAGGGAAGGGGTAATTTAGATATTTTTTAAATTTAAGAGGGCTACTGAGTAATTTTGGGAAGTGCTGAGTAAAAAAAAATTAAATGAGGAGCTCTTCAGCAAAAATCACGGGCCAAATAGAATTTCCCCGATTACACCCAAAAAATTGCTTTAGACATTCCCATATTTAAAAAAATATATAATTTCTAAATTATCCTTCCGCATTTTTTTTTCTCGGTACCCACTTAAAATAAACTCCTTTTAGCATCCTTTTTGGCACGGTATCTTTCTCCTTCCCCCTTCCTCCTCCAGCATCGACTTTCCTCTCCTCCCTGGCTCCAACCCTTCGACTCCCCGTCCCTCCTCGACGGCTCCGGCCCTTCGGCTCTCCTTCCCTCCTTGACTCCGATCGCTTCAACCTTTCCTCCCTTATCTTCCTTCGTTCGGTCTATCAGGGCCGAATGAAAGCTATCTATTCAATCTTGATGGATCGAACAAAGGACATCTGTTCGATCATGTTTGACCGAACAGAGAGTTTCTATTCGGCTCAACAGACGGAACAAAGGGTAAGGAAAGACAGGGACTAGGAGAGCCGATGCCGAAAAGGGAAGGAAAGGAAGGTGAAGGAAGAGAGATCTTTTTAACATGATGTTGGTTTTCACAATCTCAAAGCAAGCCCTTGTATTTTTCTCCCTTAACCTTCCTTCTTTGATCTGTATTGCTTATCGTGTTTTGGTAGATGTTGTAAAATGCCCATGAAAAAAGCTAAAGATTATCTACCACATCAATGCTCCCTTCATTGATCTTGTATGAAAGTCAATAATTAATTGAGTAATAAGTAAGACTTCGGCTGACACCATCAATTTTTCTGCGTATCAATCCTTAATTGACACGATAGCCTAGTAAATCTATCAATGGTATTGCTTATTGCATTGTGATTCATTATTAAATTTTTACTGAAATTAGTTCTTCTATAACTAAAAAATATATATTTTAAAAACATAAAAAGCCCATTGTTTTTTTCAAGGAAAAGAAAATTATGAAGATGCCACATGCTTAATTTAAGTTGCTATCTTATGATTTGCTTTAGACTAATCCATGATAACTTTAGAAATTTAATTTTATTATTAATAGATAATATATACAAATAAATAATTAGAAAATATCATAACATTACTATTGTTTGGACTCACAATTATGGGAAAATGCTATTGCATATGATCTTAGCAATCAAGTCTAATGTTTATTGCATTTGAGGTGATTATGCTTTATAGACATATTTGTTATAGTATATATGATATGTTGACTAAAATAAATACCATAATAATGTTTGTACAATAATACATATTACATCAAATTTAACAAACAAGTTTCCAGCGAGGATAGATTTAGGCACAACCTTTGCCATTTATGATTAGGCCAACTCAACCAACAAATGTCCTTATAAGCTTTATGAAATATTGCAAAATATTTAGCATGTGATTAACAAGTTAGTACGTGAAATCTCTCATTGGCAACTAATAAGTCTTTATATAGTAAAATTGTATTGATAGCGATTACTCTAGGTTACTTTCAGCTAATGAATGTTGATTTACCAAATATAGAGTGCATTTGAAAAAAAATAAAAAATAATAATGTTTTATAGATTTTGAAATTAATTACCTTGATTTTGTAATATATGGCGGTTAATCGTGCAATAAAACTTTTAAAATCATGAAATTAAAAAAAATTACATTAAGGTTGTGTTTGGTATAATGCCAGCAATCCAGAATGGTAATATGGATTACCTAGAAGATAGATTACCTGTCACGCTTCAGACCCTATATTGGATCTAGGGGTGGCAACCCGCCGCATGTCGGGCATGCATGGCGTCCCGAAATATAACATTTAATACAAGAAGGGGGTAATAATTATATTTCGTCCAATTTAAATGGTTCTTAATACAAACCATAATCATATGTTTTAGGCTACATGCCAAAATACATAATTCAATGGGGTTACAACAAAGTACTGGAACTAAGTCACTCTGATAGCTGCTCCAACTACCCCATATCCCCACCTTCAGTTCTGTGGCTCTGAAAAACATTGTGATATTTAAATGAGCTCACACTCAATAAGTAAGCCAACTATAATGTAATTACTTCATGCTTTTAAAATTTTTTAATAATAAACATCTGCCAAGCTTCCATATTTCAAATACATTTTTCCATGTTATCAAAACATGCATCATATGCTCAAAATAAATTTTGGAAGCAATTGCCATATATAGTATATCAAGAATATACGATTTCAGGATAAAACCACTGTACCACTGTAAATAGCATGTAAAAAAATGTATTTTTTATACCAATGTCCCACGGCCACACACTATGTACACAGAACACCCCCCTCGGGTGTAACACTCCCTCGGGTGTATCCTTCCTAAATATCCCCTAGGAGTCAGGGTCCTGGAACCAGTGTCATGCACTCACATCCTGCCATATCCGGCTACAACACACCCCAAGAGTGTGTTCTCCATATACCCCCCTATGGAGATGGGTCCCGATGCCATGTGGCATAATATTGCCATATCCTGTCACAGCACACCTTCTGGGTGTGTGTGCTCCATATACCCCCTATGGAGATGGGTCCCGATGCCAAGTGATTCATGCAACATATCACATCATACCATATCATAGCGGACCATAGTGGGACATATCATCATATACATAAAGTATCATTTGCTAAATAGCATGTATCGTTGCAAAATGCAATCATATACTTTTCATAAAAACTGTCACATACACATGTATATTTATAAAACCTTTAACAATTTCAAAGTCATGCCAATTGATCAGTTATCCATATAGATACCTAATTATTTATAAATATAATAAATAATAAACTAATCATAGCAAAGGCTCATTTGCAAATAATAATACCAATCCATTTTCTTATTTTCAAATAATGCAATATATAACAATATAACATTTAAATACATAATTTTTATATTTTAATAATTTATGAAAATTATGATAAATGACTTACTTACCTCAGTACGCAAATCCAAATCGTAAACCAGCTATTTGAATATCTGGGTACCTACAGCATCAATTTCCAATTTTTAGTCCCCAAAAATAGCATATCAAAATAGCTTTTAACTCTACCCAGTTTAATCCCGGGCCAACTTGGGGCTTGAATATCTCCCAATATATAAGCCCAAATGGAAAATAAAAATACCCCAGAAACTAGAATCAACACTGATCGGGCATATTTTTATTTTTCCATTTTTGCCAATACAGGGTTCAAATCGCGGCCCAAAAGTGGCTCGCGAGATGGCCCAATAGGGCCCAAAAGGGGGGAACGGCCCAGCCGGCCCGCTCGTTTCCTCCCCGCCTTCCCCTGTTTCGATCGAAACAGGGGAAGGATTGTGCCGGCGGCCAGGGCCGCCGCGGCCACTTCCCGGAGGGGCCCGGCCGCCGCGACGGCTGGAGCCGCCGCCCGCGGCCGAGCTCCTCCCCCTCTCTTTCTCCCTCTATTTCTCTCTTTCTTCTCTTGCCCGCCGCGGCCTTTACCCATGCCGGTGGCACGGCCGGCCACACGGCCGGCCGGACCTCCACCGGACGCTGCCCCGGCGCCGGTGGAGGCCGTCGACCGCAGCCCGGGCCCGGCGAGCCGGCGGGCACTCCGCCGGGCCCGAACCAAGCCGCGGAGCGGCTTGGTTCCACGATGAAGGGAGGGCCGCCCGGCGGCCCTCCGCTGCCCCACTCCGGCCGCCTCGAGCGCCGGAGCCTCCTCCTCCCTCCTCCGGCCGCCTCGAGCGGCCGGGCACGGTAATGGGAGGAATCCCTCCCGAATCCCTCTCTCTGCGAAAGTGGCGGAGGGGGGGAAAGATACCTGGCTTGTTGATGGAGATGGGTGGAGGGGAAGGCTCCCTCCTCCCTCCCCATTTATAGTAGCTGGGGAGGCCTCCACCGTGCTGCGAGAAGAGGGCGCCGCCCTCTTTGACTGGGGGCTGGGGAGCCGCCCGCGTGCGGTACGACTGCGGCGCCTCCCCTCCTCGGTCCAAGAAGACGGATCCTCACATGTGAGGATCCGGGCTCACATTCTCCCTCCTTATAAAAATTTCGGCCTCGAAATTGGTGTTCATATAACATTTAGAATCCAAAGCTTTGATCATAAGAATAATTATCTTTTCATTTACATATACTAAGATACAAATAGGTATGGATATTTCTTTTTCACTTCCTCCTCCAGCTCCCAAGTAGCTTCCCTCTCAGAATGGTTACTCCACTGAACCTTGACATAGGGAATGCTACGCCGTCTTAAGACTTGGTCCTTGCGGTCCACAATACGCACAGGATGCTCTTCATATGTCAGATCATTCCTTAACTGCATGGGCTCAAACTGTATCACATGGCTGGGGTCAGAAATGTACTTTCTCAACATAGATACATGAAATACATTGTGTACCCCAGAGAGCACTGGAGGTAATGCCAGGCTATAAGCCACCTCCCCTACTTTACTCAGAATCTCAAATGGCCCAATGTATCGTGGACTCAATTTACCTTTAATCCCAAATCTCATCACATTTTTGGTTGGTGATATCTTCAGAAAGACATGGTCTCCAACCTGAAATTCTAGCTCCCTTCTTCTCACATCTGCATAGCTCTTCTGTCGGCTCTGAGCTGTGCGGAGTCGTTCCTTAATCAACTGCACCTTCTCTACTGTCTGCCGAATCAGTTCAGGGCCCAACAATCTTCTCTCTCCCACATCATCCCAACATAAGGGGGATCTGCATTTTCTACCATACAAGGCCTCAAATGGAGCCATCTGGATACTGGCTTGGTAACTATTATTGTAAGCAAATTCCACTAAAGATAAGTGGTTGTCCCAAGCACCACCCAAGTCCATCACACAGGCTCGCAACATGTCCTCCAGGGTCTGTATGGTCCTCTCAGACTGCCCATCTGTCTGAGGATGAAAGGCTGTGCTGAAGTTCAATTTGGTCCCCAGAGCCTATGAAGACTCTTCCAGAATTGGGACACAAACCTAGTATCCCGATCTGATACAATAGATACGGGAACACCATGAAGCCTCACAATTTGTTCAATATACATGTTGGCTAATCTCTCACTGGAAATCCCAACTCTGAATGGCAGGAAATGGGCTGACTTCGTCAATCTGTCTACAATGACCCACACCGCATCATTGCTCCTAGGGTCTTAGGCAGACCAGTCACGAAGTCCATAGTGATCTTCTCCATTTCCATGTGGAATCATCAGAGATTGAAGGGTCCCGCAGGCCTTTGATGTTCAGCCTTCACTTGCTGACATACTAAACATTTGGCCACATACTGAGCAATCTCTCTTTTCATTCCCTTCCACCAAAAGTTTTCTTTTAGGTCTCTGTACATCTTGGTGCCTCCTGGGTGCACTGTATAGGGAGAGTAGTGGGCCTCCCTCAGAATTTCTGCTCTTAGTTCCACCGCATTTGGCACACAGAGCCTGCCATCAAATCTCAGGGATCCATCCTCCATTATAGCAAATTCATTTTGAACCCCTGACTTCACAGCTTCTTTAATCTTTTGCAGGTCCAAGTCTTCTTTCTGGGAGGACTTGATCCTGTCTAACAGAGTGGGTTGGAGTACAAGTGCTGCCACAAGCCATCGGACCGCTGTACTCGCAATCCAACCTCCAACTTCTCAAGGTCCCTCCAGATGTGAGGCTGAGAAGTGATCATAGAAGCTAACTCCGAGGAGGACTTCCTACTCAAGGCATCAGCTACCACATTGGCCTTCCCTGGATGATAGTGCAGGTTCAGGTCATAATCTTTTAGTAGCTCCATCCACCTCCTCTGTCTCAAATTTAACTCCTTCTGAGTGAAGATGTATTTCAGACTTTTGTGGTCTGTATACACATCACATGTCTCCATACAGATAATGCCGCCAAATCTTCAAGGCAAAAATCACGGCGGCCAACTCCAGGTCATGGGTAGGATAGTTTTGCTCGTATGGCTTTAGCTGCCTGGAGGCATAAGCTATCACCTTCTCATTTTGCATCAGAACACATCCCAATCCCTTCCGAGAAGCATCCGTGAATAGGGTGAATCCTCCAGATCCTGACGGAAGGTAAGGACGGGGGCTGATACTAGGCGTTGCTTCAGCTCCTGAAAACTTCTCTCACACTCCTCAGTCCAGTCAAACTTCGCTTGCTTTTGGGTCAAGCGAGTCAGGGGTAGAGCAATGCGAGAGAAAGCCTTCCACAAATCTGCGATAATATCCAGCCAGCCCCACGAAGCTTCTTACTTCAGACACATTGGAAGGCCTACACCAGTTAACAACTGCCTCAATCTTCTTTGGGTCCACAGATATGCCATCTTTAGATATTATATGACCCAAGAATGATACTTGGCTCAACCAGAAGTCACACTTCTGCAACTTGGCATAAAGCTTTTTCTCCCGAAGAGTTTGCAGAACAATCTTCAGGTGGTCCACATGCTCCTCCTGGCTTTTAGAATACACCAGGATGTCATCAATGAACACCACCACAAACTGGTCCAAGTATGGCTTAAAGATTCTGTTCATCAAGTCCATGAATGCTGCCGGGGCATTAGTCAACCCAAACGGCATCACCAAGAACTCGTAGTGGCCATACCTAGTCCTGAATGCTGTCTTAGCACATCCCCAGCCTTGACCTTGAGTTGATGGTATCCTGACCGAAGATCAATCTTCGAGAATACCCGAGCTCCTTGGAGTTGATCAAATAGATCATCAATCCTTGGCAGAGGATACTTGTTCCGCACTGTTACCCTATTGATTTCTCGGTAATCAATGCAGAGCCGAAGACTTCCATCTTTCTTTTTGACAAATAATACTGGAGCACCCCAAGGAGATACACTAGGTCTGATAAATCCCCGGTCAAGGAGCTCCTGCAATTGGCTCTTCAACTCTTTTAGCTCAGCTGGGGCCATACGATAAGGGGCCTTGGATATAGGTCCAGTGCCAGGGGCCAAATCAATAGTGAACTCAACTTCCCGATCTGGGGCAATTCGGTCAAATCATCTGGGAATACATCAGGAAATTCCATAGCCACTGGAATATCCTCCAACTTGACCTCTCCTGCTGAAGGTCCTTGACCACAGCAAGAAACCCTTGGCCACCCTTCTTCAAATATTTGCGGCCTGTAGTGCTGATACAAACACTGAGGCCAGATGTCCTGACTTCCAGTAAAAC
>UESW01004922.1:621093-633820 GCA_900491605.1 Calamus simplicifolius | reverse complement strand
AATATTTAAGCTCTTCACTAAAAAAGTCTAGTTGGAAAGTATTATTTGGATTCCTTAATTTTGTATAAGCATTTAAGAACTATCCAATATATAATCGATAAATGATTAAACATGTGCTGGCACGATCTCTCACATTTACACTTCAACCTCAAGCGGTAGGTAAGGTTACAATTGATGCCATAGTTTTGTTGGAAATTATGTATTCAAGATATGAATCAAATTTATGAAAACATAGCGGAAGATAAATATAAAATTTTTAGATGCCCAAGATCCTTAGGAATATTCATTTAATCAGAAATAAAATCCAAAAACATTAGATCTATTTATACCTTAGTCCTTTATCGATGTAGAAAAGGATGAAGCCGGCGAGTCCTCTGCCACCAGCCATCCATGCGTCCGGCCTCTAACGGTGATCCATGCAGAGAAGAGTGAATGAAGACCTTCAAGGTATGAAGATGACACTTAAGGAGAGAGGAGTGCTAGCACCTTTGAATTCCCTTCTAGAATTTTAAACCAGAAGATAGTTTCGTAGGTCTAAAAGATCTAATCTTTTCTAGACGGAAGAGAAAAGAAACGTATTAATAGAGAGAGAGGGAGAGAAACTGAGAAGAGATATCCCATCCCATAGGAACCTTAATCCAAAGGAGAAGAAGAGACTCCCTTTCTTATGGCAACGTTAATCCAAGGAAGAGAAAGAGACTCTCCTTCTCATGGCAACCAAGGATCCACATGCCCAAAGCCTTGGGCATGAATCTTCTCTTCACGTGAGGATGGATCACGTCCATCTCATGGATATGATCCCATCTTTTACATGGTTAAGCCCCATCTATCATCCATGTGTCACAATCTCAGCCCTTGAAATTAGAAGTTAGTTATCTCATAACTACATACCCCAATCTGGACGTGTTCACAATCCTACCGTAGAGATTCATCATGCTCCATCCCATGAGCATGAATCCTTCTTCACATGGCTGCGATTTTTCCATCAATATCCGAATAATCAGAGCCGTCCATCACATGGAATAAGCTAAATTGGGTATACAATTATTTGTTCATCATATAAGCAAATTATCTCTCCCTAAAATTCCTTCCTCTATAATGGATCATATCTGTTGCTGCCGAGTCACTTGTGATGAGCGCCGGGTGTAGTGAGATCTTCGGGGCCTCCAAAGAAGTGGAAAAATTGCCTTCTTCCTCCAAGGACCTGCAAGAAGTCCCGGGCCGGTGATTCCGGCAGGGACCCTCCGATGCTCAAGTTAGCGAGCTTGTTCAACAAGAATGTATTGCGTATGTGTTTTTTCAAAGGAGAAGAAGAAGAAGGAGAAGGAGAAGATCCCCCAGCCCTAAGCTCGAGGTCCTCCTTTATACATGTCCGGGGATTCCTTTTACCTCGTTATGTTGGAGGTGTCGAATCTTTCTTATTAGGATGAGCTCTGCGAACGGTAGGTTGTTGGCTGTTGCTGAATGGGTGCCGTGCATATCGGCACTACGGGGTGTGTTAGCACTTACTTTTAATTTCGGCGAGCGAGATATACGGTAGTGGATGTCTCGAATCCTAGGGTCCGATATCTGAGGTTGGCTTTACTATGCTAGGAAAGCACACAACATAAGGCACCAAGTTAAAGCCAAAGTCGAAGCTGGATGCCGAGCCGGAGGCTGGAGCCAAAGCCAGAGGCCAAAGCTGAAGGTCGAAACTAGAGGCCGGAGCCAGAGGCCGGAGCCGAAGCTGGAGGCCGGAGCTAGAGGCCGAAGCGAGGGCGAGGCCGGAGCTGGAGGCCGGAGCCAGAGGCCAGAGCCGGAGCTGAAGGCCGGAGCCGGAGCCAGAGGCCAAAGCGAGGGCGAGGCCGAGCTGGAGGCTGGAGCCGGAGCCAGAGGCCGAAGCGAGGGCGAGGCCAGAGCTGGAGGCTGGAGCCGAAGCTAGAGGCCGAAGCTGGAGGCCGGAGTCAAAGCTAGAGGCTGAAGCCGGAGGTCGGAGCTGGAGGCTGGAGCCGGAGCCGAAGCCGAAGGCCGGAGCCAGAGCCAGAGCCAAAGGCCGGAGCGAGGGCGGGGTCGGAGCTGGAGGCCGAGCCGAAGCTAGAGGCCGAAGCTGGAGACGGAGCTGGAAGCCAAAGCCGGAGCCAAAGCCAGAGGCCGGAGCCAAAGCCATAGCCAAGGCCGGGAAGTCAGGGCCGAGGCGAGAGTGCCAACGTCCCAAAACAAGTTATCACATCATTTGATTCCGGAATTGCGTATGGCATTATGCTGCCGCCCAGAGGAGGTGATCAGCCACATCAGATGCCCTCCACCCCTGAGATGGGTGGGCATATAGTTGCCAGCGAAAGGGGTGTTAATACCACCAGGTGGCTGATATCCGTGCCAGTATTTCGTCCGTTCAGGCTATTGGGATTGGGAAAGATTTTTCTTAGGCGATGAGTTGTAAAAAGGTGGGCGTCATCATTGCGGTAACGTTACCGCCACTCTTTATTGGCAAAGTTTTTCATGTTTCTCGTGCCGAATGGTTGCCAAGCGGTTTCCAGTAGAAAGCGGACACATGGCCAGATCGGACAACGGCGGGATGATTTGAAATGGGGTTATAAAAGGAAAAAATCGTCCTTATCCTCCAATCTTCACTTTTCCTTGCGTACAATTTCTTACCTTAAATTCACAAGCGCCTGTTCATCTCCTGTTTCCGTTCCCCCCAACTCTTTCTTCTTCAATCCCAGTTTAAGCTCTTCAGGTTAGTCCCCATTTCTTCTTCACCTTCTTGCTCTATTTCTGATTTTGGGGATCGTTCCCCTGTTCCTTCCCAACCTTCTGCATCCCCACTAACTCAGTGGACCACTTCGTCTTCCGACCACATTTCCTTAGAACGGCGGCGAACGACCGGACATCCCGTAGCTGGGAACCATCCAGTCGCCGGATGGGCCCCACTCCGGGTTGTCCGACCATCGCCGGTCCCTCTAGCGCTGTCAAGGAGTCCCTCGAATGGACTGCCTCTACCATGTCTACTCAAGACATAGTGAACCTTGGAGCCAAGTACAATTTTCCTCCTAACCTGCGTTTGTCCTACCCCACTCCCGATGACAGGGTAACCTCTTTCCATTCCAGGAGGGTTGCCTTGTACGGGGCTTTCTTTAAGGCCGGACTCTGGTTACCCATCCATCCTTTCATCCTCAACCTCCTGGACAGATACTCTTTGATGCCCTCCCAGTTAGTCCCTAATTCCATCCGAACCATTGTTGGCTTTATGGTACTTTGCCACCTTCAAGGTATAGAGGCCAACATCTCCTTATTCCGTAGTTTCTATACCCTCCGTAAACAGGCGGGTTGGTGGTCCTTTACCCCTAGACCCACTAGGATTCTCAGATTGTATCTCCCCACTTCCATCAAAGGATGGAAAGATAAGTTCTTTTTTGCCGATGTCGAGGGGGTAAGCAGGAACTGGGGAACACCAAATACCGATGCCAATAGGGACTCTTCCATACTCCCGAGGGATCGAATGATATTTGGGCAGCTTCTGACTGCTGATATCCCCCGATGCAACCAGCTCCTGAAGAAGAAAACCTCCGTCTCGTCGGCATTATTCCATCCAGTGGTAAGCAGTTGATTACTCGCCCCTTATCTTTTTTTTTTTGCTCTCCCTTTTTTTTCTCTCTTTTTTTTTTAACACTCTTCCTTCCTATTTTTTGATACAGAATGGTACCATCACTTCGTGAGATAAGACAAGCTATTACAAGGAAGAGGAAAGTCAAGGGGAATGGGGCCCCTGACGAGAGGAGGGCCATCGTCAAGATTGCCTGGAGGGCCGAGGCTGGAAGGGCCGAGGTCGTGGAGCCCTCACGCAGGCGCGAGGTTGCAGGAGCCCAAGCCGACAAGGCCATACAGAGTGAAGCGCAAGGGTCAAGACCGACGAGGAATTAGGGCGGACCGAGGTGGGAGAAAGGGATTTGCCCTCACCAGCGCTGGCTCTCCCTCCCATTATTCTACTCGATCCCTCTCCGGACTGAGGTGTTAAAGCACCGTCACCCCCGTCCGAAGCTGTCGAAGCGGAGCCGGTCCATTCAACTACAAAGCCGACTCCAGAAGCCGCCCTACCTCCTAAAGGGGCAACAACCGAGATGCCTCCACCAGCAGAGGTGCTGGACGGAGCAGAATCGGAGGCGGAGTCCTCACCCGCAGCCATCAAGTTAGTGGAGGGGAATGGCATCGATCCTTCTTTCTAGTCGATTTCGACGTGCTACAGCCGCTGGGCTGAGCGGACATTGGACCGGGCGTCCGTGCTTGAGCAGCAGGGATTTCTTCGACATCAAGGGAAGGACACATTCTTCCGAGAAGCGTCCGTGGTACATCTTTGGGTAAGCATTGTTCTATTCTCGATTTTTTTTTTAAAGATTGTTTCTTCATCTAACCTAGACAATCTGCCCAGGCGTTGAATTCTATGACTGCCATGAAAGGGCCTTTGGTCCCATGCCGAAGCCGCTCTCGATCACTCGGTAGAGGAAATTCGAGAAATCCGGTCTAGGGCAGAGAGGGCGGAGATGGCCCTGAGGATGCTCGAGCACAAACTGCTCGGACGCAAAAGATCGAGGCCGAAGCTGAAGCCTTCCGGCTAAGGGCAGAGAGGGCAGAAGAGGCGCTGAAAGTGGCCCAGCGTCAGGCGGCCAATGAGCTGGATAACGCTCAGGTGGCCGAAGAGAAACAGAGGATGGTAGAGGAGAAATTGAAGGTGGCGGAGTGGAAGTGTACATGTTGAAGAACCGACTACACTCCATCACCATTGAAATAGGTGCTACTGAGGAGAGAGCTGAGAACACGGAGGAAATCGCCCGCCAATCTGATGCCAAGATTGCAGACCTGAAGGCCGCGGTGATCGAAGCCGAAAAGAAGATCGCCGAGGCTGAGAAAAAGGTCGCCGAAGCCGAGCAGAAAGCCTCCGAGGCGGAGAAGCGAGCCACTGAAGCCGTAGAGGATTTTCGGAAGTCTGGTGCCTTTAACAAGGAATTGGCCGAGTCGACGGCATTTGCATACGAAGGTGGCTTCCATGCATGTAAGGAGAAAATCCAAAAGCTCTACAGCCTCGATGGAATCGAGGGGTTGGATCCAGACAAAGTCCCCGAGGATGACGACTTAGCTCCGAATGATCCCTAGTTTCTTTTACTTTTGTTGTATTGCATCAAGTCCGATTTAAATCGGCAGTTTTGTAGACTTTTGCTATTAATGAAACCTTCGACACATAATGCTCATGTCTTGGATCATATTCGAGTCTTCTAGTGAGTGAGTTGAAACAAACCAAAAACCTATGACTAAAATACTATGCGCAAAAGAACTACAACACGACTTTTGTCTATGGACATTGTTAAAAAATTAGCTAGAGAGCTGATGCAGGATTAGTTTTTGTTGATGACACGGGGTCGAACAAGCATTAATGCTGGACCAAACTCGTGCCGAAGCGGAGTCCCACTGAGCTCCGACGCGGAGTCAACTTGTGGGCCAACACAAAACCGAGCTAAGTGCCGACGCGGAGTCGAACTAGGTACCGACATGGAGTCGAGCTTAAGTGTTGACGCGGAGCTGGGCTTAGAGTGCCAACGTGGAGCCGGGCTTAGAGTTCCGACGCGGAGCCATGCTTCAGGTGCCGACGCGGAGCCGGGCTTAGAGTGCGACGCGGAGCCTGGCTTAAGGTGCCGATGCGGAGCCGGGCTTAGAGTGCCAACGCAGAGCCAGGCTTAAGGTGCCGATGCGGAGCCGGGCTTAGAGTGCCAACGCGGAGCCGGGCTTAAGGTGCCAACGCAGAGCCGGGCTTCAAGTGCCAATGTGGAGCCAGGCTTAGAGTGCCGATGCAGCCGAGCTTAAGATGCTGACATGGAGTCGGGCTTAGAGTGCCGATGTGAAGCCGGGCTTTAGGTGTCGACGTGGAGCCGAGCTTAGAGTACTGATGCGGAGCCTGACTTAAGGTGCCGACGCGGAGCCGGGCTTAGAGTGCCGACGTAGAGCCAGGCTTAAGGTGCCGACGTGGAGCCGGGCTTCAGGTGCCGACGCGGAGCCAGGCTTAGAGTGCCGACGCAGAGCCGGGCTTAAGGTGCTGATGCGGAGCCGAGCTTAGAGTGCCAACGCGGAGCCGGCTTAGAGTGCCAATGCGGAGCCGGGCTTAAGGTGCCGACGCAGAGCCAAGCTTCAGGTGCTGACGCGGAGCCGGGCTTAGAGTGCCAACGCGGAGCCGGGTTTAGAGTGCCAACGTGAAGTCGGGCTTAAGTTGCCAACGCGAGCCGGGCTTAGAGTGTCGACGTGAAGCCGGGCTTCAGGTGCCAATGCGGAGCCGGGCTTAGAGTGAGAAGGGAGATCACTCGAAAACATGGCAATAAGAATATTCTGAATAGTATTCTGGCAAGCAGGTTCAAACCAATGGAAATAAGCAAACTACTGATAATATCGATATAGGTTGTCTGCGTTCCAAGTATGGGGAGAGGCTTCCCGTCTAGCCCCTCAACTTTGTATGCTCCATGATGAAGTACCTCTGTGACAAGATAGGGTCCTTCCCATTTTGGTGCTAGCTTGCATCCTTCATCGGCTTTCATATTTCAACTCGTCGAAGGATTAGGTCTCCAGGGAGGAATGCCTTAGATCGTACTCGGGCATTATAGTATCTGGCCGCCTGCTGACGGAAGGCCGCCATGCGGAGCCGCGCTTGGTCTCGCAATTCTTCCACTAAATCGAGGTCGGCCCGCAGTTGACTTGGGTTGTCCCCTTCGTTGTATAACTCTGTCCGAGGGCTTGGGACACTATCTCCACAGGAATGATGGCTTCGGATCCGAAAATCAGGCTGAAAGGAGTTTCTCGGTAGGTGCTCGTGGCATTGTGTGGTAGGCCCACAGTACACTGGGAGCTCTTCCACCCATCGTCCTTTGCATTCATCTAACTGGGCCCTAAGTCCTTAGAGAATAATGCGATTGGTCACCTTGGCTGCGCCATTGGTCTGAGGGTGCCCCACAGAGGTGAACCGTTGATGAATACCCAGCCCGGTGCAGAACTCCCGGAAGGCCCCATTGTCAAACCGTCAGCCATTGTCGGTGACGAGGGTGTGCGGCAACCCGAACCGGCACACTACAGACTTCCAAAAGAAGGTTCGCACCTTGCCCTCGATGATCTTGGCGAGTGCTTCGGCCTCGATCCACTTGGTGAAATGGTCAATGGCTACCAGTAGGAATTTACGTTGACCGGAGGCTAGAGGAATGGTCCCAGGATGTCCATACCCTACTGGGCGAAGGGCCAAGTTGCGGCCAGGGGGGTCAGCTGGGACATTGGTTGGCGTTGAATATTGGCATAGCGCTGGCAACTGTCGCATTTCTTGACAAGCTCAGATGCATCCTCCTTCATTGTTAGCCAATAATATCCTTGTCGCAAGGCTTTGTATGCCAGAGCTCTGCCCCCCAAATGACTTCCGCATATGCCTTCATGTATCTCCTGTAAAATGTAATCTGCCTCTGTAGGGCTGACACACCTGAGGACTGGGTATGAGAACGATCTTCGATAGAGTTTTCCTTCCATTATAAAAAACTTCGGGATCCATCTTTTGAGCTGCCTGGCCTTGGCCGGGTCTTCAGGGAGGGTACCGTTGGTAAGGTACTGGACATAAGCATCCATCCATGAAGGCTCTTGCTCAATTGGTAGGGCTTCTTCTGTTTCTTCGGTACTTGGGGCTTCCAGATGCTCTATGTAAGCTCTTCCCAACATCCCGTCAACTGAGGTGGCGAGATGGGACAAGGCATCTGCTCTAGCATTCTCTCCTCGAGGAATGTAGCTGACATTAAAGTAGGTTAAGAGAGAAGCTTGCGACTGCACCATACTCAAGTAGCGGGACATGATAGGATCCCGTGCTTCATATTCTCCTGTGATTTGGCCAGTGACCAGCTCGGAGTCAGTGAATGCTCTGAGGCGCTTCACCCCGAGCTCCCGGGCTAATCTTATTCCAGACATAAGGGCTTCATACTCGCCTGATTGTTGGTGGCTGGAAAGAGAAAGCGGAGTGCGCACTCGATTACAACTCCGTTCGGGTTGGCCAGGATGAGGCCCGCTCCGCTCCTTGAGAATTTGATGTTCCGTCCACATGAAGGATCCATTCATCCTCTCCGGTCCCAGGAGTTGAGGGGTTTGTAGGGGCCTCTTCGGGTTGCTCCTCGCCCAGGTGCATTCGACCAAGAAATCTGCTAGGACCTGGGATTTCATGGCTAACCGGGGATGGAAAGATAGGTCAAATTCTCCCAGCTTGAGCGCCCACTTCGCCAGTTGGCCCGAGGTGTCTGGGCAAGCGAGAATTGCCTTGAGAGGTTGGTCCATGACCACTATGATCGGATGAGCTTGGAAATATGGTCGGAGGCTGCGCGGATACAATCAGCGCGAAGATAATCTTCTCAATCTTTGAGTACCTGGTCTCCGCATCGTGGAGCACATTGCTAGTGTAATACACCAGCTTTTGTGTGCCGTTGGTGTCCATGCAAACCAGCACAAAATTGATAACTTCGGGAGAAGCCGCAAGGTATAGAAGAAGTTCTTCTCCACCCGTTGGCTTGGACAGTAGCGGCTGGGTGGATAGAAATTCTTTCAGTCCCTCGAAGGCCTTCTGACACTCTTTCGTCCATTCGAATCCATTGGCCCTGCAGAGCGCCTTGAAGAAGGGTAAGCACCTCTCAACGGACTTGGACAGAAAGTGGCTCAAGGCCGCCACCCTTCCCGTCAGGCGCTGCACTTCCTTCTTGTTGGTGGGAACCTTATGTCCAAGATGGCTTGAACTTTATCAGGGTTCACCTCGATTCCTCGTCGGGTCACCATGAAACCCAAGAATTTGCCGGCTGTTACCTAAAGGCGCATTTGCGTGGGTTCAGCCTCATCTGGTATCGACGGAAGTTGTCGAAGGTCTCCGTTAGGTCGGCAATATGGCTGGTGGCGCAGACACTTTTTGTCAGCATGTCATCTACGTACACTTCCATGTTGCACCAATCTGGTCTTCGAAGACTTTGTTCATTAGCCTTTGGTAAGTGGCCCCCGTATTCTTCAGTCCGAATGGCATTACCTTGTAGCAGTACAATCCCTTCTCAGTTATGAAGGAGGTAGCTTCCTCATCCACCGGGTTCATCCTGATTTGGTTGTACCTGGAGAAGGCATCTATGAAACTAAGGATCTCATGGCCGGATGTAACGTCCACCAGTTGATCGATCCGAGGCAACGGGAAGCTGTCCTTGGGGCATGCTTTGTTGAGGTCGGTGAAGTCTACGCACATCCTCCAGCTTCCATTAGTCTTACGTACCATCACAACGTTGGCCAACCATTCAGGGTAGTGAACTTCCCAAATGTGGCCTGCAGCTATCAGCTTACGGACTTCCTCATCGATAGCTTTCTGTCTATCCGGAGCAAAGCTCCTTTTCTTCTATCAGACCGACCGGCACTCTGGCTTGAGGTTGAGCCGATGGGTGATCATCTCCTCAGGGATGCCTGGCATGTCTGATGATGACCATGCGAAGATGTTGGCGTTGGCACGCAGGAAAGTGAGGAGCTGATCGTGTGCCTCTTCCGGGAGCAGCGCTCCAACCTGGACGGTCCTCGTCGGGTCCTCTCCCAAGGGGAAGGTTAGGAGGTGCTCGACTGGCTCTCCTCTCCTCCCCAATTCTCATGGGTCAAGTGGCTCAGGCGCTGCTGCCGACACCTCCTCCAGTGGACTGGGGGATAAGTGGCAGCAAAGCGGTGGTGGGCTTTGCTCTCCCTTTATTTCTCCGACCCCTTCGTCGATGGGAAACCTCACCAACAATCTCTTGGTGGAGATGACGGCATCCAGCGAATTCAAGCCCGGCCTTCCCAGGATAGCGTTGTAAGCCAACGGGACCCGGACCACCAGGAAATTTATGACTACTGTACTCTAGCGTGGTGGAGTCCCAGCCATGACAGGGAGGGCTATATCCCCTTCGACGCTCACAGAATCTCCAGTAAAGCCCATCAAAGGCGTGGTGATGGGTCGAAGGAAGGAGTTTGACAGATTCATCCGAACAAAGGCCTCGTAGCTCAAAACATCCACAGAACTTTCACTATCCACTAAAATTCTTTTTACAGGATGTTTGGCTATGGTCATGGATACGACGATGCTATCGTCATGCTTATTAACTACCCCATCTAAGTCCTTTCTAAAGAAAGGAATTACAGAATCTACCCCCTCTCATCGTCTTTTCGAGCTGCTGCCTGCCCCTTAGGAAATCATGGCTATTGTCTTTTCCGTAGGGGCATTGTCGACGCCGGTCTGAAGCGCAGGAGGTGCCGATGAACCCGGAGTAGGAAGGTTCCCTCTTCGAACAAACTTGCCCAAGTGACCCTGCTAGACAAGCTCTTCGATGGCCTTCTTCAAATGGTGGCAGTCCTCAATGTCATGACCGTAGTCTCGGTGATACCGGCAGTAAAGTTCTTTGCTGCAGGGGATCCCTGACTTCATGGGAGGTGGACGTCGAAAGTAGGGCTCCTCTTCGATCTCTAGTAGGATGTGGGATATTGGAGCCAAGAGGGGGTGAATTGCTCCTTGGGAACAAGCGTCTGAGGCCGGTGGTCTGAGCGATGGGGAGGCTCAGGCTTCCTGGACCGTGCTCCAGCAGGCTCCGTGGATGCCCGTTTTTTGCTGAAACTTTTATTAGCCTCCATCCTAGAAGAGTCCGCTTCGTCACGCGAATGTACTTCTGCGCTCGGCTTAGAAGCTCGGCATAGGAGCCAGGAGGCTTCGTATCCAGGGAATAGGTGAATATAGAAGGACGAAGTCCTCACTTCAGGGCCAAGGTGGCTACATAATCATTCAAGTTATACACCTCCAGCACCGGCTCCTTGAACCGAGCAACGAAGTCCTTCAGGGTCTCGCCACTCCTTTGCTGGATAGCGAACAAGCTATCAGCCACTCAAGGGATCTTTCGGCACGCATCAAAGTGGGCCAGGAAAGATCGCTCGAGCTGTCGGAAGGAATTGATGCTACGCGGTGGCAAGCGAGAATACCACGCACGCACCGCCTTACGAAGTGTGGCAGGAAAGGCGACACACAGGAGGGAGTCCATCGCTCCCTGAACTTACATGAGAACCTTATAGCTCTCCAAGTGGTCCAGAGGGTTGTCGTGCCATCGTATGGGTCCAACTGGGGAAGACGAAACGGGATGGAACCGGCTCCTCCATGATACGGCGGAGAGAGGGGGATGGTGATCGTAGTTTGTCCCATGAGGGTTGGCGATCCGGCGACTAAGCTCCTTCAATCGTTGATGATACTCATCGAGCCGCTGTTCGGCCCGACGAGTGGCCTTCCTGTTGGTGTCATCTTTAGAGGAGTCAGAAGATGAAGCCAAGAAAGACCGCCGGTGCAAGGAGTACACCCATCTTGGCTCCTTCTCATCAGGCTGCCGGTGAGAACGATCAGAATGGCGGAGAGAGACCGCCATCGCTTTGAAGTCTCCCGACGACGAGGTTTAGGGACAAGTGGTGGGAGGCCTCAGGTGGAGTCCTACCTCGATGAGATTGATTTGCTCCATGCCCCCCTTCGTAAGGCGGAGGGGGCTGAGGCGCGGCGGCCAAGCAGTATTCCTATAATCCCTGCACCACCGTCATCAGGTCCTGTACCTGATGAGTCAGGACATCAAGCCGATCGGACTGGTTCATCTGTGGTGGTGTAGGGGGTGGAACATGGAGGTTGGCCTTTGATTGTTCAGCCCCGGAAGGCGTTCCGCGGCATGGCTGGTGGAAGCTTCCTGAGCTCGTGTTGTCACCATCGTCTTCCTTGCAGAAGCAGTGGGGTCGTAGGAGAACTTTCGCCTACTGTGTGCGTGCCCCCTTCCTGGCGCACTAATCTATTGCTGCCAAGTCACTTGTGATAAGCACCGGGTGTAGTGAGATCTTCGGGGACCTCCAAAGAAGTGGAAAAATCGCCTTCTTCCTCCAAGGACCTGCAAGAAGTCCCGAGTCGGTAATTCCGGCGGGGACCCTCCGACGCTCAAGTTAGCGAGCTTGTTCAACAGGAATGTATTGCGTATGTGTTTTTCAAAGGAGAGAAGAAGAGAAGAAGAAGAAGGAGATCCCCCAGCCCTAAGCTCGGGGTCCTCCTTTTATACATGTCCAAGGATTCCTTTTACCTCGTTCTGTTGAAGGTGTCGAATCTTTCTTGTTAGGATGAGCTCTGCTAAGGACAGGTTGTTGGGCTGTTGCTGAATGGGTGTCGTGCATATCGGCACCTGGGGTGTGTTAGCACTTGCCCATGATTTCGGCGAGCGAGATATATGGTAGTGGATGTCTCAAATCCCAGGGTCCAATATCCGAGGTTGGCTTTACTATGCTAGGAAAGCACACAACAAAAGGCACCAAGTTAAAGCCGAAGCCGAAGCTGGATGCCGAGCCAGAGGCCGGAGCCAAAGCCAGAGGCTGAAGCTGAAGGCCGGAACTAGAGGCTGGAGCCAGAGCTAGAGGCCGGAGCCGAAGCTGGAGGCCAGAGCTGGAGCCAGAGGCCAGAGCTGGAGGCCGGAGCCAAAGCTAGAGGCCGAAGCTGGAGGCCGGAACCGAAGGCCGGAGCCAAATCTAGAGGCCGAAGCTGGAGGCCGGAGCTGGAGGCCAGAGCCGGAGGCCAGAGCTGAAGTTAGAGGCCAAAGCTGGAGGCCGGAGCTGGAGGCCAGAGCCGAAGTTAGAGGCCGGAGCCAGAGCCAGAGCCAAAGGCTGGAGCGAGGGCGGGGCCGGAGCTGGAGGCCGAAGT
>UESW01004922.1:549944-617484 GCA_900491605.1 Calamus simplicifolius | reverse complement strand
TTATCAAAACATGCATCATATGCTCAAAATAAATTTTGGAAGCAATTGCCATATAGTATATCAAGAATATATAATTTCAGGATAAAACCACTGTAAATAGCATGTACAAAAATGTATTTTTATGCCAATGTCCCACGGCCACACACTATGTACACAGAACACCCCTCTCGGGTGTAACACCCCCCTCGGGTGTATCCTCCCTAAATATCCCCTAGGAGTCAGGGTCCTGGAACCAGTGTCATGCACTCACATCCTGCCATATCCGGCTACAACACACCCCAAGAGTATGTTCTCCATATACCCCCCTATGGAGATGGGTCCCGGTGCCATGTGGCATAATATTGCCATATCCTATCACAGCACACCTTCTGGGTGTGTGTGCTCCATATACCCCCCTATGGAGTTGGGTCCCGGTGCCAAGTGAGTCATGCAACATATCACATCATACCATATCATAGCGGACCATAGTGGGATATATCATCATATACACAAAGTATTATATGCTAAATAGCATGTATCGTTGCAAAAATGCAATTCATATACTTTTCATAAAAACATGTCACATACACATGTATATTTATAAAACCTTTAACAATTTAAAGTCATGCCAATTGATCAGTTGTCCACGTAGATACCCAATTATTTATAAATATAATAAATAATAAACTAATCATAGCAAAGGCTCATTTACAAATAATAATACCAATCCATTTTCTTATTTTTCAAATAATGCAATATAAAATAATATAACATTTAAATACATAATTTTCATATTTTAATAATTTATGAAAATTATGATAAATGACTTACTTACCTTCTGGCGCTAATCCAAAGATGTAATTCAGCTATTTAAGCACCTGGGTACCTACAGCATCAATTCCCCAATTTTTAGTCCCCAAAAGTAGCATATCAAAATAGCTTTTAGCTCTACCCAGTTTTAATCTCGGGGCCAAATTGGGGCTGAATATCTCCCAATACATAAGCCCAAATGGGAAAATAAATATATCCCCAGAAACTAGAATCAACACTGATCCAGAGCATATTTTTATTTTTTCATTTTTGACCCAATACAGTGTTCAAATCGCGGCCCAAAGATGGCTCGCGAAACGGCCCAATAGGGCCCAAAAGGAGGGAACGGCCCAAACCGGCCCGCTCCCCCTTTCACCCCGCTTTCCCTGTTTCGATCGAAACAGGGGAAGGATTGTGCCGGCGGCCAGGGCCGCCGCCGGCCACTTCCCGGAGGGACCCGGCCACCGCCGACAGGCCGCCGCCGTGGCCGAGCTCCTTCCCTTCTCTCTCTTCCTCTATTTCTCTCTCTCTCTTCCGTTGCCCGCCGTGGCTTCTACCCCTGCCGGTGGCACGGCCGGCCACCACGGCCGGCCGGACCTCCATCGGACGCTGCCCCGGCGCCGGTGGAGGCCGCCGACAGCAGCCCGGGCCCGACGAGCCGGCGGGCACTCCGCCGGGCCCGAACCAAGCCGCGGAGCGGCTTGGCTCCAAAAGAAGGGAGGGCCGCCCAGCGGCCCTCCAATGTCCTTCTCCGGCCGCCTCGAGCGGCCGACCCATCACCCCTCCCGCTCCTCCGGCCGCCTCGAGCGACCGGGTACGGTAACGGAGGAATTCCTCCGTTCACCCGCTCTCTGTCTCACTGCCACAGAGAAAAAAAAATCGTGGAAGAAGGGGGGGGAAAATACCATGGGAATGATGGTGACAGATGGAGGGAGAGGCTCCCCTCTCCCTCCCCATTAATTTATAGTGGCAAGGGGAGGACCAATCCTCCCCTGCCGCTCGTGTGAAGAGGGTGCCAACGCACCCTCTTCCTTGACCGATGGGCGCCGCCCACGCAATGCACGCGGGTGGCGCCGCAGAAGAAACAGGGCTCACAGAATGTGTCTAAACTAATTCTGGGACAGCATGACACATTAATAGAGTGGTTAATGATCAGTTGATCATGCTTCTATATGCATTTCTTTATGTGTAAGTGGACAGAACCATGCATGACTGTGTGACACACTACTTGAAGGGATCAGATGATATTTTTCAATTGAAAAAAAATGACTATTTGCTTAATGCACCATAAATTTGTGTGAATGTGTTTTCACAACAGTTGCTACCACCAGTTCTAGTCACTGATCTTGACTGCTCCAAATTATTTATGGTCGAGATGATTATCACTAGTCATGGCCTCTACCAACTTGGTTAGCAACCAGAAACCAACTTTGGTGGCCACTTATATCTATTTCTAGCTGACCTCTGACAATATGAAAAGCTCTCTCTCTCTCTCTCTCTATGGTCGTTAATCTTTGAGGAAAAGGGGTTATCAGTTCTAGGAGAAATTGTTTAGCTCCAAACTCAGATGGTAGCCCAAGTTCCAGAATATAACAAATTTAGTACATGACCACCTAGGATAGTTGTAGCATTTTGGCCCAGAAGACATGCTTAAGCTAAATGTTCTCTCTTTTACTGCTTCTATCATAACAAAACATACAACCAGTAATGTTTGTGGCAACTTCTGTTTTTTTAATTATTTTTTTAAATGGCTTTCCATCGTAACTACTTTCAATATAAAATTATTTGGAGTTGTGATGATATGACAAGTTGTAATTACCATTTGATGTTCTTTTTTCCTCATTCTTGTTCAGTATTTCAAGTCAAAACCATTTGCATGTGATCCATCAAGCTTGCCAAAATACCCACCTAACATGGAGATTGATGCAAAAGCCCGTGAAGACTTATGCAAGTAAGCTAACAATCTTTATTACTTCACACTACCAAAATAAGAAAAAAAAATCCTTTCAGAGAAAAAAGAAAGAAGAAGAGGAAGCTGGTTTCTAGATGAATGATTAACAACTCTCCTATTTGTTTTATTGGTCAGGTTCATGCATTACTAAGTAAAATTATTGTGGTCGTTCAACATTAAAAAGTTGGATATCCATGGAAGTTTAACATTGTATGCATAAAGCAACTAACATCGTATCCAAAGATATGATTTAAAATATTTTGCTTCCATAGTTTCAAAACTAGAAACTTTCTTTTGTTCTTTCTATATTAAATAATTAAATAAGCCCCAATATAAATTTAACCAGCTAAAAGATTTTTAAATATTATAAATTCCAATTGGTAGTTATTAATGTATTCAGAGACTTGTAAACCTGCTAAGGCTGTGACAACTGTCAAAGCCAAAGTTGCCCTTATTTTCCAACCTTGCAAGTCAGTAAAGGAAATGCAATTAATCATATCTAATACCATTATTAAATAATTGTTTTGTGGAGTTTAATTGGTTTTTTGTGATTTTTTTTTTTTTTTAGGAGAAAGTTTGCTGGTAAGCCAATGTGGTATAGAAGCCACAAGAAAACCTTCAAGAACGTGTAGAACTTCACAAGAATCAAGCGGGTTAGGTAGAGCTGTGTCTTGCCAAAAGGTCTCTCTCTCTCTCCCTCTCTCTCTGAGAGTTATATGACACAGGGATCAGAAGTATTTTGTTCCTGCAGGACTCATTGAAAGCAAATGGAGGCAATAATGGTGGTGCAAAGAGAGATCCAAGAGTTAATGGTGACACCAGACTGCTCAAAGATCTGCAGCCAGTACCAACAATTAATCCTCCAGATGAGGCTCGATACGTAAGGTAGTGTTTGATAGCCCAAAAGCTATCACTGGATAAATGTACGGGATAGCATTTATCCAGGGGATAGATGAGAGAATAAGCATTTTTTTAAATTACAAGTCTGCCATCAAGGGATAACTTTAGTTGTTCCTGGGTTCCCTAGGAATAAGTTCAGGGGATAACCCATGTTCAGGGGATAACCCATGGTTAACCATGGGTTATCCCCTCTGGTTAAATTTTTTCAGGCCTATCCCTTTTAGCTATAGCATTTGGAAATAAGGAGGGATATCCATCCTTATCCCCCATATCAAACACTACCTAAAGCAGACCTGTCAGAAAGATGTTCTTCTCCTTGGTCCCTTGCAGGTGCCTGCCTCTAGTGGCTTTACGTGGAGAAAGAAACCAAAAGAAGACCGTTCATACATCAAATCTCATTTCAGATCCAGCTCAAGAAGCCACACATCTCATGCGCTAGATCATTCCGATATCTCGCGAACAAAAAATCCTTCCAACCTGAAAGGACAAGCTGATGGATATGTTGGACATGCACCACATTTGAATTTTAATAGTTACAAGTCATATGATATTGCAAAGGATGAGAGGCTCACAGAATGGTCACAACCAGAAATTCCAGAGCAATATGGGATTGCAAAACACATGATTATGAACCGATGGTCAAATCCAGGAAAGCCAGACTTATTAGATTCCTTTGATTCCTACCATTCTCGGGAATTATCAGATGCACTTAACAAGAGAGATGCAAAATTATCTAAGCACAACATCCTGGTAGTGGTGCAGTTAATTTACCCTTTTTCCTACTATAGTGTCTATTTAGCTAGTGATTTGACCATCTGCTTGAAAAAAAAAAAAAATTCTCAGGATTACAAGGATCAAGGAGAAAGAGTGGAGTTATCTGGGTCTCTACTACGTCAGTCATGTAAGATTGAGGAACTGCTAGAGAAGCATAATCAGCACATCCGCCAAGCTTCTCACAAATCATGGTTCCAGAAAGGTAAAAGTGAAGCCAGGGAAATTATGGTTAGCATTTCATGCGTACTCATTTTTCTGTGGTGCCCAGTGTTCCCTTTACATCAGCATGATGTCCTACTTCTCTTTGTTGTGACACTTTGTATTCTGAAATGGAAATTGAAATTGCCTATATATAAATCCCATTTCACTAATTCTCTCTCTCTCTCTTCTCTCTCTCTCACACACTGACACACAAACACACACACACATGCAAGCATGCGCACAAACGCACACTAGGATCACTTTATGCAGTGCCGGGCTGAAACTTTTAGGCAGTTTTCACTGACATTATGAATACATTCTTGCTTAAAAAAAGACAATATGGCTATGCTTTTCACTACTGAGTTTCACTGTGCTTCCTTCACATATTTTTTACCATCCTTCCTAGACCTAACATAATCTAATCAGTATTTGCTTTACTGTTCTTCTTTTCATGTTATTGTCTATCATTCCCCTACTTCAAAAAAGTCAATCTGGCCATGATATGGAGCCATGACACCAGCCTAAATTCCTGACACATAAAAAGAAGAACCAGAAACTCCTTTTCTCCTTAACATGAAGGATTAGGTATTGCTATGTCACTGACTGAAGGTGCTCGTGAAATGTAATCACTTATTGATTTGATAATCATGATCTGCAGCTCTACCATCTTTGATAATCATGATTGTAGCTCTACCATCTAAAACTAGTATGATTTCTATCCATAGGGGTTTGACATCATTAGGTAGAAAATCCTGCCAAACTATTAGAATTTGGCACTCTTGGATTTGACTTCTTAACATGCTATTCAAAGGAATGACACTAGCTATTGTTGATTTTCATGTGCAGGGAGAAAGTGAGGACACTGAAATCTAATTTTTGAGCAAAGACATTGGAACCATCATTTTTCTACTGATTGATATCGGTATATGTAGAAATTTGAGAAGAGTACCCTGCACTACACTAACAACATATACTGCAGAGGCTACCTACAAATTAAAGGGTGACGATGATTTCAAATGTCATATGAATCTTTTTTGTTATGGTCAAGTCTAAGAGTGAAATTATTTGGTCACTCATGAGTGAGTTCAGGGATCCACTGTAAGTCATCAGGTGGTACTTTCACCGCTCTTGATGCTATTGATGTGGAATAACTTCACAAAGGTAGAAAAATGTGGAATGAATCATAGTCTTTTAATTTGCAAGTATTCTACATCTCAGACTGAACTTATAGACAGTTAAGAAATCAAATCCCTCTAAAATGTAGAATCCATTTGGTCTTCTAAATGCCTCAAAAGGAGGCAATACTCCTGCAAAGATAGTGCAGGATCAAAAGATCATATATTATTTTTCCATAAAAAAAAAGCCAAAGGCAAAATTAATCAAATAGATGTTGCTTGCTATTTGATATGCCAAGTTGATTGTACGCCTATGGCATTAAAATTCTGCCTACACCTATGGCATTAAAATTCTGCCAATACAAAATCTATTGCTTCCAATCAACAATGGGAAATTTGTAGGAGTGTTTTTGAATCACTCTATTTTGAACTAGAAGATTTTTTCAATAAAGCTCTGTTTTTCCCTCTTTTTGGATAAGGTAGTAATCTCTCTTTTTTTTTTTTTTCTCTTTATGATTTGAAATAGGCTCCTCTTTTATAGATTCTGCAAAGATATAGCCGTTAGAAACATAGAAAAATAGCCGTTATTCAAAAATATTACCGTTAGAGCTGATGTGGCATCCAGAAAAAATCGCGTCCAGATTCTGTGGAGTCGGCTCGAGCAATGCGTGAGTCGGCTCGAACACTCGATTTCAGAAACACCTAACTTTCAAGGGTCGACTCGAGATATGCGGGGAGTCGACTCGAGAAGTGCTCAAAAATGAGCCTCTCTGCCGTCTAAGTCGAGTCGGCTCGCACAGTCCATGAGTCGGCTCGCGAAGGTTCAGGGGTCGACTCTTGAAAACTCAAGTGTCGACTCAGGACAACATTGAAAAACAGACCTTTGGGGAGTCGACTCGGAAACCCTTGAGTCGGCTCGGGAGCGATACAAAAATTAGAAAATGTTCTGATAGACTTTAAAACTCATCCCAAATAAATTTAAATATAAATGTGACTTGAATAGAATTGATTTGATCATCAATTTAAGACATTTTCCATTAAGTTATTGATTATCAAATAAGTAGTATAAGAATTCTTTTTGCAATCTCAAGTTTAATTCATGAAATCTCAAGTATAATCTCAAGTATAAAAATTCTTTTTGTTTTAATTGATTCAAGAACTCATTGAATGTAAACATTGATAGTTTATTTTTTTATTTTAAATAAACTCATGGTATTTGATAAATAATTTATTGTTTCTATTAATATATTCATGGCTTTTGGAAATCATCAAAATCAATAGAGTTGGGGCAATTATGTTTCAATAATTTCTCAACAATTTTAATGTTTATTTTGTATATGTAGTTATTAAGATGTGGAGGTTATTGTTGTAAATACGTATGTTCATATAAAAAACTATGAATGTAAGGAGAACAAAGGCAAAGTATGTTTTTTTATTAGAGAACTAGGAAGATTGATCATCTTTAAAGAGGATCTTCGAAGGTTTCTTCTCTTGAAGCACCTCTATCTCTTCTTTTTGTATTTAAATAAATCATGTATAATTGGTATAATAGGTAATGATTATTGGCATGGATGTGCTATTGGAGATCCATGATGAATCAGTTGAAATCATATGTGTTGCAAAAAAAAGCAATTGAAAGAGAATGGTGGAAGATCAATAACTATTTGATGAAGCTTATAACATGATGAGAAATTATATAAGGATGCCAACAAAGTTGTCAGCAAACTTTAGATCCATTAGATATAGTTTTAAAAATTTTATTTTGGTGTGAATTTTAGATCCAAAGCAGTTGAATTTGAAAAAGGCAAATATAGACAATGTACTCTGGGACAATTAAATTTTTGAACTTGCAAGGTTTTCAGTTTTTTCAATCCAAGTGTTGAGTGCTCTAAACTTATAGGCTTAAAACTAGGCTGTGTTTGTTTTAGGAGAAAGCTAGGTGGATCGAGTTTGAGAAAATTGAGAGCCAAGAAGTGTTCAACAATCAGTTTAAGTGAATAAATTTTCAAAGATCCATAACTATCTCAAGATCTAAGGAGGTGGATAATTAATTCCATTTCAACTTGGGAAAAAAAGTATAGGATAGGGAATTCATTGGGCAAGATAAAAGTATACAAGGATATCTTGATGGACTGAAAGATAGAGCTTTTGAGATTTTAGGATTTAATGTTTCTATAAAAATTTAATTAGCACGCCGGGAGAAAACAAGATTGGTTGACATCTTCTTCCTAATTTATTACAAAAAGAAAGGATTTAGTAACTTAGAAGGATTATTAATAAAAATAACTCGCCGATCATTCTCTTGGTTCTTAATTTGATCGATCTTCTATCCGTTTGCTAACCCAAAGATACTAGTGGAGAAGAATTTTGTTAACTTATCACTTTATAAGAGAACATGTAGCTAATAATGAAATTTATCTTGAATATGTTAATACTGAAGAACAATTAGCTGATATTTACAAAACCTTTGAGTGAAGAGAGATTTTGTTATCTTAGAGGTGAAATAGGGATATATGACCCTTTGGATTGATTTTGAAACACTGAGGAATGACTATCTAGATTTCTATTAATTTCTTGATATTCCTTTCATAATTTTAAGAACAAATCATCTAGTCATCTGTGCATCTTGATTCTTAATACTCCAAAATTTTATCAAAATTTTATAGAATTTCTTTTGGCAAGTTTCAGTTGTTTGAATCTCAATTATTTTTTCTGAAACTGTCATTGGAGTAGATACCTCAGAATGAGGAGTCGACACCTTTGTCTGTGTCGCTCTCAGTCCCTGACCTTGGAGCCGACACCTATGTAAGTGGAGCCGACTCCAATTCGAGCGATGACTGTGTTAGCGATTTGGAGTCGACACCCGACTTTGCGGGAGTCAACACCTAGGAATCCAAAATTAATTTATTAGGGCAGAGTCGACACCTCATCATTTCCTAAACTATCAAATCCTCAACCAAATCCCTCCTAAACTCTCTCAAAGTCTCCCCATCTCTAATTCCACTCCTCCCAAGCTTTCCTAAGGATCCAATGGCGCCTAAGAGGAGAGGTTCGGTGTTTGAAGTGACTGTGGTGACCGGGAAGCGTTCCGTGAGGCAACCCATCTGCGAGCCGTCTCCAAGCGAGGATTCCTTCGTCGATTTAGACAATCCTAACACCACTTCACCTCATGTAGATACCCTAGCAGGGAGGGTAATCACAATGGGTAGGAAAGTTGACTTCAAATTCTTTCAATCCGAAGGTTTTTCAATTGGTAATCAACTTAAGGAGCTCGGATGGGATAGTGTCTGCTCTCTTGATGTTCCCACTTACCCAGCTTTAGTAAAAGAATTTTATTTTAATTTATCTAGAGGAGATGGTGGTTTAGTAAGCTCTGTTAGAGGCAGACGGATTCATCTTACATTCCAAAAATTAGGAAATCTCCTGAGCAACCCTATTACCGGATTAGCTGCGGATATGCATAGTGATAGATCGGCGGCCTTATCAAGAATGTTAGGGAGAGTTGTTGAAGAATTTGAGGAAATTAGGGCTAATCAGTTGCCCTTAGAATTAAGGTTGTTACACAACATTTGCAGCAGGATTTTGTTCCCAAAGACTGGATGTTTTGAGTATGTCTTCGAGCGGGACATTGTTGTGATGGATAGTGTATTGACCGGTCAGCCTATTAACCTAGCAGCCATGATGATATTCTATATGGCCGAGGATGGAGGGAAGAGAAGATCATCACTACCTTATGGCATGGTTCTCACGATGGTATTCAGGAGCCAAGGAGTAGTGATTCTAGAGAATGAACCATCAAAGAGCCTGAGACACACCGATTATTATAGTTTGGCTACTTTACATCGAATGGGATTTGTCAAGATTGATGGTCAGTGGGAAAGGAAAGGCAACGTAGATGAGAAAGCCCCTGAGCCCAGACATTCTGCACCTTGTGAGGCTGGTCCGTCTATGAGGATTCCCTCTCCGCATCCTAGTACTCCTGCTCCAGCTCCTGCCCCAGTACCTATGATTTCATCCTCTTCTTCAGTCGGATTTTCATACCTTCAGATAGAGCAACTCAAAATCTTCTTGCTGCCCAGAAGGATGAATTGAAGACTGAGTTTGACAACAAATTTATGAATCTTAAAGAAACTCTTTATTCCTTAGATGATCGGGTTGCCAAAATTGAATCAATTCTTAGCTCTTCTACTGGATTTTTAAGTAGTGACTTGAAGAACATTTTTGAAGAACTTAAAGACATTTGTGGAGATTCTGAAACCTATTCAAAGAGCAATGCCGAGTTACAAGATAAAATTGTCACTGCTTGTACTTTTGTTGATGAAAGATTAAAAGACTACGTCAAGCTTCAGACTGAAGGAATGCAGAAGATTGTAGATCATTTAACAAGGATAATTAGAACTAATATATATTGATGTAACGAAAGTTTCAATTTTGATGTAATGAAAGTATAATTCTGATGTAATGTAAGCATAGTTTCTTTTTAATGAAATTTCAGTTTCATTTTGTAACACTTGACTTTGATGAAATGAAATTATCTTTTGATCTATCAATTTGATCTTTTGACTTAACTTTTCTTTATCTTTTTGTTGATTACAAAAAGGGGGAGAAAGTTATGTCGTATATGCATTGATTGGTTATGCTTTAATTGGCATTTATTGAATGAGTAATTGATTAATTTAATTGGAGAAAGTTATGTCGTATATGCATTGATTGGTTATGCTTTAATTGGCATTTATTGAATGAGTATCAAGTGACTTTGTATCAAGTGATACAAGTGATTTTAGATATGCATTAATTCAATTAAGCTTAAGTGAAAATTAAAATGACTAAATTCTAAGTATCAAACATGAACAATTGATAATTTGAACTTCATAGGGGGAGCTACCTTATTCAGGGGAAGCTTACTTATGAGGATCACTCTCTTGAAAATTTTAATTTAAGAATACTATGCATATACTCAATGTTTTTATAATCATCAAAAAGGGGGAGATTGTTGACCCAACTATTGATTTTGATGATTAATAAAGGAATTGAGTATATTTATCAGATTACTAATGGATTTGACAAGTATTTCAGGACTCAAAAATATTTGATCAATTTAAATGAATTAAGAAACGTGTTTTGAATCAATTGCAAAACATCAATTTCAAAGTTTCAGAACCTGGAGTCGACACCTAGAATTCCTGGAGCCGACCCCATGGCAATTCAAATTTTCTTCTGATTTTTGATACGGTCCGGAGCCGACACCTAGAGTTTCGGAGCTGACACCCAGAGTTTCTGAGTCGACACTTACAGTGTCTAGAGCCGACTCTGATGTGGGGACAGAACGTTGATTTTTTGAGCATCTTGGAGCCGACACCTACAGTATTCGGGAGCCGACACTTGATGATGGCGAGCCGACACCTAACTTTTTTGGAGCCAACTCCTCGACGAACTCAGAACTTTCTATTTTTGGAAAAACGACTTGGAGCCGACACCTGAAAAGTTGGAGCCGACTCCAACCTATCTGGGACGAATATTTAAATTGCCAGATCAGCTCTAACGGTAATATTTCCTTTTTACCTAATTTCTAACAGATATATTTGTTTCCAGGTACATTCCAACGGCTAGTTTTCTTCCCAAAATGGATTAAAAGAAATCTATAAAAAGGGAAAAACACCCGTTTGAAAAGAGAAGATGGAAAATAGAGAAATTTCAAATCAAAAATCCGAGAAAGCCTGAGCCTGAATCTCAAGAGAAAAGCACTCAAATTCAAATCCTTCCACTCCACAAAGCTCAAAGAAGAATCCAAGGCATTCAATCTTGAAAAAATCAAAGGATTCTCAAAGGAAGAAGAAACTCTGTTTTGAAGATTTTCCAACTTCTCATCCGCAACATTTGCAACGAATCAAAGCTGAGGCCTGATTCAACATCTCCAAGAGAAGAGGAAAAGAAGAAAAGAAGAAAAGCTCAACTCCAATCTACTTCAAACAGACTTTTCTAAACTTATTTGTTCATTCATTTGAATATCTGCTCATTTGAGGAGCTTTGTATTATTGAAAAAATCTTTTCATTCTTGTTTGTGCTGGTTCAATCTGGGGGATTGAACTAGTGGAGGTTGTATACCTCGGGTCAAGCTAGATAAGCTTGAGTTTAGGGATTTGTGCTGGTGAGACCGAAAAACCGGCTGGGTTCGTTGTGATCCCGGGGGAAAACAACAAGTTTTGAGTTGTGATCTTGTAAAACAACTCAGCTATAATCTAGTTGATTATAGTGTGGACCCAAGTGAATCTTGGGAGTGGACGTAGGTGTTAGATACACCGAACCACTATAAAATCATTGTGTTTGCCGTGCTTCCATTATCTCTTTCTCTATCTCCTTGTTTGTGCTTTATATTTTCCTTGCATTTAATTTCATTTAACTTAAAGCTAATAGTTTTCAAAAGGTTTAAATTTTTAAAAGAACCCAATTCACCCCCCCCTCTTGGGTTGCCATCTGGGCCAACAAAATCGGACGTCATCAATGATGTATCTTCCTACATTATGAGCAATAAAGGACCTCCTTCAGCACTACGGTCATTCCTTCCTTACATCCAAGGATCAGATCTCAAAAAAAGAAGCTCGTCCGCATCACGGCCCATGGGACACCACTCGCAGCAGTTCACAAACCTCCGAGTGGTTAAGACCCTAAAGGCTCTGTACCCAGCAAGTCGCTCCTCGTAGTGGTTCACAAACCCCCGAGGTGGTTCAAAAGGAGCTCGCCTGCATCACGGCCCATGGGAGACCACTCATAGCGGTTCACAAACCCTCGAGTGGTTAAGACCATAACGGCTCTATACCCGGCAAGTTGCCCCTCGCAGCGGTTCTCAAACCCTCGAGGTGGTTCAAAAGGAGCTTGCCCGCATCACGGCCCATGGGACACCACTTGCAGCGGTTCACAAACCCCCGAGTGGTTAGACCCTAAAGGCTCTGTACCCGACAAGTTGCCCCTTGCAGCGGTTCCCAAACCCCCGAGGTGGTTCAAAAGGAGCTTGCCCGCATCATGGCCCACGGGACACCACTCGCAGCGGTTCACAAACCCCGAGTGGTTAAGACCCTAAAGGCTCAGTACCCGATGAGTCGCCCCTCACAGTTGTTCCCAAACCCCCGAGGTGGTTCAAAAGGAGCTCGCCCACATCACGGCCTATGAGACACCACTCGCAGCGGTTCACAAACCCCCGAGTGGTTAAGACCCTAACGGCTATGTACCCAGCGAGTCGCCCCTCGCAGCGGTTCAGAAACCCCCGAGTGGTTAAGACCCTAAAGGCTCTGTACCCAACGAGTCACCCCTCACAGCGGTTCCCAAACCCCTAAGGTGGTTCAAAAGGAGCTCGCCCGCATCACATCCCACGGGACACCACTCGCAGCGGTTCACAAACCCCCAAGTGGTTAAGACCCTAAGGCTCTGTACCCGGTGAGTCGCCCCTCGCAGCGGTTCCCAAACCCCCGAGGTGGTTGAAAAGGAGCTCACCCGCATCACGGCCCATAGGACACCACTCGCAGCGGTTCACAAACCCCCGAGTGGTTAAGACCCTAAAGGCTCTATACCCAGCGAGTTGCCCCTCGCAGCGGTTTCCAAACCTCCAAGGTGGTTCAAAAGGAGCTCACCCGCATCACGGCCCACGGGATACCACTCGCAGCGGTTCACAAACCCCCAAGTGGTTAAGACCCTAAAGGCTCTGTACCCGGTGAGTCGCCCCTCGTAGCTATTCCCAAACCCCCAAGGTGGTTCAAAAGGAGCTCACCCGCATCACAACCCATAGGACACCACTCGCAGTGGTTAACAAACCCCCAAGTCATTAAGACCCTAAAGGCTCTGTACCCGGCGAGTCGCTCCTCGCAGCTGTTCCCAAACCCCCGAGATGGTTAAAAGAAACCTGATGACTCTCAACTCTTAGGTCAACCTTCGGGGTTCAAAAGAAACCTGACAATTCTCAACTCTCAGGTCACCCTTCGGGGTTCAAAAGGAACCTGATGACTCTCAACTCTCAGGTCACCCTTTGGGGTTCAAAAGGAACATGATGACTCTCAACTCTCAGGTCACCCTTCGGGATTCAAAAGGCTTCTAATAGCCACAATTTTGCCTTAATGGCCTTATCTCTACCTCAACTGCATTATAGCAACCTCAACGGCTTTATCTCTGCCTCAGCGGCCTTGTTGCAGCCTCAACGGCTTTATCTCAGCCTTAGCGGCGTCATCGCAGCCTCAACATCTTTATCTCAGCCTCAGCGGCATCATTGCAGCCTTCACGACTCTATTTCTGCTTCAGTAATTTTATCTCAGCATCAGCGGCATCATTGCAACCTCCACGGCTCTATTTCTGCTTTGGCAATTTTATCTCAGCCTCAGTGGCATCATTGCAGCCTCCACGGCTCTATTTCTACTTCGGCAATTTATCGCAGCCTCAGTGGCTTTATCTCTGCCTCAGCGGCGTTATTGCAGCCTCAGCGGTTTTATCTTTGCCTCAGCGGCTAATTGACAAGCATACCCCCAAAAATTGGTTTGAGTAGTGAGCAAAAGGTAATCAATTTACCTCCAAAATTTCTTAAAGTTCTACACTCCTTTCACTTAGCTGGTGCAGGGCACACAAGCTCAAGGAGTGTGGGGGGCATTTGATGGGGCCAGTTGACCCCATGGGCAATAAAGAGAACAATTTTTGGATGGCCTCCTCTCAAGATAGAAATTTCTAGATAATTTTCTTAGGTGGCCGTGGCGGCCTTCTTGGACGGCTTAATTCCTAGGCGGCATCGCTGGTCTACTCGGCCTTCTTTACAAAGGACTCTTCCGATATTAAATATTTCCTCCACGGCTAGCTGTAACAAGCATCTTGTCATGATGAAGAAAGAGAAAAAGAGGGAAAAGGGGCCACATTACGTGCGTGGGTTATCCCAAGGGCCACCTTCTGTCATTAATATCCGGTAGTCAAGTCAATAGACTGGAGCCTTTAATGGTACAGAAACGGCATTTAAATGAAGCGTCACGGATAAGAAGAGAAGAAAGCCTCCTTCCGCTCTTTGCCACCGTCCTCTTCCAAGTCGGCCTCGGCACTCTCATTAAAGTCGGCCCTGCTTCGGCACTTTCATTCAAGTTGGCCCCGCCTCGGCACTCTCATTCAAGTCGACCCCGGCACCCTCATTCAAGTCGGCCTCGCCTTGGCACTCAAGCCCCGTCTCATTCAAGTCAGCCCCCGCTTCGACACTCTAGCTCGGCTTCCACAACCGCGCTATGTCCTTCGCACCAAGGAATTTATGGCCTCATAAAGGCCACGTGCATCCACAGCCTCTAAGACATTTATTGCTTTATTCTCTCCCTATATTAAAGCATTTATGGCTGCCACGTTGGTGTTGGGATTGTTTCAAACTCATATTATTTTGGGAAGAGAAATCAAAGTAGAAAAAGGATTTTCTCTCAAGAAAGAAAAATTGATCTATTTCATTTCATTAAGCACATCACCATATAAATATTGTTTCTTGTTTCTACTGATAAGCATAATCCTCTTATGATCTTATCCATCTAAGGCTATCCCACCAAAAGATAAAAAGATAGGCTCATTATTTAAAAAGCCCAACTCAGACTAAATAAAATAAAATAAAATACTAAAAACTAACAACCATTATATTTTAACACTCCCCTTTAATGGTTGTTCTTGGATACCAATGAGATCTCTAAAGTGTATGAATTTCTCCTTGGGTAGTGCCTTGGTGAAGATATCTGCAATTTGGTCTTCAGTCTTCACATACTTGACTTCAATTTCTTTTTCTTCTACCACATCTCTAATGAAATGGTACTTGATTTTGATATGCTTAGTTCGGCTGTGATATATAGGATTCTTTGTCATAGAAATAGTAGATTTGTTGTCACATAGCAGAGTAGTAGCTTCTTCTTGCTTTTCACCCATATCTTCAAGTATTCTTCTTAACCAAATTATTTGTTGTGCTGCCAAAGTTGTTGAAACATATTCTGCTTCAGAAGAAGATAATGCCACTGTATCTTGCTTTTTCACATAAAGTGTTGGTTCACTTGGACTTTTTAGAAAACCTTTTTCATTGAAGTAGGTGTCAATTTGAGAGTACCATGCTCTGGGTGCTTGCTTCAGCCCATATAATGCTTTCTTCAACTTGTATACCTTGTTTTCTTGACCTTTGATGATGAAGCCTTGAGGTTGTTCAACATAAATTTTTTCTTCTAATACTCCATTCAAGAATGCTGACTTTACATCTAGTTGGTGTAATTTTCAACTTTTATATGCTGCTATAGAAATAAGAGTTCTAATTGAATCATGTCTAGCAACATGTGCAAAAGTTTCTTGATAATCAATACTAGGTAATTGAGAGTATCCCTTTGCTACTAATCTTGCTTTGTGTCTTTGAATGGTGTCATCTGGATTGTGTTTTGTTTTGTAGATCCACTTCAAGCCAATGACTTCCTTATTACTTGGTTTCTTCACTAATTCCCAAGTTTTGTTCTTCTCAATCATATTGATTTCTTCCTGCATTGCTTTGTTCCACACTTCTTCATGCATAGCATTTTCATAAGTTTCAGGCTCAATCATGCAGAAATTACAAGAAGCATAAATGTCACTTAACCTTCTCATTTTTATAGGAGTAGAACTTGAAGATGGACTTGAACTTGAAGTAGTTTATGGTGAACCTTCAACCTTATTTTCATCATTTTGAGCATCATGAATTTCTTCATCTAGAGAAATAATATTTTCTTCAACTTTCTTTTGCTTCCAATACCAAGCAACTTTTTCATTGAAAATAACATCTCTTCTTATGATCACTTGATTTTGCTTCAAGCTGAAAAGTATGTAACCTTTTGATTTAGAACTGTATTCAACAAAGATACATTTTTCACTTACTTCATCAAGTTTATGTCTTCGTTCCTTTGGAATATGTGCATAGCACACATATCCAAAGATTTTGAAATGCTTCACTGAAGGCTTTCTACCATACCAGGCTTCAAATGATGTCTTATTTTGAAGAGCTTTTGTTGGACATCTATTCATCAGATAAACTGCTGTATTTACTGCTTCTTCCCAATAAGAATTTGGAAGGCCTTTGTCTTTGAGCATAGATCTAAACATCTCAATAATAGTACGATTCTTTCTTTCTGCAATACCATTTTGCTCTGGTGTATAGCTAACAGTCAATTGTCTTTGTATACCATCATCTTCACAAAATTTCTCAAATTCATTTGAATTGTATTCACCACCTCTATCACTTCTCAGCACTTTGATATAATGCCCACTTTGTCTTTCCACATGATTTTTAAACTTCTTAAAGATAAGAAATGCCTCTGATTTATGTCTCATAAAATATACCCATATCATCCTTGAATAGTCATTAATAAAAATAATAAAGTAGATGTTACCTGCATGAGAAGAAGTTTTCATAGGCCCACATATGTCAGTATGAATAAGCTCCAATGGTGCTTTGGCTATCCATACATGCTCTTTGGAAATGCCTCTCTATGTTGTTTTCCAAGTGCACATCCTTCACAAGGTTCTTCCTTGTCATGTATTGCTGGTAGACCATACACCATATTCTTTTGATATAAACTTCTCAAACTTTGAAAATTCAAGTGCCCAAACCTTTTGTGCCATAACCATGACTCATCATTTACCTCCATCTTCCATGCAGCATCCTTTGCATAGTGCAAATAAGAGGAAAACTTCTATTTTCTCCATCTTGATTTTTGCCATAAGTTGCTTTTTCATCCCTCTGTCATATAACTTGCAAACATTATCTTCAAAGTGTACCATATGCCCATGATCAATCAGCTGTCCAACACTCAAGAGATTTTGCTTCAAATCTGGAATAAGTAAAACATTATGAATGAATTTTCTTCCTTTCTTGGTATTGATTTCAATTGTGCCTTTGCCTCTTGCTTGGACTATTGCACCATTTCCCATCTTCACTTGTGAAATTGAAGAACTGTCAATGTTCACAAAAATAGACTTGTCTCCTATCATGTGATTGCTGCAACCACTATCGAGATACCACATATTATTACTTTGCTCTTCTGCAGTTTGGCATGCATATAGTGTGCTTTGCTGACCTTCATTTTCTTCTGAGAAGTATGCTTGTTCACTTGCTTTGTATCTGCAATATTTTTTAATATGTCCAAACTTTTTGTAATTATAACATTGGGGTTTCTCCCTAAACCAGCAATCTTTTTCAGCATGAGAAGACCTTTTACATATATTGCACCTTTGTTGAGTGCTCTCATCATATTGCCTTCTTGAAAACTTATTCTTTGTGTTTCTTTACCTCTTCCTTTCATATTTCTTTCTCTTCCTCTATTTTGGTTTTGACCTTTGAATGACTCTCTTTTGACTGGAGCATGACTAGGTGATTTTTTTGAAAATTTTTATCAATCACTTTGAGTTTAGATTGAAAGGCACTTTCAATTGTTGATTCTTTATATCTAAACAATCTTTGCTTATGAGCTTCAAGAGATCCCATTAATTCATGAATACTTAATTCAGAGAGATCTTTAGATTCTTCAACAATTACAACTATTGTATCAAATTTTGGAGATAAACTAGCCAAGATTTTCTTACATATTCTTCGCTCGGTGATGGTTTCACCATAGCTCTTCATTTGATTAACAGTCTCCGTAATTTTGGAAAAGTAATCCTTCAATTTTTTATTTTCTTGCATTCTCAAATTATCTAACTCTCTTCTTAGAGTTTGAAGTTTGATAGCTCTTACCTTTATGTTGCCTTGAAATTCCTCCTCCAAGATATCCTATGCCTCCTTTGATTTGGTGGCTCTAATAATTCTGGAAAAAGTTTTCTCAGACACAGCTTGTTGGATGAAGAATAAAGCTTTGAGATCCTTCTTTTTGTGGTCCTTCAATTGCTCTTTCTGATTATTTGTTGGATTAACTGGGTCTTCGTACCCGTTCTCAACTAGATCCTATACTTCTTGTGAAATAAAAAGGGTCTTCATCTTGATGCTCCAATAATCATAATTTTCTCCATCAAAAATATGGATAGAAGGTTGGTGGATATTCATTCCAATATTGCTTGGGGTTGCCATGAATCTTTTTTGTAGTAATTTTTTCCTCACGAATAGGCAAAAGATCTTTGGCCTTAACGTCCACCTACCAAAGGGCTTTCCTTTTTTCTTCAAGAATAAGAAAAAAATTCTAACGGCTGCCAGCCAGAAAGAAAACTTCCAAACACAGCTGCAAAATCGTGGCCTTTTTTTTTTTGAGGAGGAATCTCTTGCCAAAAGTAACCACAGATCAAGAAGTTGAAAAGACTCGACTGTTCCCTAATGCCAAGGTGTTTTTTTTTTTTTGAAAACCTGACGCGTTGATGGGAAGTCAAAAGGGGCAGTCAAACCTTGTTGTTGGAGATGGATGGGTTTTGTATCTCTCCTCTTAACCACCAGGTTCTTTACCACGCCTTGTCGTCAACCCCCTTGTGGATGGGAGGTGCTTTAGGACGAAGGCCGTGAATATTTTTTTTTTTTTTTTGTTGTTGGTGGCTCTTAGGTCCTTTTTGTTGCTTTGAAAGAGGAGGCCTAGGCTTCTTGAGAGGTGGTGCACGTTTGGAGAGGAAACTTTCCAGAATAGAGGCAACAATTTTTTTTTTTTTTACCGCGTGTCTCTCATAAGATCCTAAATATCCTAGGAAGAGAAGGAGGATGAGAAAACTCACGGAAAATTCCACAAACAGGTTGCTCGTCGGCTACGCATGGAAGGAAAGCACCGCTGGCTTCTTCGGTCTTCTTATCCTCCTCGCCTTCATCGGCTTCCTTCACCTTCGTTACCGTCAACAAAATCAAGAAAGCAAGATTTCTTTTTTTCTTTCTTATTTCTTCGATTTTGCTTTGAATCTGATAGAATCGGGGAACTAGGCTCCGATATCAATTTTTGTTGTGATTGTTTCCAACTCAGATTATTTTGAAAAGAGAAATCAAGGTAGAAAAAGGGTTTTCTCTCAAAAAGAAAAATTAATCTATTTCGTTTCATTAAGCACATCACCATATAAATATTGTTTCTTGTTTCTACGGATAAGCATGATCCTCTTATGATCTTATCCATCTAAGGCTATCCCACCAAAAGATAAAAAGATAGGCTCATTATTTAAAAAGCCCAACTCAGACTAAATAAAATAAAATAAAATACTAAAAACTAACAACCATTTTATTTTAACAGTTGGCCCCTTAGAGAAAGGATGGTGTAATAAAGCAGAAACGAGGAGTTCTTGACTTCATCTCACAAAAGTCCTGGACGGCCTCTAGTTGCCTCCGGATGACTATCCCAGCCACCCGGCTTCTTCCCGGCCTCCCAGCATTATGCCGAACAGCCTCTTTGATTCCGCTCTCGGCCATAGACGATTTCATCCGTGGCTCTACTCCAAGCTCTCTATCCCAGCTCTGACTAGACGATGGACAGCATCTGATGGGACGACAAAGGACATGCACATAGCCATAAATGAGCTTGGCAAGATAATCAGCTCAAGGCCAAGCATCTCTAGGTGGGCCCAGACTAGCACGGAGGCTAGATGCCATCGCTTGGACCACCCTGCTTCCTATGTTTCCTCACCGAGGCGTGACGGCTTTGTCTCGGCTCGGCCCCAAGCTCCCTTGGTGGCCTCTAGCTTCATCCCGGCTTTTAGCTCCTTCTCAACCTCGGCCTCAGTCGGCCTCAGTAGGCCTCGGCCCCGCTCGGCCACCTCGGCCTCGGCCTCAGCTCCAGTCGGCCTCGGCCCCGCTCGGCCACCTCGGCCTCAGTCGGCCTCGGCATGAACAGTGCCATGCAAGCACTCTATAATCAACGCTCTACAAGTGATAGCTGGCTTCAACTCCTAACTCTTCTATCCCATACGGATGTGTGGCTCATGATGATGATGAGACTCCATCACCTTTTATCTCTCTTCCTGTTGGTCCAGATAGCAACCCAAGAGGGGGGGTGAATTGGGTTTTTTTAAAATTAAACTCTTTTGAATAGATAACCCCCAAGCGGAAATAAAAACTTAGATTCATAGATTTAAAACTAAGCAACTATAAATGAAGAGTTGAAGATAAAGAGACAATCACGGCAAACACAATAGATTTTATAGTGGTTCGGTGTACCTACACCTACGTCCACTCCCAAGTACCTCTTGGGTCCACACTATAATCAAACTGATTACAGCAGAGTTGTTTTGCAAGCTCACAACTCAAACTTGTTGTTTTCCCAGGCGCACAACGAACCCAGCTGGTTTTCAAGGCTCACCAGCACAAAACCTAAAACCACAAGCAAATGCTTGCACAAGGCTAACTGCCTCAACTGAATCAATCACCAGATTGACCCAGCAACCAGTATAATGAGTTTACAAAAGCAAACTGCTCCTTCAATGAGAAAATATACAATAATAAAACAATAAATAGAGATTAGGAACCAAAGCCTGATTCGAAGATCTTGGTGGCTTCTTCCTTCTCTTCCTTTGAATGGATCTTCCTTTGGATATGCTCTTGAGGTTCAGAAGATTGAAAAACTAGGGCTTCTCCCTTCTTTTGAGATTTCTTCTAAGTATAACAGCAAAGGCTTGGAATCTCTTTCTCTTGGGGAATGAGTATGATCTTTCCTTACAGGTTTTCCCTCTTTTCTTTTCTGATGGATCTCAAGGATTTTCTCTATTCTTTTCTTTTTGCCTCTTTCTTGATTTTTCTTCTCTCTTTTTTTTGGGATGCAATCACCCCTCTTCTTATAGATTCGATTAATCCACAAATAGTGCAAAACTATCCGTTAGAAGCAAGTGAAAAAGGATTAGATCCATAAATAACAATAGCCGTTGGGATTAAAATTGATAAAGTTAAAGTTTAGAGTCGTTCTGACAGTTCTGGAGCCGTGTCTGACATTCTGGAGTCGGCTCTGGCTTTTCTGGAGTCGGCTCTAACTCGAAATAATTTAATCCGCTCGATCTGGAGTCGTCTCTGACTTTTCTGGGGTCGACACAAAATTCTTCTGGAGTCGACTCTAACAGTCCGGGAGTCGACTCTAAGTCGTGGCCTGAAAATCCAACGTTCTGTTGTTTCTGATAGAGTCGGCTCTCACAGTCCCGGAGTCGACTCTAAGTCTGTGCCGTTTTCCGGAGTCGGCTCTGCGATTCCATGTGTCGACTCTAATGTCTGCAGTCTTACCTTGACATTAGATTCAAACCAGAACTTGATTTTCCTTCTTGATTTTGATCATGAATTAGACTTATAAACTGAAAGACTTAATCAAAATCATTAGTAACATCAAATGTTATACTCAAATAGTTTTGTTAATCATCAAAATCCTCAATTGGGTCAACAATCTCCCCCTTTTTGATGATGACAAAAACTTTGAGTATATGCATTAAAGAAATTCATTTGAATTGAGAATTTAAAGCTTAGAGACTTTGTAATAGAGAATTTGATGCCAACATTCAAAATGAATAAAATAAACAAAACATGACATCAATCAAAATGATTCAACTTTTATATGGAGAAATTTATTAAGCTCCCCCTGCATTGAATAACTCCCCCTATGTAGATAGACTGAATTTTTTCAAAAAATCTCATTCTTTCTATTCTCAAAATGTTCTTCATTTCTTTCTCTTCATTGTCTTTTTCTTATGCATTTCTTAAAAATTCTCTTTTTCCTTTTTATGCATTATACACTCATCTCTCCCCCTTTTTTGTTATCAACAATAAGGTGAGTTTTAAAAGCAAATAAGGAATGTTATCAAAGCGAGGATGTTGGTTCGAATAACATAAGGATAGGAAATTCATTCATTGACATTCAATCAAAGACAAATTTGTAATAAAAGTGTAATATTCATTCAACCATTTGTACTTCCAAAGCAAGATCTATTACATGTATTCAAAAAAAAGTAAATCCTATATACATGCTAAGAAAGAAAACAAGAAATCCTAAGATACAACCTAGGATCAAATATGCTTGTACACTATTTTCTTTAGATGTCCGATCATCTCCATAACATCATCTTTTTGGGTTTTCTTAAAGCTTTCAAGACATGCTTCAATTGAGAAACGGCAAGGTCAATATCTTTCTTTAGTTGACTTGTAGCATGAAGATACTTTCCAGAACCGTCAGCAATGCCTTCCATCCTTTCAAAAATACTATGAAGATCAGCGCTAAAGGATTCGACGAATTGCTAAGTGAAAAAGAAATCATGTCAAGTCTTGAATTAATCTCATCTTTAGTTGATTGAACTCCTCTCTTAATTTACACATATCATTTGTTCTTACACTGTCATACTCAGCAAGTAAAGCCCTGAGCTGACCAATTTGCTCCTCAGAAAATCTTTCTGATGCCATTGCTGACTGATGTGGAAGTTGAGAGCTTGGTCCAGCTTCTGAGGGTCCAGCAGGTGGTCCAGTAGAAGGTCCAGCAGAAGGTCCAGCAGAAGATGGTCCAGCAGATGGTTCAGGAATGTCTTCTCCTCTGACTTCCTCAACTCTAACCTCCTCAGCTCTGGCCTCATGTCCTCTTTTAATCCAGTTTCCATTTCTTTTCTAAAGCCCATTCGGTGAATTGTAGAGACACTATAGTAATCTGTATGTCTTAACTTTCTTAGTGGCTCATTGTCCATTATAAGTACACCTTGGCTTCTGAAAACTAAAGTTAAAACCATACCATATGGCAATGTAGATCTCTTCTTAGTAGCTGCCTCCGCCATATAGCCTATCATCATCTCAGCAAGATTTAAGGGTCTACCAGTGAGTATGCAGTCCATTAATAAAACGTCTCGCTCCGAGACATACTCAAACCTTCCGATTTTAGGAAAAAGAATCCTTCCACAGATATTGTGAAGTAATCTGAGTTCCAAATTAAGTTGATTTGCCAAAATTTCCTCAAACTCAGAAACTTCTCTCCTAACATCCTTGATAGTGCTCCTCCTCTATCTTCATGATGATATTCAATAAGTCCAACAGTAGGCATTTCCAATAAATTACCAAGGGATTCGGCTGTGATGACTACTTTTGTTCCTCTTACAACACTTACTAATCCTCCCTCTCCTCTACTTAAATCATTATAAAACTCTCTTACTAGGGCAGGGTAGGTAGGGATATCCAAAGAGCAGACCTTCTCCCATCCCATTTCTTGCAACAATCGCCCAATAGCAAAGCCCTCCGAAATAAAGAAGTTGAAAATCACTTTTCTTCCGGTTGTAATGGCCTTACCAGCTAATTGGTCGACTTTTGGAGAAGATGGTGAGGGTGGAGAGTCATCTTGAGTGGCAGATGAAGAAGATGACGAAGGTTGCCTCCGATTTGAACGGCGCTTCGTCGGAACAGTCGAACCACCAATGATAGCACGCCTTTTGGGAGCCATTGGATTCGATTGGAATGAGTAATCAAGGTTTTGAGGGATTTGGAGGGTTTGGAATCAGTTTGGAATGGCTTGAAAAGGTTTAGGAGACGATAGAAATCGTTTGGGGTCGACTCCGCCCTTTTTATTTTGACCTAGTTCCACTTAGAGTCGACTCCCGAAACGAGGTGTCGGCTCCGAACCAGAGAATCTGTCAGCGCCCGAATTAGAGTCGGCTCTACAGAAGCCAGAGTCGGCTCTAATTGCCCAGACAGAACATCAAAATAAGAAGGTGTCGACTCCACAAACTGAAGGTGTCGACTCCACAATAGTTTCAGAGAAAAATCAGATTTTCAAGGATCTGAAACTGATCAAATTAATCATCAAACTCTAGATAAGTGTTCCTTAACAATTGGGGAAACAATAAATCAACTTTCTAGATAAATTTCCTTATTGAACATAGAGGATTTTCAAGAAATTATAGAAGTCTAGATAGTTGTTGTCCTTAGGAGTTTCAGAAAATTATTCTAAAGGATCACAAACTCCTAATTCTCCTCTAAGATAGCAAAATCTCTCCTCACTCAAAGGTTTGGTAAAATATCAGCTAATTGATCATTAGTATTAACATATTCAAGACAAACATCTTTGTTAGTTACATGTTCTCTAATAAAGTGATGTCTAATTTCAATGTGTTTAGTTCTTGAATGTTGAATTGGATTTTTAGTTAGATTGATAGCACTAGTATTATCACATTTAATAGGTATTTTATCAAGTGTGATACCATAATCTTCAAGTTGTCGCTTAATCCAAAGGATTTGAGCACAGCAACTTCCAGCTGCAACATACTCTGCCTCAGCAGTGGATAATGCAACCGAATTTTGCTTCTTGCTAAACCAAGAGATTAAGTTACTTCCTAAAAGTTGGCATACCCCACTTGTACTCTTTCTATCTAATTTACAACCAGCATAGTCAGAATCAGAATAAGCAATCAATTTTAAGGTTGAGTCTCTAGAATACCATAATCCTACATTTTTAGTTCCATTTAAGTATCTAAAGATTCTTTTAACAGCAAGTAAATGTGATTCCTTAGGATTAGATTGATATCTTGCACATAAGCAGACAGAAAACATGATATCTGGCCTACTTGCAGTTAGATAAAGAAGTGATCCAATCATACCTCTGTAATGCTTCTGATCTACTTTCTTACCTACTTCATCCTTGTCCAGCTTGCATGAGGGACTCATTGGCGTACCAAGAGGTTTAGCAGATTCCATACCAAATTTCTTGAGTATTTCCTTTGTATACTTTGTTTGGTTAATGAAAATTCCGCTTTCTCTTGTTTGATTTGAAGTCCAAGGAAGAAGTTTAGTTCTCCCATCATGCTCATCTCGAATTCTCCCTGCATTAGCTTAGCAAATTCTTGACAAAGGAGATTGTTAGTAGCACCAAATATAATGTCATCAACATAAATTTGAACGATTAATAAATCCTTTCCTTTTCTTTTTAAAAAAGGTTTTATCAACATTTCCTCTAGAAAAGTCATTTTCAATTAAAAATTTACTTAATCTATCATACCAAGCTCTAGGTGCTTGCTTTAAACCATAAAGTGCTTTGTGTAGTTTGAAGACGTGGTTTGGAAATTCATGATCTTCATTTAACGTGGACTTGGGTGGCAGCAGCACCGCCCAGGTCCTAATTAATAGGCAAGTCTTTATTTTGTTTTATTGGACCCGTTTTCCGTTTCCCTTCTTCCTTCAAATTTCTGGCCCTTTAACTTATCCGTTACCGTTAGCCCACCCTCTCTCTCTCTCTCCTACTTTGTCCCCATCCGTCCTTTACTTTTTTTTTTTTTTTTCTTTCTTCTATAAATCTTCTCAAAGCCATTACTTATCCTCTCCTTCCATGGCCTCTCTTTGTTTCATCTTCCTCTGTTCTTAGCCCATTTTCCACGCGCGGTCTCCGACTTCAAGGTAAAATATTAATTATATTAGCACGCCCCCCCCCCTTTCTCTCTCTCTCTATCTCTCTCTCGGGATTTAAGCGGAACGATTCCCCCTAATTTAGTTTTTTTAAAAAAATTTAGTCCCCCCCCCTTTCTCTCTCTCTATCTCTCTCTCGGGATTTAAGCGGAATGATTCCCCCTAATTTAGTTTTTTTAAAAAAAATTTAGTCCCAGTCACGGCCCTCTCTCTCTCTCTCTGGATTAAAAAAAAATTTAGTCCCCCCCCCCCCCCCCCCCCCCCCCCCCTCTCTCTCTCTATCTATCGGGATTTATCCTCGCCCCCCGCCGCCTTAGCCTCATATAGCCCTAACCCTAATCACCCGCAGCCCCCCTCCTCCCCTCCTCCCCACCGGAGCCCGAGAGCCTCCCCACCCGCAGCTCGAGAGCCTCCCCACCCGCAGCGCCTTGCCTTTCAGACAACCCTAACATCAAAACCCTAACATCACAGGTTAGGTTTTTTCTTGTTTGGTTTCCTTTATTTTTTTGTTTCCTCTCTGACTTGGTAGGAAGCATGAATGGGACAGAACATGAAGTGATCTCACTTGCCATGCTTCTTTAACATTCTTCATCTCGGTTTTGAAGGGTAGATTCGCTCAACGAGGGTTGAACTGCCAAAGAGTTATTTAAAGAGGTGGCAAGCATAGAAGGGCAGGTATTGTTTTGCTCTGTCTCTCATAGTTCTTTGATTTGTTCTTGTCGACTTTGTTGTTTGGTCTATTGCTTGTTTCACTAACCAGACAACCCTAACATCAAAACCCTAACATCACAGGTTTTGTTGCCTCTTGCCTTTCAGACAACCCTCTGATCACACTTTCTCATATCAAACACAATCCTTACCGCCCTCTCTTCTCTTTCCAGCCCATTGTTTTTTCTTGTTTGGTTTCCTTTATTTTTTTGTTTCCTCTCTGACTTGGTAGGAAGCATGAATGGGACAGAACATGAAGTGATCTCACTTGCCATGCTTCTTTAACATTCTTCATCTCGGTTTTGAAGGGTATATTCGCTCAACGAGGGTTGAACTGCCAAAGAGTTATTTAAAGAGGTGGCAAGCATAGAAGGGCAGGTATTGTTTTGCTCTGTCTCTCATAGTTCTTCTTTGATTTGTTCTTGTCGACTTTGTTGTTTGGTCTATTGCTTGTTTCACTAACCAGTAAGTTCCTCAAATTCAAAGTTTTTTAATAGAAAATTACTTGGATCACATTTTGATCCTGTTATAGATGATTTAGATGAAGGTTCTCTACCCCTCTGATCATCAAATAAAGTTTTAGTCAGGACTTTTTATTTTTTATTTTTTATTTTTTGGTTGATGCTGATTGGTCAAGTTGGAAATCTCCCATCACCATTAAAAATATATATATATCTTGTTAATTTTGTAGTAGGTGACCTGGGTGATATTTCTTATAAGCCTATGAGTTCAGGCTGTGGAATTTTCCTTCTTTGCTGTTACTATTAGTTCCTGTTCTTTTGCCATATTTTGCATCCTTTATTTGCGTTGGTGTCTTTGGAAATTGTGTTAATTAAGCTGAACTGATGTGGATTCTAATTCCAAAATTTTTATTTCAACAGGCAAGTTTGTTTTAGATCTTATATTGCTCAATGCTTTAATGAAAATATGTATTGACTGCAATTTTGACGAAATTAAAAGCAGTGGAAGGCTAATGTCCTCCATAACTCATGAATTTGCATTTTCTATTCTTGGAAGCCAATTTTGCATACCTTATCATTTACCTTCGTATTTGTGCATCTGGCTAGGCCAAGAGACACATTTCCTATGCATATTGGGTTGGAAGTACACATACCTTATCATTTACCTTTGAATGCCCAAGAGACACATTTCCTATGCATCAAGTGGTCACAAACATCAGTTTTTAATAACAAAATATAAGATATGTTTTGAACTATGGGTTGGAAGTACACAAATTACTTGAATTTCAATAGACATTCGTTTTAATATATCTGGAACGTGATTGACAACATGGCTTATTGGCTTATGTGGTTCAGAAGTGCATTTTGGCATGGGGTATAACCTAGTTGTATTTGTTTAACATTAAAACCATTCCTTCATGTGTTTCCTTTATGGTTGCAAAATTTGCTATAGCTGCAATCTTTTTCCCCTTATTTTAACTCCATTTCTTATGTTAGGAAATATCCATTTTCACCTTCCCTGGAGTTTCTGCTGAACTAGAAATTATTGACTAAAAATTGTTGCTTTATGCTCAACTACAAATTATTGGTTTTTTCTTTGTTAAAAGTCAATGGGATCAGTGTCTAATATATATAAATCACTGATGGTGTTGCACGCACTCCAGTTATTGTCTGTCCCCTCACTGATTTAGTGACCACAACAAAGCCATAGAGTCATCCAGGAATCCCGGCTTGAATGCTAGGAAGGCCTCTTCTCTGTCTACTCTCATCCAGGGACTGACTTCTTTATTTGCTTTGACTTATTCATTTGTTCTCCTATCCAAGGCAGTAGGCCCCCTGTCTAAGCGGTGACCTCTCTATCCTTCTCTTCACCCTCTTCTTCAAGACAACCAAGTCCTTTTACTCATGGCTTCCCTGTTCTTCAGAAAAGCACTTTCTACAAGTGTGTCTTTTATATCTGCTTCTTTTTGGGTCATGGAATTTCGTGTTGCACCCTCTTACATACTTCTAGATTCTCCTTGCACTGCATTAAGTTGCCCCAAGTTGTTGCCTGCAACATGGGCTAGTTTGTGTTGCACAAATCATGTTGATGGAATATCATTTGCATGTGCATGTAGTTCTAGCATCACTCTTGTGATTATGATATGGTAATAATCTTCTTTTTTTTCTCCAGAGATTTCTGGGAGTGGGAGTCCTGAACTTTGAGAGACCCACGAGGTTTTGCTGTGAAGTTCTACACCAGAGAGGTAATAGGGCTTGTCTGTTCATATGCCTTCTTTTGCTTTAGCTGCAAATTCATGAAAATACTTCTGCATTGGTTTAAATATTTTATTTTTGTCATGTTGCTTATGCTTTAACTCCATTTCCATAGAACCTGGATGTCTGTATTTCTTTTTCTTTCCTGTGGTAAACTTGTTGTGATTGAGCATTCTCAGGTTCCTTTTCTGCCACATAGGATGCTTAATCTTGTGTTACCGTGGATATCAGAACTGATTATGTTAGAACTCTAAAGCATTTATTAAAATAATGATAACATTTTCCTTGCACTCATTTCAAATATTTGTAGGATGGAAATTCTTTTATGCTTTCCCTGAGATCTTGATGCTTGTGATTCCAAAATTTTAAAATTTATAACAGATTGGAGGATGAACTAATGGTTTTGAAATTTTTTTTATTTTAAGGAAATAGAACTAGTGATTTTGAAAAAGAAGTTGCACTTTTTGTTTGATGATGTTGGTGTGCCAGCAGACTACAAACACATTGATGGTTCAGGTGTCAATACCTACACTCTTATCAACAAGGAAGGAAAAGCTCACTATGTTGAGTTCCATTGGAGACCAACATGTGGAGTAAAGTGTTTGTTGGAGGCAACAACCACAGCCACGCCACCAAGGACCTTTATGATTCAATTGCTGCTGGAAACTATCCTGAGTGGAAGCTTTTCATTCAGACCATTGATCCTGATCATGAGGATAGGTTTGATTTTGATCCACTTGATGTCACCAAGACGTGGCCAGAAGACATCCTGCCTCTCCAGCCTGTTGGCCGCACGGTCTTGAACAAGAATATCGATAACTTCTTTGCAGAGAATGAGCAGCTTGCCTTCTGCCCAGCAATTGTGGTGCCTGGAATCTATTACTCAGACGACAAGCTGCTCCAGACAAGGATTTTCTCTTATGCTGATATCCAGAGACACCGTCTGGGGCCAAACTACCTGATGCTTGCAGCTAATGCTCCCAAGTGTGTTCATCGCAATAACCATCATGATGGATTCATGAATTTCATGCACAGGGATGAGGACGTAGTCTTTAATTTTTCACGCTCACTTTTGTCCTGTGAGTTGGTCTTCAGATTCTACTGTTATATCCCTTTATGTTCATGATTTGTGGTGTTTTCCAGGTGAACTACTTCCCTTCAAGGTATGATCCTGTCCGACATGCTGAGAGGTTCCCAATACCATCCCGCGTTCTTACTGGAAGGCGTGAGAAAGTGAGTGCCAGCCACCATAGATTTTTTCTGGACCTTACGCTTCTGTCATACTGCAACCAGAAATAACTATGCTTTATTAAGTTGAACTGAATAATATTTCACTATTAACTGCCCCATCATCACACCCAAAAAAAAAAAGGAAAGAAAAGAAAAAGAAAAAGAAAAGGAAAAAAACTTTGCTATTAAGTCTTAGCATCTCTGACAGAATTTTCAGATAAGAAGCACATTCCCTTTTTCTCAGTTATACCCAACAAAAGAGTTGAATATGCGAGGAAAAGAATGTACAATGTTTCAGAATGCTGTATTAATTTAACAACAGAAAACAATCTTTCCCAGGTGCTTAGGAAAGTTCACTATTGTTGTTCTCCATTGATGTTTGCAGTGTGTGATTTACAAGGAGAACAACTTCAAGCAGCCTGGAGATCAGAGATACCGCTCTTGGGCACCTGACAGGTTTGCACTCGCAGATGACATTTAAGCCTCAATTATGCAAGCATACGGAATACACTGAGCTCATGAGCTGATGATATATTTCTTGCTAGGCAAGAGCGTTTCGTCTGCAGATGGGTTGAGGCATTGTCTGACCCTAGGGTCACCCTTGAAATCCAGGGCATTTGGATCTTCTACTGGTCTCAGGTTAGACTTCTTCCCTTCTCCTGCTGTTCAAACTGGTCCATGATACATCTATGTACCAACATGCCCTCATGGAGAGGTCTATCAAATGATGAATTTTCTGTGCTAAGTTCATCAGCCTTTTGTATTGACGAAATGAATTCTGATCGAAGTTTTATATGGCATGCAGTGTGACAGGTCTCTGGGTCCGAAGATAGCAACTCGTCTTAATGTCAAACCTAGCATGTGAGGTGATGCAATTTGGCCACCAATAGGTCTTGAGTGATATTGTTATGTAGAGAAGGGACTCAGTAGCTTTCACATAGTAACTGATGTTAATCTAAGCAATGTTTAAAGTACTTTTGGTTTAATATGTATTGATATCCTATGCACATTCCAGGAGGAGTGCTTTTCAATGTTACTCTATATTGTTAATAACTATCTGTGCCTTGGTTGCTGATAACTATAGCATTTATTTCTCATATCTTGAGCTATTTTGTCTCTGTCTAATTTGAACCTAGGTTAGCTTCACTGCATGTTTTCCCTATGAAGAGGATGAGAAGAGTACATAAATTAAAAAATAAATAACTTGCCTTTGGCACAAAGTAATAGTGGTTTATGATTGGTTCATGCTCGTCATTTCTGTTCTAGTGTGCAACATGGTAGCATGCTGTACTTCTGTTCTGATTGTGATTTCTTTCCTGCTGTTAACCCGTGGGTTGGGGGTTTTTTTTTTTTTTATAGGGGGGGGGGGTGTGCTGGGCGGTGGGTTGGGGGTTTTTTATTTTTTTTAGGAGGCTGGTGTGCGGGGGTTTTTTGTATTTTTTATAGGGGGCGGGGGGGGGTTTTGTTTTTTTTTAGGGGGCGGGGGGGGGGGTGGGGTGGGTGCTGGGCGGTGGGTTGAGGGGGGGTTTTTGTTTTTTGTTTTTTAAGGAGGTGGTGCGGGGGCGTGGTGTGTGGGTGGGTGTCGGGTTGGAAGTTGCCGACGCTTTTTAAAGCGTCGGCATTTTTACCGATGCTTTCACAAAGCGTTGGAAATTTTGTAACCACTCTGTTTCTATCAACGCTTTAGAAAGCGTCGAAAAATCGTATCCGATGCTAAAAAAGCGTCGGGAAATAATTTAAAAGCGTCGTTAAAGTTTAAATTTACTGTAGTGTGCATGATCTAAATTAAGATAGGAAGGAAAAGGAATACTTTCATGGTTATAAAATTGGACATGAAACCGATGTATGAGAAAGTGCTATGGGATTTTGTTCGAGAGGTCCTCTATGGTGCTGGTTTTTTCAATAGATGGGTTCGATTGATTATGGGTTATGTGGAATATCCTTCTTTCTATTTATTAGTGAATGATGATGCATCGATCTCTTGTGTTTTATTCATCCATTGGGCTGTGCCAAGCTTACCCATTCATCTCACTCCTAGTGATTATGTTCTATCCTCAGAAATGCGGTGACTGATGGCAGCCTTTGTGCTTACCAACCAGGTCAGTCATCCCCCTCTATTGATGGACTATTAGGATGGTTCTCAGATTGATATGCTTTCAGATCAATGGCCAAGCACAGTTCGTTTGAGCAAAATGCCTTGTTTTTGTGCTTCTCAGGATATGGAACATATGAAGGCTTATGCCCGGTAAAACTTGGACTAACGCTTTATCATTTGTTGACGAAAGAATGGCATCATCACACGCAATACAAGGATTTCTAATTTCTCTGGAGGTGAGCAGTCTAACTCGTTCAATTTGAATATTAATAGAATTAGTTTTTGATCTAGAATCTTAAAAACCAAACTAACCTCTTTCAATTTGCTTCTCCTCTCGCATACATCATTTCCACCGGAAAACCATTAGTTAATAAATACAATACATATTTTTTTCATTAAACCCAAAAGAAATATTTTAACCATTACATATTAGAATTGAACGAAATAATTAAAAAATTAAAAACTAGAAAAATATGCATGCGTAAACGGGCACGCACACTAAAGCTTAAAATATAATAGGAAAAAAAAAAGCCGAGAAACTAACACGAAATCAAATAACACGAAATCAAATCAAATCAAATCGACTCGATTGAGTAAGCTCCAGAGTACAAGTGATCTAATTTTTAATCTAAAATTTTGAAATCAGTATTAACTAAAATGGTTCTAGATTCCATGCTTATCCCTGACCACACCGAAACAGATCATTTTATACTAAAAAAGGGCTCGTTTTTGTGGGCTATCAAGGTTAACCATTGATCCATATTTTTTCCAATAAGTGTTGCACAGAAGACGTTTAGGCTGAAAAAGAATTTACCCCAAACATAATCATGGTATTATTTGTTACTATATTAACGACTAGCACAGAAGGCATGAAGAGTTCCCCACCCTGAACCCGAGCCAAGTAGCTAGTTATGTAGAATATGGAAGCCAGTTCTTTATCAGAATTTTCACTCCCCACATCCTCCTTTAAACTCTGAAATTTCGACCCTGAAGCCTGCTTCCCACCGATTCTGATTTTCGAAATAGGGAGGTTGATCGAAATACCTTGGAAGTCCAACATCAGGCCTCTGTTGCCCTCTTCGAATTGGTGGTGCCTCCAGATTTTCGAAACCCCTCTCCCTACCTCCATCAATTTCATCACGCTCCTCCACTCGAATGGGTTGGGCACGATTTTGCACCTCCATCCGCGCCATCATCGCCTGCATGGTTTGCATCATCTGTTGCATCACCTGGTGCTGGTCTCGCATGGCGTCTTGCATAGCATCTCTCACGGCGTCTCTCAGGGATTGATCATTGTTCTTCTGCTCCATTGGATCAAGGCTCTGATACCAAGTTGATGCAGAACGATATTCAAAACGCCTGCAACTCAAGAACGATCTAATCTGCGAGAAAAGAATTCGTCCAGGTTTGGTTCGAATCTTGACAAGAAAAGGAAAAAATTTTGAATTTGATCACTCACAATCCGAAATTTAAAGGAAGAGCAATTGAATTTTTAATTCAATTGTTTTGAATCAGAAAAAAAAGAAAACATTCATCTCCATTCAAAAAAAGGAAATCTAAAATAGCGTCTTTTTTTTTCTCTGCCCCTGACGGTGCCCAAAGCCAACCCTAAATAAAAGAGATAAAACCCTAACATCATAAGTTTAGAGAAAATTACAACTATGCCATTAAAACGAAAATAGGCCCAAAACTCCTATCAGACAAGCCCGGATGGCCAAAATCCACAGCAGCTCATCGCCATAGGCGATGACTTTGAATCAGCAGTCCGTTTCCATATAACCAGCCAAGTTTGGGCCCAGTCCGACACAGTAGCTGACAGGATTCGATTGACCCAAAATGTCAAAAACGAAGTTGGGTCAATTCCGTACACTCGGCCCAAACATGAAATTTCAAGCCCGTTTGTTCTGCAACCTCTTGGACCTTCGTAGATTACCTGGTGTGGTCTTCCCTGACATGGCCTGTTGACTCTGGGTTGCTGGTACAGGAACATCCAAGGACTGGTTTGACTGACCCGAACTCTGGTCCGAACTGATGTCCTCATCACTCTCCCCTTCCTCTAAAAAGCTTGACCTCAAGCTCGAATTCTCTCCTGCATAAGGGGTCAGATGCCGAATGTTGAACACATCCGAAATGAAGACATCATCTGGTAACTCAACCCGATAGGCATTGTCACCAAATTTCTTCAATACCTGGCATGGACCTATCTTCTTCGGCTTGAGCTTCGTTAAAGCTCCCTGTTCATCTCCTGCTTTAGCGCTGCCCATGACGCTAATGGAGGTCTCCCATCCATATATCTACGATAGTGCTGCGCATGCCACCAAGCAGCAGCCCTATCTCTGAATCGAATTGTGACAAGTGGTACCTGCTTCTCTAAGGGCACCTCCTTCAGACGAAAAACGTCATCGACCTGAAGGGTCCAATCAACATACTCATCTGGGTTAATTCCTCCTTTAAACTCTAGAATTTCGACCCTGAAGCTTGCTTCCCACCGATTCTGATTTTCGAAATAGGGAGGTTGATCGAAATACCTTGGAAGTCCAACATCAGGCCTCTGTTGCCCTCTTTGAATTGGTGGTGCCTCCAGATTTTCGAAACCCCTCTCCCTACCTCCATCAATTTCATCACGCTCCTTCACTCGAATGGGTTGGGCACGATTTTGCACCTCCATCCGCGCCATCATCGTCTGCATGGCTTGCATCATCTGTTGCATCACCTGGTGCTGGTCTCGCATGGCGTCTTGCATAGCATCTCTCACGGCGTCTCTCAGGGATTGATCGTTGTTCTTCTGCTCCATTGGATCAAGGCTCTGATACCAAGTTGATGCAGGGCGATATTCAAAACGCCTGCAACTCAAGAACGATCTAATCTGCGAGAAAAGAATTCATCCAGGTTTGGTTCGAATCTTGACAAGAAAAGGGGAAAATTTCGAATTTGATCACTCACAATCCGAAATTTAAAGGAAGAGCAATTAATTTTCAATTCAATTGTTTTGAATCAGAAAAAAAAGAAAACATTCATCTCCATTCAAAAAAAAGGAAATCTAAAATAGTGTCTTTTTTTTTCTCTGCCCCCTGACGGCGCCCAAAGCCAACCCTAAATAAAAGAGATAAAACCCTAACATTATAAGTTTAGAGAAAATTACAACTATGCCATTAAAAACGAAAACAGACCCAAAACTCCTATCAGACAAGCCCGGATGGCCAAAATCCACAGCAGCTCATCGCCAAAGGCGATGACTTTGAATCAACAGTCTGTTTCCATATAACCAGCCAAGTTTGGGCCCAGTCCGATACAGTAGCTGACCGGATTCGATTGACCCAAAATGTCAAAAATGAAGTCGGGTCAATTCCGTACACTTGGCCCAAACATAAAATTTCAAGCCCGTTTGTTCTGCAACCTCTTGGACCTTCGTAGATTACCTGGTGTGGTCTTCCCTGACGTGGCCTATTGACTCTGGGTTGCTGGTACAGGAACATCCAAGGACTGGTTTGACTGACCCGAACTCTGATCCGAACTGATGTCCTCATCACTCTCCCCTTCCTCTAAAAAGCTTGACCTCAAGCTCGAATTCTCTCCTGCATAAGGGGTCAGATGCCGAATGTTGAACACATCCGAAATGAAGACATCATCTGGTAACTCAACCCGATAGGCATTGTCACCAAATTTCTTCAATACCTGGCATGGACCTATCTTCTTCGGCTTGAGCTTCGTTAAAGCTCCCTGTTCATCTCCTGCTTTAGCGCTGCCCATGACGCTAATGGAGGTCTCCCATCCATATATCTACGATAGTGCTGCGCATGCCACCAAGCAGCAGCCCTATCTCTGAATCGAATTGTGACAAGCGGTACCTGCTTCTCTAAGGGCACCTCCTTCAGACGAAAAACGTCATCGACCTGAAGGGTCCAATCAACATACTCATCTGGGTTAATTCCTCCTTTAAACTCTGGAATTTCGACCCTGAAGCCTGCTTCCCACCGATTCTGATTTTCGAAATAGGGAGGTTGATCGAAATACCTTGGAAGTCCAACATCAGGCCTCTGTTGCCCTCTTTGAATTGGTGGTGCCTCCAGATTTTCGAAACCCCTCTCCCTACCTCCATCAATTTCATCACGCTCCTCCACTCGAATGGGTTGGGCATGATTTTGCACCTCCATCCGCGCCATCATCGCCTGCATGGTTTGCATCATCTGTTGCATCACCTGGTGCTGGTCTCGCATGGCGTCTTGCATAGCATCTCTCACGGTGTCTCTCAGGGATTGATCGTTGTTCTTCTGCTCCATTGGATCAAGGCTCTGATACCAAGTTGATGCAGGGTGATATTCAAAACGCCTGCAACTCAAGAACGATCTAATCTGCGAGAAAAGAATTCGTCCAGGTTTGGTTCGAATCTTGACAAGAAAAGGGAAAATTTCGAATTTGATCACTCATAATCCAAAATTTAAAGGAAGAGCAATTGAATTTTCAATTCAATTGTTTTGAATCAGAAAAAAAAAGAAAACATTCATCTCCATTCAAAAAAAAGGAAATCTAAAATAGTATCTTTTTTTTTCTCTGCCCCCTGACGGCGCCCAAAGCCAACCCTAAATAAAAGAGATAAAACCCTAACATCATAAGTTTAGAGAAAATTACAACTATGCCATTAAAAATGAAAACAGGCCCAAAACTCCTATCAGAGAAGCCCGGATGGCCAAAATCCACAGCAGCTCATCGCCAAAGGTGATGACTTTGAATCAGCAGTCCGTTTCCATATAACCAGCCAAGTTTGGGCCCAGTCCGATACAGTAGCTGACCGGATTTGATTGACCCAAAATGTCAAAAACGAAGTCGGGTCAATTCCGTACACTCGGCCCAAACATGAAATTTCAAGCCCGTTTGTTCTGCAACCTCTTGGACCTTCGTAGATTACCTGGTGTGGTCTTCCTGACGTGGCCTGTTGACTCTGGGTTGCTGGTACAGGAGCATCCAAGGACTGGTTTAACTGACCCGAACTCTGGTCCGAACTGATGTCCTCATCACTCTCCCCTTCCTCTGAAAAGCTTGACCTCAAGCTCGAATTCTCTCCTGCATAAGGGGTCAGATGCCGAATGTTGAACACATCCGAAATGAAGACATCATCTGGTAACTCAACCCGATAGGCATTGTCACCAAATTTCTCCAATACCTGGCATGAACCTATCTTCTTCGGCTTGAGCTTCGTTAAAGCTCCCTGTTCATCTCCTGCTTTAGCGCTGCCCATGATGCTAATGGAGGTCTCCCATCCATATATCTACGATAGTGCTGCGCATGCCACCAAGCAGCAGCCCTATCTCTGAATCGAATTGTGACAAGCGGTACCTGCTTTTCTAAGGGCACCTCCTTCAGACGAAAAATGTCATCGACCTGAAGGGTCCAATCAACATACTCATCTGGTTATTTCCTCCTTTAAACTCTGGAATTTTGACCCTGAAGCCTGCTTCCCACCGATTCTGATTTTCGAAATAGGGAGGTTGATCGAAATACCTTGGAAGTCCAACATCAGGCCTCTGTTGCCCTCTTCGAATTGGTGGTGCCTCCAGATTTTTGAAACCCCTCTCCCTACCTCCATCAATTTCATCACGCTCCTCCAGTCGAATGGGTTGGGCATGATTTTGCACCTCCATCCGCACCATCATCGCCTGCATGGTTTGCATCATCTGTTGCATCACCTGGTGCTGGTCTCGCATGGCGTCTTGCATAGCATCTCTCACGTCTCTCAGGGATTGATCGTTCTTCTGCTCCATTGGATCAAGGCTCTGATACCAAGTTGATGCATAGCGATATTCAAAACGCCTGCAACTCAAGAACGATCTAATCTGCGAGAAAAGAATTCATCCAGGTTTGGTTCAAATCTTGACAAGAAAAGGGGAAAATTTCGAATTTGATCACTCACAATCCGAAATTTAAAGGAAGAGCAATTGAATTTTCAATTCAATTGTTTTGAATCAAAAAAAAAAAGAAAACATTCATCTCCATTCAAAAAAAAGGAAATCTAAAATAGCGTCTTTTTTTTTTCTCTGCCCCCTGACGGCGCCCAAAGCTAACCCTAAATAAAAGAGATAAAACCCTAATATCATAAGTTTAGAGAAAATTATAACTATGCCATTAAAAATGAAAACAGGCCCAAAACTCCTATCAGACAAGCCCGGATGGCCAAAATCTACAGCAGCTCATCGCCAAAGGCGATGACTTTGAATCAGCAGTCCGTTTCCATATAACCAGCCAAGTTTGGGCCCAGTCCGACACAGTAGCTGACCGGATTCGATTGACCCAAAATGTCAAAAACGAAGTCGGGTCAATTCCGTACACTCGGCCCAAACATGAAATTTCAAGCCCGTTTGTTCTGCAACCTCTTGGACCTTCGTAGATTATCTGGTGTGGTCTTCCCTGACGTGTCCTGTTGACTCTGGGTTGCTGGTACAGGAACATCCAAGGATTGGTTTGACTGACCCGAACTCTGGTCCGAACTGATGTCCTCATCACAGCACAATGGAGCTTACCTCTATGTGACGTGTCAAGCTGCAGGCCGTATCCCATCAGAGTTGGTGGCTGCAGGGCGTGGCCGATCATTATGGCACTTGCCAGACATGTTCCCTACGTCACCTTTTTGGTTGTCCTATGTATACAGTAATGGGTGATAAAGTTAGTCGTGTGGGTCCCAAGGTACAGCCATTGGGGAAAGATAATATTGAGTTGAAGCCAACTGTCCCTCGTAGAGCATTGATTATAGAGTTCTTGCGTGACACTGTTCATTTGCATGGCACCGAGGGAAGAAGCCGAGCATGTCTGAGGTCGAGGGGGGCCAACGTGGCAACCATAAATGCCTTTATATGGGGAGTGAATAAGGCAATAAATGCCTTAGAGTAATATTCGCATGTGGTTGAAAGGCCGAGGGTGTCTCTGGGTTGAGACTCAAGGCCGAGAGGGTCTCTAGGGTTGAGACTCGAGACTCTTTTATACAGGGGAGTGAATAAGGCAATAAATGCCTCAGAGTAATATTCACATGTGGCCATAAGTGCAGTGCGAAAGGCCGAGAGGGTCTCGGGGTTGAGACGACAATAAATGCCTCAGAGTAATATTCGCACGTGGCCATAAGTGCCTTGGTGCGAAAGGCCGAGAGGGTCTCGGGGGTTGAGACTCGAGGCCGAGAGGGTCTCGAGGCCATAAACTCCTTTATATAGGGAGTGAATAAGGCAATAAATGCCTCAGAGTAATATTCGCATGTGGCCATAAGTGCCTTGGTGCGAAAGGCCTAGAGGGTCCCGGGGGTTCAGACTCGAGGCCCGGGGGTTGAGACTCAAGGCCGAGAGGGTCTCGGGGGCCGAAGGTGGAACAGGTCCGAGGCCGATGGGGCCATCGTGGTAGCCATAAATGCCTCCCAAGTCATTATGACTGTTTCTGCACCATTAAATGCCCCAGCCCCTTCACTAGAAAGCCAAGGTGCTAGTGCTGGGTTTGGAGCTGAGGCGATGGGGCAGCGGAGCACCGGTCTGGTTTGGAGCTAACGCCGATGGGGCAGCGGAGCACCAAGACCGGGGCTTCGTTAGTTTCCTTCACGGTTCTCTAACGGCATTGGATCAGCCACATCAGATGCCCCCTCGTCCCTGGGATGAAGCAAGGCGAAAGGAGCGTCACTTCCCAAGTGGTTGATCCCCATCTGACTTTGGGTCTTCAACTTTTGACATGAAGTCTAGATGTGGGTCCCCATCCACATGCCACTGAGGCAGAGGGAGCCATTGAGGCCGTCGAGGCTGCAAGAATGCCGCCGAGGCTGAGATAAAGCTGCCGAGGCTGCAAAAATGCCGCTAAGGCTGAGATAAAGCTGCCGAGGCTGTAAGAATGCCGCTGAGGCTGCAAGAATGCCGTTGAGGCTGAGATGCAAGAATGCCGCTGAGGCTGAGATAAAGTCGCTGAGGCTGCAAGAATGCCGCTGAGGCTGAGATAAAGCGACTGAGGCAAAGTTGAGGCCATCGAGAGCCTTTTGAACCCCGGAGGATGGCCCGAGAATCATCAGTCGTCTTTGGTGCCGAGCCGGACCCGGGCTGAGTGCCGGTGCTTGGGGCCGACCGGGGCCATCCCTGCTGGACCCGGGCTGAGTGCCGGCGCTTGGGGCCGATCGGGGCCGTCCCTGCTGGACCCGGGCTGAGTGCCGGTGCAAGGTTGATCTTCCCTGCATGACATTTTTAAGTATCAACGAAAGAAAACTGTTTTAAAGTGTAGTGTACCTAGCTTTGTAGCTTTTTGGCTTTTGCATCGTATTCGATAACGGTCGGGACATAGAGCTTTGCCTAGCTCTTTCTTTGAAGAGATTGATTGTCCTCGGTGTTGAAGCCTAGAACGAAATCCGTAAAAGGTGGTTTGGCTTTTGGGTGCAACAGAGAGAAGGAGAGAGAAGGAAGGTGGAGTCAATAGTCAAAGCCCTTTGTCCTCATCCTCCTCCTTGCATTAATTGCACCAACACCCCTAGGCTTACTTCCATCAGAAATTAAAATGCCCATAAATGCTTGAGGTGGAAGATAATGTCTCAAGTTCATCCCTTTTGGAAATTACTCGCCGTTCACCTCTAGCTAATTATTGAGCCTTTGAGTGAGCTCTTCCAACCACTAGTGATATTCATCCAGATGCTTCCTCATCTAAGCACCAGATGATTGAGGGGAGGGGTGGCTGCTTGAGCAGGGGGTAGGAGACTGCAGTCTCTTGAAAGCTTCACGATAGTGGTGCTTAGGTGGTGCATGATAGTGATAACTTCTCCCTGAAGAGATTTTCTGCAGATGAATCGTTAACTAATGGGTGCAGCTGTCATGAGCGATATGAGAGGCTTAGGCTGTTGCTAAGTGGCCACCGAGCATTGCTTCTGCAGTTCATGAACTGCTGCATTCAAGGCTTGAGCTCATTGATGGAAGATGACCAGCTGGTTAATTAGGGCAGCTGAGGTTGGTGGTGAAGGAGGAGAGAGGGTGGCCTTTTGCTGCCTAGTGCGATGTGGATGCCCCCAGCACGATTGGTGAGAACCATCGGCATGTGCATCACCACCACGGCTATCTTAGAGGGGACAAAGACTTATAGCTCAAGGAGACAGAGCTTTCTTTCCTTCAGTGCGTCTCCCCTTCCTGGCGCGCCAATCTGATGCCACCAGATCACCACCCTCGAACATCCGTGAGCATCCGGTCGCCTCCTCCAGCGAGTCCGAAGTCCTCCGGCGAGCTCCTTGCGCCTGCGACCTGCAAAAAAGTCCCCGGGCCGGAGATTTCGGCGGGGACCCTTCGACGCTCAAGTCAGCGCTCTGGGCAATAGCCGTGAGCTTGAAGAAGCTCGAAAGAGAAAGAGAGAGAGGGGCTCAGAGAAGAGCTCTCTCTGTGAGCATTTAGGAGTGTTATGAGTGTGTGCGTTCTCAGTTCTTGGAGTTCTTAGTGTTACTGGTTGGGGTCCATCTTACCCTTTTTATAGATGCCCGGAGTCTGTGGGCTTGGGGCGTGATCACTTGTCAGAGCATTAATTGATGGCAGCACAATGGAGCTTACTTCCATGTGACGTGTCAAGCTGCAGGCCATGTTCTGTCAGAGTTGGTGGCTGCAGGGCGTGGCCGATCGTTACGGCGCTTGCAAGATGTGTCCCCTACGTCACCTTTTTGGTTGTCCTGCGCATGGGTGATAAAGTTAGTCGTGTGGATCCCAAGGTACAACCATTGGGGGAAGATAATGTTGAGTTGAAGCCAACTGTCCCTCATAGAGCATTGATTATAGAGTGCTTGCGTGGCACTGTTCACTTGCATGGCACTGTTCACTACCGAGGCCAAGCACTATTCATGCCGAGACCGAAGGGAAGAAGCGAGCACGTCTAAAGTGGGCCAACCTGGCAGCCATAAATGCCTCCCAGGTCATTATGACCATCATTAAATACCACAACCCTTTCACAAGAAAGGGAGGTGCTAGCGCTGGGTCTGGAGCCGAGGTCGAGGGGGCAGCGGAATGCGGTTCCGTTGGTTTCCTTCACGGTTCTCTAACTACATTGGATCAGCTACATCACAATTTATTAACTCTAAATAAAATAACTCATCTTGTATTTAAGTGTTTTTTAAATTCTTTAAAGAGCACTTTAATATGTCACATGATCGGAATAGGAAAGAAAAATAGAATAAAGAGGATTAATATAGCAATGCGGTGACATCGATTAGGGGTGCGAATTCTCTTCAAACTGTCCTTAATGTACGAACATAGTATTAGATTAATCTATACTTCACGTGTCAAAAGTGAACTCTTTCGCCTTGTATGCGAAAGGCGAAGGATAACCGTTCTTTTCGCATTCCGAAGATAAGGGCCACCGTTCTTTCTTTTATTCGGTGTTAATGGTCCAAAAGTTTAAGCCATTAATTTTAATATTTGATAGAATTAATTTTAAGCCATTAATTTGGTATTAGATGGAAATACCAATTGAAAGTTATCGATATAAATAATGGGTATCTCTAATATGTTAGCGGTTTTAAAAAAAAGAATCCTAAGTTATCTACTATGAAAGGAATAAGGTTAATAGAGAGAAACTAGTTATTTTTGAAAAAGGCTGTCAAAACCCAATCAGATTCAAGTATAAGTCTATCTACTATTATGAGAATTCCGCATCAAGCAAGTATTTTATATTCAATTTTATGTAATAAATTATTTATTAAAGATCCTATATGCTTACAAGTGGTATCAAAGCAAGGTTTTAAAATAAATAATTTATTCATATATTATGATTGATTAATTTTTGCATCAAAATGAATTAACGATGAACTTTCAAGTTTTGGTTGGTTGTATTGTTGGCCATTAAAATATTTTTTTTTGTTCCGCATAAACCATACGCGAGCCCTTGTGAGAAACGAATGGTGAAATTTGGTTTCTACAACCTAGATTCCAAGCTTTAAGGAAACACATAATATTAGTATTATTATTTAGTTATATGACATCAAGATTAAATTAGTTAGTTAGTCATCAAAGTGACCAAACTAGTTTATATTTAGTCATATAATTTATAAAATTTTATAGAATATTATTTTAATCTTAAATATTTATTGATTGTTAGAAATTAAGAATTTACCCAAAGGTTCTATAACTAACAAACCTAAAGGAGGAAATCTAATATTCTCTTATCAAATATAATAGGGATATCCAAAGATACTATATATATTTAATAAGGTTTATTAATTACCTTAAAGTTTAAATAGTATTCTAATTATGATAATGATATATATATATATATATATATATATATATATATATATATTGTTGTATTTACCCAAAGAAAATATATATATTTTATATTTAATTATCTGAATTTGAGCATTTATATTTTGCGGCTGTTTCTCTGCATTCACATGCTTTTGTTGTTACATCTTTAAAGGTTTAAACTTCTTTGAATGCGTAAGCAAGTCAATTTTCATTTAGGTGTCTTGGATCTTGACTTGGCATTATTAGAAAAAAAGCCTATTGACATTACTGATACGAGCAGTGAAGTGAGGCAGAGAAGTTAAAACATAAAGCATGTCACAGATCTAATAAATTATATCTTAGTTTCACACGAATAAAAATTGCCAACAACATTAAGTCTACTCTTCTAGAAAGTGTAACTACTAAAGAATATCTTAAGCTTATGAATGAACTTTTAAGTCACTTGCAGGGATACTAATGGCTGAACTTACGACCATAAAATATAATAGGTCGCGAAGTATGCAGCAACATATCCTTGATATTACTAATATTGCAGTAAGACTTAAGACCCTGGGAACGACTGTGGATGACTCATTTTGGTACAATTCATTATAAGCTCATTACCTCAAGAGTATGGGCATTTTCAAATTAACTATAATACTATTAAGGATAAGTGGGATGTTAATGAATTGGCCAGTAAGCTTACTCAATAGGAAATGAGATTAAAAGCGCAAGGGGTTCATTCAATATACCTAGTGGGTCAAGGAGACGGTAAAGTTATTAAACCAAAATTTAAAAAATTTAAGTAAAAAGCATCCACTAAAGTAACACAGGTTACTGGTAATGATAAGAAGGAAAGGAAGAAAGATAAATATCACTTTTGTAAGAAAAAAAAGATATTATCAGAAAGATTGTTTGAAACGAAAAGCTTGGTTCAAAAAGAAAGGGATTCCTTACAATCTAGAACATAAACTCAAATAAGAACTTCTTGTTCATGGGGAACCGAAAGAAGGCCCCAATTGAAGGCATAGGAACTTATCGTCTTACTTTAGATACTGGACATCACCTGAATCTACTACAAACTCTCTATGTTCCTTCACTTTCTAAAAATTTAATTTTGTTTTAAAACTTGATATTAATGGGTTTAGTTTTAAGATTGAAAAAGGATGTTTCAGTTTATTTAGTAAAGATGGTTCCTTTATTGGTTCTGAATTTTTCTATAAGCAAATTTGGATGATTTATATAAATTAAAACTTGATGATAATTTTTCTGCATCCCTGATGTATGTTCATCAAAATATTGAAATTAAATGTAGTATGGCAAATAAAACTCTGCTTACTTGTGGCATAAACATTTGGGTCATGGAAAGGCTACAAAGATTAGTAAAGAATAAGATTATATCAAACCTAGATTTTACTAATCTTGGTTTATGTATGGATTGCATTAAGAAAAAGCAAACCAAATATAACAAGAAAAAAGCTATAAGAAGTACTCAACTTCTTGAAATTATACACACCGGTATATATGGACCTTTTGATACTCCATCTTTTAATGAAAAAAGTTTTTTATCATCTTTATAGATGATTTTTCATGTTATGGACATGTCTATTTGCTTAAAGAAAAATCTCAAGCTGTAAATGCCCTTGAGGTACTTACTAAAGAGGTTGAAAGGTAACTAGACAGAAAAGTAAAAATAGTAAGATCTGATAGAGGTGGTAAGTATTATGAAAAGTATGATAAATCAGGATAAAATTCAGGTCCATTTGCAAAGTTCCTCAAAAGACATGGTATATGTGCACAGTATACTATGTTAGGCATACCTCAATAAAATGGTATGACAGAAAAGCAAAATAGAACATTAATGGATATGGTTAGGAGTATGATAAGTAATTTCTTATTATCAAAATCTTTATGGACATATGCCCTTAGAACTGCAGTATATTTACTGAATAGGATTCCTAGTAAGACAGTTTTTAAAACTTCTTTTAAGTTATGGACTGAAAGAAAATCTAGTTTAAGACACCTGCATGTTTGGGGTTGTCCAGTAGAAGCACGAGTGTATAATCCACATGAAAAGAAATTGGAATCTCAAACTATCAATGATTACTTTATTGGTTACTCAGAGAAATCCAAAGGATACATGTTTTATTGTCCAAACCATAGTTCTAGAATTATTGAGATAGGCAATGCCAAATTCATTGAGAATGGTGAAGTTAGTGGGAGTGCTGACAAACAAATTGTAGATATCAATGAAGTAAGGGTTAATGTTTCATTACCCATAAATGTTTCTGAATCTACAATTATTCCATACATTGTTCCAAAATTGCAAGAACAAAATAACAATGAACAATGCTTGAATGAAGTAGTACCCCATGAAGAGCTTAACCTACGAATAGCTGACAAAATGAATCATGTGAAATGCTTTAAGTAAACCCGTAAGGCTACAAAAATCAGCTATTTTGGATGATTATTTGGTTTATTTGCAAGAGTCAGATTTTGATTGTGGCATTGATAAAGATCCTGTTTCATTTTCACAAGCCATTAACAGTGATAAGTCTAATAAATGGATTAATGCTATGAAAGATGAGTTAAAATCAATGGCTGAAAACAATGTCTGAAATCTTATCGAATTGCTAGAAGGTTCTAAACGAGTTGGATGTAAGTGGGTTTTTAAGACCAAACATGACATGAATGGCAATATCGAATGTTTTAAAGCTAGACTTATCGCCAAGGGTTATACTCGAAAGGATGACATTGATTATAAAGAGACATTTTCACCGATTTCACAGAAAGATTCATAAAGAATCATTATGGCTTTGGTAGCTTAATATGATTTAGAGTTACATTAAATGGATGTGAAAATAGCCTTTCTTAATGGGAATGTAAAGGAAAAAATGTATATGGATCAACCTGAAGGTTTTTCCATGAAAGGAAAGGATCATATGGTGTGTAAACTTAAGAAATCAATATATGGACTTAAACAAGCTTCCAGACAATGATATATTAAGTTCAATGATACTATTACATCTTTTAGTTTTCATGAAAATATCGTTGATCAGTGCATTTACCAAAAGATTTATGAAAATAAGTTTATACTTTTGGTTCTATATGTTGATGATATTTTGCTTGCTGCTAATGATTTAGGCATCTTGTATGAGACAAAAAATTTTCTCTAAGAATTTTGAGATGAAAGATATGGAAGAGGCATCTTATGTGATTAAAATTTTAATATTCAGAAAGAGATCACATGGATTGTTAGGGTTGTCTCAGAAACCTTAAATCGAGAAAATTCTTGAGAGATTTAATATGAACAACTGTTCAGCAGGTATTGTCCCAATACAAAAAGGAAATAAATTTAGTCTTATGCAATGTCCAAAGAATGATGTGAAACGTAAGCAAATGAAATCTATTCCATATGCTTCTGCTGTGGATAGCTTGATGTATTTGCAAACTTGCAAAAGACTAGATATTAGCTTTGCGGTTGGGATGTTGGGCCAATATCAAAGTAACCCTGGTATTGATCATTGGAAAGCGGCAAAAAAAGTGATTGGATATTCAGATCCCAATTTTACTAGTTATGTTGACAGTAGAAAGTAACATTTGGCTATTTGTTTCTATTGGGAGAAGGGTAATTTCATGAAAAAGTGCCAAACAATCTATTATTGCCTCATCCAATATGGAAGCGGAGTTTATAACATGTTATGAAGCTATAATTCACCATTATGGCTGCGAAATTTAGTTCAGGGCTTGGGATTGTCGACATCATTACCAAGCCACTAAATATTTATTGTGATAATTCTGCTGCAGTTTTCTTCTTCAAAAATGATAAATATTCTAGAGGTGTTAAACATATAGAATTAAAGAATTAAAGTACTTTACTGTCAAAGAGGTTGTGCATTGAATATTAGAACGGATCACATCCTTTAACTAAAGGTTTACAACTAAAGACCTTTAAAGAACATGTACATAGAATGGGTCTTGATTATATTGAAGATTGATTATAATGCTGTTATAACACTCTTGAGCTCATTAATATTATGTTTTTTAATTTATTACTTTTTCTTGTTCCTTATGCATGTTTTGAAAAAAAAAATTAATATGTACAATTAAGTGGATATTAAGTTATTTATATATAAATTATGTGACCTATGTTGCTAATACAGTAGTATATAGAATGGAGTATGTAATTTAGATGTATATGACTGCCATAACTCTTATTATATAATTTATTATGTTAAAATCAATCATGATACAAGCATGACATTATTGAATTTAATTTTGCAAGCCTAATGTTTACACTATTAAATATTAATGTTATAAACTATCAGCCAGAAAGATTAATCTATACTTGACGTGCGAAGGCGAAGAGTCACCTCTTTCACGAAGGGAGATGAAGGGCCATCGTTTTTTCTTCTAATCGGTTGCTAATAATCCGAAGGTTTAAGCCATATTAACATTAAGCCATTAATTCTAGTATTTGATGGAATTAATTTTAAGTCATTAATTTGGTATTTGATGAAAATATTAATTGAAAGTTATCAATAAATAATTGGTTCTCTCTCACAAATAAAAAAAAAAGAATTCATCAAGTTATCTGCTATTAAAGAAATAAGGTTAAGAGAGAGAAACTAGTTATTTTTAGAAGAAATGGTCAAAACCCAATCAGTCTTAAGTCTATCTCGTATTAAGTATTTTATATTTAACGTTATGTAATATATATTTATTAAAGATACTATATGCTTGCTTACACATAGTTCTTCATTGAAACAACATCGAGATCGGCAAGGGAGTTCGATGTTTTCGACACGAACGATGTTACGGTCGAGGAGGAGAACAAGGTGGGGGAGAGGCAGTATATACGTTGGGTTGTCACCAATAATTAGAATTAACTACTGGTCCTCTATAACACGATGGGCATGCCATCCTGGGAATCAAGCATTCGATCGGTGTTGGGTTTGATGGCACGGTGGGTCTCCAGCCGGGTGATCATGAGGTTGTGGTAGAATCTTGATTCCTGGAGCTCCAGCTCGTTGGCTTTCTTTATATATGTCAGCCATCTTATTCGAGAACACGGAGAGCTTGCTGTCATTAGCCTCCTTGTTCGACCAAAATAATGAGAGTAATTAATATTAATATATAGAAGATAAAGCGCATGCATTGGAAGACGAGAAGTATATTGTATATTTACTGACAACGTCATCGCCGACTCCCAGCTGGCTGCTCTCCTCTCCTACTTCTACGTATTATCTAAAGCTGGAATCGGTCTGGAGTAATTAATAGCCAAATAGGTCCAAATTGGTTTTCTTATCAGGCAATTAATCATTTCTTATATCAAACAGGTTGAAGAATAAATCTGCAAGCAGACACTTGTGCACAAATATTTGTCTATCGTTAGCTTCTCTTTTCACAACCACGATTGGATTACAAGCTCAACTTTCAGACTGTTGGCTCTCTTTGTTCCTGTCACCTCCTCTCAACTCCATGACAGCCACCTAAAACAAGAGCCACCGCCCTGGGGTTGGCATGGTGTTCGAGGTTTGTGACTGGCATGACCCTGGCAGTAACGGCTGGGGGGTTTTACTAAAATACCAATTCCAACAGCCATAAACAGCTGTATTTATAACCACCAATTCAAAAACAAAAAAACCTAATGATTCTAAGATGTCTGAATTCAATAATTTTTGGAAATTTATAACTATCTAAGATGGACAATATTGTACAATGAAAAAGGACAATGTATGCGTTACATGTGACTATAATTTACAATGATGAAATTTAGATGTGGTACAATTTATGAACCGTTTACGTACTTAAGGAAAGACACCAAATTCACTATGATTTGGCATGGATGTACTGCGGACTAATGCTTATTATCATTCTTAATGGATGTTCAAGTGAAGCGGTAAATCAATTTCAATTAAAAAATATGGTATGATTCTTCTCAAATAGTGATTTCTAACAACTTCACCTTAAATTGATTAACTTGAATATCTGCAAAGGTATTTTATAATGCAACTAAAATATAATAGTTAAGCATCACATATTACCAATGAAAATTATTTTTGAAGACCTTGAAGTAAGAAACCTATCATGGGCCATGTTTAAGAAGAAAAGAATAGTAACTCATATGAATCTATATTAAGTTCGCAAACAGGGTTATATTTAATTATCTTTAAGAATTTGAAAGTCAAGAATGATTAACATCGATGCATAAAGAACTTTTTTCCCTTTTGCCTCTCATCTTATGTCCACAATCAAATAACAATGTTAAAGATCATTTGGAGTTTCAAGGTGATGGGGCCAGTGAACCCCCATAGGCAACAATGATCGCAATAGAGCCGGACCCTCCCAGTCGGCTTCGCCAAGTTGGCCCCGGCCTTCTCAAGGCGGCTCCGGCTCCAAGGCGGCCTCGCCCATCCAAGGTGATCCCGGCCCCAAGGCGGGCCCAGTTTTAAGGTTGCTCGGGTTCTTAGGCGACCCTAGCTCCAAGCCAGCCTCGCCGATCCACGGCGACCCAGCTCCAAGGCGTTTCTAGGTGGCCCCAGCCTCCAAGGCATTCCAAGGCAGCCCCAATCTTCGGAGTCAGCCACAACTTCTCAAGGCGGTCTCAGTCTCCAGACTCAGCCCCAGCCTTCCAAGGTGGCCTCACCCATCCAAGATAGCCCGGCTCCAAGGCGGCCTCATCCATCCAAGGCGGCCCCAACTCAGAGGCGGCCCCAGTCTTCGGAGTCAGCCATGGCATCTCAAAGCAGTCTCAGTCTCCAGACTTGGCCCCAGCCTCTCAAAGCGGCCTCGCCCATCCAAGGCGGCCCCAGCTCCATGGTGGCCCCGGTCTCGAAGTCAGCCATGGCTTCTCAAGGCGGTCTCAGTCTTCGGACTCGGCCCCAACCTCCCAAGGCGGTCTCGGCGTCGGCCTCTACTTGGCCTCAATGTATGCCTAACCGACCCCAGCGTTGGCCTCATTGACTCCAGCGTCGGCCTCCTCCAACCGACTCCAGCATCGGCCACCTTCTGATCGACCCCAGCGTCGGCCTCCTCCAACCGACCCTAGCATCAGCCTCACCAACTCCAGCGTCAGCCTCAGCAACTGACTCCAGAGCCGGCCCACCAACCAGCTACAGCCACCCGCTACTAACGGGACATGACCTGCAGCTCTAACAAGTCATAAGGAGGCAAGCCCCACTATGCTACCTTTATTATCAATGCTCTGACAAGTGATCAAGCCCCAAGCAAGTCTCAGAGACTCCAAGCTTCAATAAAATAGGTAAGAGGGACCCCTGATCAGGTAACACAATACTTCCAAACGCTCACACAGAGAGCACCTCTCTAAGCCTCTCATTCGAACATCCTCAAACTCATGGTTGTTGCCCAGAGCACTAATTTGAGCGTCGAAGGGTTTCCACCAGAATCCCTGGTCCTCGAACTTTTTTCAAGCTCCCGAACGAGTGAAGCTCGTAGGAAGATCCCGGGCTCGCTGAAGAAAGCGGTCGGATGTTCACAGACGTTCAAAGAGAGTGATCTGGCTACAATAAATTGTCGTACCAGGAAGGAGGGGCAGAGCACGGATCATCAGCGATGCTAGCTTACAGATCTTCATCCCTCTTAGATCAAAATGATGGATCAAAAAGATGGTGATGACAAGAACCCAAGCAGCTTCCGCTAGTTATGCTGGGGGGACACCCTTAACGAGCTGAGCAATAGAATGCTAGCCACTCTACTCCATCATCATCATCATCTCAGTCCACTCAGGTGGATCAGCTCGCCACCCTCACCCTGCAAATCTAAGCATTGATATTAGTGGTTCATAAGCTGCTAGAGCGATACTCTATGACTATACGGTAGCAAACAAGAGCTTTGGCTCCCCCTCTAGTTGCTGCTCAGGCCAACCATCTTTCATTCTATGGGAGATCTTTCTAGCAAGAAACTCACCACCATCAAGCTCACCAACAAGAGCATCTACAAGCTCATCAGCAAGAGCAACAAGAGCATCTACAAGCTCATTAGTAAGAGCAAGATCAAGCTCATCAATAAGAGCACCATCAAGCTCACCAACAAACATCACAATCATGAAGCCCATCAAGTGAGGACACTGGCACCTTCCCTCCAATCAACGTGACTCCCTGAGGGGTAGGTCGCCAACATGCTAAGGTATTCAAATCAACAAAGAAGACAAACTCTTCCAAAGGCATTTCATAAAGGAGCTCCAGGCCATCCAAGAAAATTGACAAAATCAACTCCTCAATAACCCTCCGAGGTTCAAAAGGCTCTTGAGCTTGGTTCCAGCGACTCTTGGGTCACCCTTTGGGGTTCAAAAGGCTCCCGAGCTTGGTCCCAGCGACTCTCAAATCATCCTTTGGGGTTCAAAAGGCTCTCGAGCTTGGTCCCAATGACTCTCGGATCATCCTCTGGGGTTCAACTAGCTCCCGAGCATGGTCCCAACACCCTCGGGTTACCCTTCAGGAATTAAAAGGCTCTCAACGGCCTCAACTTTGCCTCAACAGCTTCATCTCAGCCTCAACGGCTTCATCACAGCCTTAATAGCTTCATTTCTGCCTCAATGGCTCAATTCTATCTTAGTGGCCAACGACCAACCCAATAAGGCCTAACTCAAATTATACACCTTCAATAGGTTGCTAGCCACTCTCAGCCAGCCAAGAAGATAAAATCAACTCATAGTTGGGAGAGACCAACTCTCCAGCTCACAACTGACTGTGCTGGCCACTCCCAGCCAGCTAAGAAGACAAGTTCATCTCATAGCTGGAAGAAACCAACTCCCCAGCTCACAGCTGACGATGCTGGTCATTCTCAGCCAGCCAAAGAGACCAGGTACTCCAAAATCGAAAAAATTATTTTTGCACTAATAGTGTCTGCTCAGCATTTTAGCCCCTACTTCCAAGCTCATCCGATCGTGGTGCTAAAGGACCTCGATAGCCTAGGTGGCTTCGGGCACCCCTTGGGCCGGCGTGAGGCAACCCCCAAGGTAGTTTCAAAAGGCTTTTGATAGCCTAGGTGGCTCTCGGGTCACCCATCGGGCCAGCATGAAGAAACTCACGAGGTGGTTTCAAAAGGATCCTGATAGCCCAGGCAGCTTCGGATCACCACTCGAGTTGGCTGAAGAAACCCCCAAGATAGTTATGAAGAAAAAGGATCCTGATGGCCTAGGCAGCTCTTGGGTCACCCCTCGGGCCGGTGCGAAAAAAATCCTGAGGCAGTTCCAAAAGGCTTCCGACGGCCTAGGTGGCTCTCGTGTTACCACTCGGGCCAGCGTGAAGAAACCCTCGAGGCAGTTCCAGAAGGACCTCGACAACCCAGACATCTTTGGGTCACCACTCAGGACGGCCAAGGAAACCCCCAAGGCGGTTCCAAAGAAAGGGCTTTCAAGCCTCTAATCGGCATTGACATCAAACACGATGCAAAGAAAAATGACAAAGTCAGGAGAGACAATTCCCTAGCTCACAATTGATGCTGCTTGCCACTCTTAGCCAACCAATTAGAAGACCTAACCAGCTTACAGCTGGAAGAGGTCAATTTCCAACTCATAGTTGATGGGCATCCACTTTCAGACCCTGCATCGGGAGAGGATTACTGGCTACCCTCAGCCAGTCAAAGGTAATCAACTTACCTCTAATGTTACTTAAAGTTTTTGAGCAGCAAATGCATAGCTCTAGAGAGAATGCAGATGCCCACACAAGGCAGACAAAAATTATCCAAAGTAATGCAAAAGAAATGATCCCTCCAGAAGGAATCCAAGACAAAGCTAGCATAAAAAGATAAGTGCAAAGATAAAGAATTCTACAATTTTTTCGCTTGGCGGATGCAAAGCATGCGGTCGCACAAGCTCAGAAGTGTGGGGAGTATCTAATGGGGCCAATGAACCTTCATAGGCAACAGTGATCGCAATTAGGTCGGACCCTCCCAGTCAGCCTCGCTAAGTCGGCCCCGGCCTTCCCAAGGTGGCCCTAGGTGGCTCCGGCTCCAAGGCGGCCTTAAGGCAGCCCCGGCTCCAAGGCTACCCCAGCCTCCAAGGTGGTCCCAGTCTTCGGAGTCAGCCATGAATTCTAAAGGTGGTCTCGATCTTCAAACTCGGCCCCAGCCTCCCAAGGCGGCCTTGCCCATCCATGGCAGCCCCAGCTCCAAGATGGCCTTGCCCATCCAAGGCGGCCCCAGCTCTAAAGCGGCCCCAGCTCCTAGGCGGCCCCAACCTTCAAGGCGTTCCAAGGCGGCCCTAGTCTTCGGAGTCAGCCACAGCTTCTTAAGGCGGTCTCAGTCTTCGAACTCAATCCCAGCCTCCCAAGGCAGCCTTGGCCTCGGCGTCGGCCTCTACCTGGCCTCAATGTTTGCCTAACCGACCCCAGCATCGTCCTCATCGACTCCAGCATCGGCCTCCTCCAATCGACTCCAACGTCGGTCACCTTCTGACCGACCCCAGCGTTGGCCTCCTCCAACCGACCCCAGCGTTGGCCTTATGATCAATGAGTTAGAGATGGAAGGATGGGTTGAACCAACCTATATAATAGAGAGGCTAAAGTACGTGTGGGTTTTTTCATGGTTCATGCACGAAATTGGCATCCTTGATGCATCGGGCAAGATCGAGAGCTTAAGCTCGGAAGCCAATCTACACTTTCAGAGATTCGGATGGCATTTCTTCAAACCATACGAAGAAATCGATTTGGATAACTTGTTGCCTCGTAAGTAAATGATCGCATTACAACTTTTGGCTTGTTCATCATTTAATATATTTCATCATTTTTTTTTCCTTTCTAAATAGGCTAGCTTGACGACATTAAGAGGAGAGACTGGATAGAGTAAGTTCTCAGTTCTCTATAAATGTTTCTTTTCATTGTTACTATGTCATATGGACACAAACATATATGCAAATTCTATACCCAAATTATCATCCAACCTAAATTTAATCAATCTAGATTATAAAAAATAGATAAGTCAATGTCAATTTTGTCGACTGTGAATAAGGGAGGCTGGCTTTCCAATTTATTAAGAGAATTTAATTACAAGGAAGAGCTGGGAATACGGCAGTCTGTAATGGTTTCAACTTGTAAATGAATTTCAGTCATTAGACATGCATCAATCAGTAAACAACACAAACACACCCCAGATCTGCTGAAGTTATATATAATTTGTTTGCAAGTTTCTTTTTTTACAAAAAAATAAATATGCCGACAAGTTTCAAGAAGGGTTGGGTTGTAGAGGACCCATTGCAATTTTTGTTTAAACTCTTCAAGCATACCATATATAAACTCTCTCTAGCATTTCTATTATTTCTAGGATTGCCTTTCTATTCTGGTATATTCTACTTTAATTAGTGAAATTCTTTATTTATTGTAAAATTATTACTTGACTTTATGAAATATTATTCCTTTGATAAGTTTCAGGGACAAATTTCAAATCTATCCTCAATTCATTTCGGTCAGGCCTAGTTGAGACACAAAACTGAGTATCCTAGATTAAAAGGCTCCCCTCATTATGTCTGAAATTACACTACAATTAACTGATCACATTCGTGCTTTCAGTTGCATTACATATGAAATCAGTCCTGCAGGATATATATATATATATATATATATATATATATATATATATATATATATAGCATGAGTAGAGAATTATGCCATAGTTAAAAGATGGTTTAACGAAATCTCTTTCTGTATTATTTATTTTTAAAGCTTAATTCCAGTATGATTTTCTCAATAACATCCGGACTTGTCAGATTATGAATTCTCATATCGGCTTAATTTGCAGATTTGACTCAAGCTTCTAGATGCAACTCAGATTAGATTGAAAAGTAGTCATTTTTTGTATAATTTATCTAATTAGTGATATAGATATAGTAGCTATATATCTAGAAGAAAGAGCAAAAGTATAGAGGACATGAGTTTGTACTTAGCCTTCATAAAAATTTGACATAACCTTGTCCAGTGTGTTTTCTGCATCCAAATTAAAGGTTCATTATTTTTCACTTTCAAAAGATCTATCTTCATTGAAAATATTATTTAAGATGTTCCTGAGTGAGCACTGCATATACTAAGAAGTGGTGCATTTGAATTCATAAAATAAGAAAACTGGTCGATTGTCATAGGAATCACTTGCTATCAAATGGGAAGTAACATTGGCATGTATCTAGCAACTCATGATCATATATGGAAGTGGTCACTTGCTATTAACACATAATGTGAAATCATAGTTCACTTCCGGCCTATAATTTCTTGTTTATTGCTACCTGTTCTATTTTTCATGGGTAATTTGGCATGATAAAAGGAAAATTCTTTCTTATTGTTTTATTTCCCATGGCAACATATGATAAAAGAAAAGGAAATGAAATTTATATATGATGGACAGGCAGACCATAATTTTCTATTTGTTTTGTTTGTTAGAAAATTTGATTATTTGGGTAAGGAAAAAGTTGTCATTACACTCTAGGAAAGCTTAATTCTTTGTTTTAATTACAGCACCTTTTAGGAAAGATCATAAGAAGTCAAAATTTTCAGCAAATAGAGAAAATGATTTTCCTACCATGCAAAATAAACAACTAGAAAAATCTTTTCCAAGGGAAGGTAGTTTTCCAAACCTTCTTCCTACAATCATTGTGTTTATTTACATGTTATTTGAAATATATATTGATGCAGTTTTCTGAGTAGCATGGATGAGGAGGAATTTGATGAAGCATCAAAACTTAGAGAGGAAATAGAAGTTACTATAAAGGAACTCAAGGAATCTGAATTCTATCACTCATTTGTCGAATAAATACAGAAAGATCCAAAGCTTAGAAAGGAACTGTCTCGCCGTTTCAACTTTGGAAAGCATGCCCAGATGGTGATCTATGCCCTTGGCAGCCTTCAACATAACCACTTCTCCCAATTCCAGTTTGCTCTAGCATTGCTTCTGAAATGGGAAGTTGACATCCTTAACATTTCAGAAATCCAGGTGTTCGACCCCCAGTTTACTTGGGCCGATATCATAGTTCTACAGTCATTTGGGTGCATAGTCCTCAGGCTGAATGAGAATTGTGGTAGAAAAGACATCCGCAAACCTACACTTTTCTTTATGCCCTCCTGCTATGCGACCTCATTGGAAATCTTATTCAAGAGAATTGGGAGCTAGAACTGCTGGATAACATAGTTATGTTGAGGGGTGATATGTTTTGCGAAGATGATGACATTTCTGAATGGAAAGAGGGGAATGCATGGTATATCTGGGCAATTCGGAATCACATCACTGCATATCCTTTCACTGCATTCCCTGTCTTTGATAATATTGAACCGTTTGTGAAGTTCCGTTGGATGTTTTTTAACGTAGACTCAGAAAGAGAACTGGAATATTTACTGTCCGGTAGAATGTGGACTCGATCTTAAGTTCATCTATTTTCCTGTTTAGTCTTAGCCATTCTTGAATCTAACTCTTCTGCTCTTTATATATTTATTTTTTAATGCATGTTTTTGTCTATGGGTTCAGGTTTTGTGAAATTGAAGGCACAGAAGATGAAGAAGTTTATACTTCTGGTTGGAGCCCGGTTGATCCCGAAAACTAAGGGTGATATATTAGACATTTTGCTTTAAAAAATGCTCCAATATTTAAATTAAGATCAGGATTTTGCGTGGGTTCATATCATTTATAAAAATGCATTAGTAGGTCGGAAGAAAAAAAAAAGTATCTCGAAATGTCACTCAGATGGTGCCTTGTATTCTCATTGCTCCTTTGAATTGGTATTTTTGACCGTGTGACACATACTTCCCTTTGAAATCCAGCCTAAAGAGAATCAATTAACCAGTTTGGATTTAAAATCTTATAGTAAATAAGTAGCCTTAATTAATTGTTGTATGCATTTTTTTTGGCGCTGTTCAAAACGGAAAATTTTTATCTAAAGTATATACTATACCATTCTTTCCAAGTGAACTTCTGAAAAATTATTTCATGGCTTACTGCTTCTACCAGCTAGATTTGGAAGAAGTAACGTTTGCCATGGTTGTCGGTTGATGCATGTTAAAAAAAAATTGCACTTCCCAAAAATATTTCTAGAAAGATGAAAAAACTACTATAATGATTCATGTTTTTTTTTAAAAAATGTCTCCTACTATTTTCTAGATGAGTTTAATATGTTTCTACTATTTCCTAAGAGAGTTAAATATGGCTCTTGATATTTTCTAAGAAGAGTTAAAGTAGCATTTCAAGAGTCATGTGTTGGCTCTATAAAAAGCTATGTAATATGAAGTTTTATGTAACAATTTTCAGCAATTCAAATAAGAAATACAATAGATATTTTTGCTCTTATTCTTTACATTGCCTATGTGATAATATTTTGTCCACCTCTCCATGTGCATTTCTAGCAAATTTGGTATCATAGCAAAATATTCCTATATCTATTTCCTTTTATAAGCCTTCTACTTTCTCCAAAAATGTCTACCAACATAGTTCCAACAAACGTTTGCATATACATCAAATCAAATTTTCATGTTCGAAGGAGAATATTATGACTATTGGAGTAGTCAAATGTAAACCATATTTATCACACAAGATTTGTGCATGGGAGGTCATTGAAGATATCTACTTGGAGCCACCAAATGTTGGAAGCAATTGGATAGAACAACAACAAAAATAATACAAGAAGAATGTGCGCAATGATGCAAGTGCACTACGGTATCTTCAATAAGGGATAAGCAAAGCAATCTTTCCTCGTATATTTGGTGCAAAAAAAGCTAAAGAAGCTTAGAATATTTTGAAAAATGGTTTTCAAGAAAATGAAAAAGTTACTTCTTTAAAACTACAATCATTTTGGAGGAATTTTGATAACATTACAATGAAAGAAGATGGAAATATGCATTGTTTTTCTTACTAAAATATTAAAAATTGTGAATCAAATTAGAAGCCTTAAAGATATTATAGAAGAAAGAAAAATTATTCTGAAGGCTCTTAGGAGCCTTCCAACAAAATTTGATCATGTTGTTGCTGCAATAGAAAAATTCAAGGATTTATCTACTTATATTTTTATGAACTAATGAGTTCAAGTGCATGATGAAAGATTGAATCATTCTTACAATCAGCCTCTTGATCAAGTTTTTCATGCCAAAGCTAACATATTTGAAAAAAAGAACTCAAATATCCAAAACAAAGGAGGATCTTCCCAAAAGAGAGGAATGTGAAAAAATAAAAATAAAAGAAAAAAAGAAGATGCACAGTGACAATCTGAAGTCTCTCACTCTCAATGTTGCATTTGCAAGAAGACCAACCATAAGAGCAAGGATTGCCGATTCAAATGTAAGAGATGCAAAATTTTCAATCATTCTTACAATAATTGTTGGTACAAAGACACTAATGTAAAAGAAGAAGCAAGGTTCACCAAGGAGGAATCATATCAGCTATTTTCTTGTATAAACATCCAACATGAATCTCAATATACATAGTTTTTATACAACGGTTGTAGCAGTCATATGACCGGGAACCAGAAGATGTTTGTTGAACTTAACCCAAATTTTAGTTCAATGGTGAAATTGGGAGATGAAAATATTCAAAAAGTTAAAGGTAAAGGCATCATAGATGTCAACTCAAAGGGAGGTAACAAACAATTTATAAGTGATGTTCTTTATGTTCCTAAATTGACTTAGAATTTGTTGAGTGTTGGACAACTTTTGCAAAATAGATATTCTTGTTCCTTTGATAATGATAAGTGTAGAATTATGGAAAAGAAGATAAACTCTCAAATTGCTACTATTCAAATGAACTCAAACCGAGTTTTTTCACTTATCATGCCTCTACAAGAAAATATGGCTCTCAAATCTGAAACTTTGGATGACTCACACTTATAGCACTTAAGGTATGATCATCTTAATTTCAATGGACTTCACCTACTCAAGCAAAAGAATATGGTAGTTGGGCTTACCTCCATTCAAAGATCAAATCATATTTGTGAAGGCTGCATTTATGGGAAAATGCATAAACTTTCTTTTCCTAAAACTTCTTGGAGAGCTAATTCTCCTCTTGAATTGGTGCATGCTGATATCTGTGGACCAACAAGAACTCCTTCATTTGATGATAAAAGATATTTCATTCATTTTATAGATGATTATACTAGAATAATGTGGTTGTATTTCTTTCAAGAAAAATCAGATGCATTTTCTATCTTCCTTCATTTTAAAGCTCTTGTAGAAAGACAAAGTGCCCACAAACTCAACACTGAGAACTGATCGAGGAGGTGAATTCATCTACATACCATTTATGAAGTATTGCAAAAAAGAAGGCATTCAAAGGCAACTCACAGTTCGAAGAATGCCACAGCAAAATGGCATCGCCGAAAGAAAGAATCGAACAATTATGGAGATGGCTAGAAGCATGATGACGGGTGTCGGCTTTATGCCTGGCTGGCTCAGGGCTTTAGGTGCTGACGGGTGTTGGGCTTCATACCTGGCTGGCCCAGGGCTTTAGGTGTCGACAAGTGTCGGGCTTGTTGCCTGGATGGCCCAGGGCTTTAGGTGCCGATGGCTGTCGGGCTTTATTCATGGCTGGCCCCGTGCTTTAGGTGCCGACGGGTGTCGGGCTTCATGCCAGGTTGGCCCAGGGCTTTAGGTGCCGACAGGTGTTGGGCTTGATGCCTGGCTGGCCCTGGGCTTTAGGTGCCAACGGGTGTTGGGCTTGATGCCTAGCTGGCCCTGGGCTTTAGGTGCCGACGGGTGTCGGGCTTGATGCATGGCTGGTGCAGGGCTTTAGGTGCCAATGGGTGTCGGGCTTTATGCCTGGCTGGCCCAGGGCTTTAGGTGCCGACGGGTGTCGGGCATCATGCCTGGCTGGCCCAAGGCTTTAGGTACCGACGGGTGTCGGATTTTATGCCTGGATGGCCCAGGGCTTTAGGCGCCGACGGGTGTCGGGCTTCATGCCCGGCTGGTGCAGGGCTTTAGGTGCCGACGGGTGTCGAGCTTCATGCCTGGCTGGTGCAGGGCTTTAGGTGTCGATGGGTGTCGGGCTTCATGCTTGGCTGGCCCAGGGCTTTAGGTACCGATGGGTGTAGGGCTTTATGCCTGGCTGGCCCAGGGCTTTAGGTACCGATGGGTGTCGGGCTTCATGCCTGGCTGGTGCAGGGCTTTAGGTACCGACGGGTGTCGAGCTTCATGCCTGGCTGGCCCAGGGCTTTAGGTGCCGATGGGTATCGGGCTTTATGCTTGGCTGGCCTAGGGTTTTAGGTGCCGATGGGTGTCGGGCTTCATGCCTGGCTGGTGCAGGGCTTTAGGTGCCAATGGGTGTCGGGCTTCATGCCTGGCTGGCCTAGGGCTTTAGGTGCCGATGGGTGTCAGGCTAGATGCCTGGCTGGCCCAGGGCTTTACGTGCCGATGGGTGTCGGGCTTTATGCCTGGCTGGCCCAAGGCTTTAGGTACCGACGGTGTCGGGCTTCATGCCTAGCTGGCCCAGGGCTTTATGTGCCGATGGGTAACGGGCTTTATGCCTGGCTAGCCCAATGCTTTAGGTGCCGACGGGTATCGGGCTTCATGCCTGGCTGGCCCAGGGCTTTAGGTGCCGATGGGTGTCGGTTTATGCCTGGCTGGCCCAGGGCTTTAGGTGCCAACGGGTGCTGGGCTTCATGCATGGCTGGCCCAGGGCTTTAGGTGCTGACAGGTGTCGTGTTTTATGCCTAGCTGGCCCAGGGCTTTAGGTGCCGATGGGTGTCGGGCTTCATGCCTGGCTGGTGCAGGGCTTTAGGTGCCGATGGGTGTCGGGCTTCATGCTTGGCTGGCCTAGGGCTATAGTGCCGACGGGTGTCGGGCTTTATGACTGGCTGGCCTAGGGCTTTAGGTGTGACGGGTGTTGGGCTTTATGCCTGGCTGGTGCATGGCTTTAGGTGTCGACGGGTGTCGGGCTTCATGCCTGGCTAGCCCAGGGCTTTAGGTGCCAACGGGTGTCGGGCTTTATGCCTGGCTGGCCAGGGCTTTAGGTGCGACGGGTGTTGGACTTCATGCCTGGCTAGTGCAGGGCTTAGGGCTTCATGCCTGGCTGGCCCAGGGCTTTAGGTGCCGATGGGTGTGGGGCTTTATGCCTGGTTGGCCTAGGGCTTTTGGTGCCGATGGGTGGGCTTCATGCCTGGCTGGCCCAGGGCTTTAGGTGCCGACGGGTGTCGGGCTTTATGCCTGGCTGGCCCAGGGCTTTAGGTGCCAACGGGTGTTGGGCTTCATGCCTGGCTGGTGTAGGGCTTTAGGTGCCGACGGATGTTGGGCTTCATGCCTGGCTGGCCCAGGGCTTTAGGTGTCGTCGGGTGTCAGGCTTGATGCCTGGCTGGCCCAGGGCTTTAGGTACCGACGGGTGTCGAGCTTCATGCCTGGCTGACCCAGGGCTTTAGGTGCCGACGGGTGTCGAGCATCATGCCTGGCTGGCCCAGGGCTTTAGGTGCCGACGGGTGTCGGGCTTTATGCCTGGCTGGCAGGGCTTTAGGTGCCGACGGGTGTCTGGCTTTATGCCTGGCTGGCCCAGGGCTTTAGGTGCCGACGGGTGTCGGGCTTCATGCCTGGCTGGCCTAGGGCTTTAGGTGCCGACGGGTGTCGGGCTTCATGCCTGGCTGGCCCAGGGCTTTAGGTGCCGACGGGTGTCGGGCTTCATGCCTGGCTAGTGCAGGGCTTTAGCTGCCAATGGGTGTCGGGCTTTATGCCTGGCTGGCCCAGGGCTTTAGGTGCCGACGGGTGTCGGGCTTTATTCCTGGCTGGCCCAGGGCTTTAGGTACCGACGGGTGTCGGGCTTCATGCCTGGCTGGCCCAGGGCTTTAGGTGCCGACGGGTGTTGGGCTTGATGCCTGGCTGGCCCTAGGCTTTAGGTGCCGACGGGTGTCGGGCTTGATGCCTGGCTGGCCCTGGGCTTTAGGTGCCGACGGGTGTCGGGCTTGATGCCTGGCTGGTGCAGGGCTTTCGGTGCCGACAGGTGTCGGGCTTTATGCCTGGCTGGCCCAGGGCTTTAGGTGCCAACGGGTGTCGGGCTTCATGCCTGGCTGGCCCAGGGCTTTAGGTGCCGACGGATGTCGGGTTTTATGCCTGGATGCCCAGGGCTTTAGGTGCCGACGGGTGTCGGGCTTCATGCCGGCTGTGTAGGGCTTTAGGTGCCGACGGGTGTCGGCTTCATGCTTGGTTGGTGCAGGGCTTTAGGTATCGATGGGTGTCGGGCTTCATGCCTGGCTGGCCCAGGGCTTTAGGTACCGACGGGTGTAGGATTTATGCTTGGCTGGCCCAGGGCTTTAGGTACCGATGGGTGTCGGGCTTCATGCCTGGCTGGTGCAGGGCTTTAGGTACCGATGGGTGTCGAGCTTCATGCCTGGCTGGCCCAGGGCTTTAGGTGCCGACGGGTATCGGGCTTTATGCCTGGCTGACCTAGGGATTTAGGTGCGATGGGTGTCGGGCTTCATGCCTGGCTGGTGCAGGGCTTTAGGTGCCGACGGGTGTCGGCTTCATGCCTGGCTGGCCTAGGGCTTTAGGTGCCGATGGGTGTCGGGCTAGATGCCTGGCTGGCCCAGGCTTTACGTGCCGATGGGTGTCGGGCTTTATGCCTGGCTGGCCCAGGCTTTAGGTACCGACGGGTGTGGGCTTCATGCCTGGCTGGCCCAGGGCTTTAGGTGCCGACGGGTGTCGGGCTTCATGCCTGGCTGGCCCAGGGCTTTAGGTGCCGATGGGTGTCGGGCTTTATGCCTGGCTGGCCCAGGGCTTTAGGTGCCAACGGGTGCTGGGCTTCATGCCTGGCTGGCCCAGGGCTTTAGGTGCTGACATGTGTCTTTTATGCCTAGCTGGCCAGGGCTTTAGGTGCCGATGGGTGTCGGGCTTCATGCCTGGCTGGTGCAGGGCTTTAGGTGCCGACGGGTGTCGGGCTTCATGCCTGGCTGGCCCAGGGCTTAGGTGTGCGGGTGTTGGGCTTTATGCCTGGCTGGCCCAGGGCTTTAGGTGCTGACGGGTGTCAGGCTTCATGCCTGGCTGGTGCATGGCTTTAGGTGCCGACGGGTGTCGGGCTTCATGCCTGGCTAGCCCAGGGCTTTAGGTTCCAACGGGTGTCGGGCTTTATGCCTGGCTGGCCCAGGGCTTTAGGTGCCGACTTCATGCCTAGCTGGTGCAGGGCTTTTGGGCTTCATGCCTGGCTGGCCCAGGGCTTTAGGTGCTGACGGGTGTGGGGCTTTATGCCTAGTTGGCCCAGGGCTTTGGTGCCGACGGGTGTCGGGCTTCATGCCTGGCTGGCCCCAGGCTTTAGGTGCCGACGGAGTCGGGCTTTATTCCTGGCTGGCCCAGGGCTTTAGGTGCCGATGGGTGTTGGGCTTCATGCCTGGCTGGTGTAGGGCTTTAGGTGCCGACGGTGTTGGGCTTCATGCCTGGCTGGCCCAGGGCTTTAGGTGCCGACGGGTGTCGGGCTTTATGCCTGGCTGGCCCAGGGCTTTAGGTGCGACGGGTGTAGGGCTTCATGCCTGGCTGGCCCAGGGCTTTAGGTGCCGATGGGTGTCGGGTTTATGCCTGGATGGCCCAGGGCTTTAGGTGCCGATGGGTGTCGGGCTTCATGCCTGGCTGGTGCAGGGCTTTAGGTGCCGATGGGTGTCGGGCTTCATGCCTGGCTGGTGTAGGGCTTTAGGTGCGATGGGTGTCGGGCTTCATGCCTGGCTGGCCCAGGGCTTTAGGTACCGACGGGTGTAGGGCTTTATGCCTGGCTGGCCCAGGGCTTTAGGTACCGATGGGTGTCGGGCTTCATGCCTGGCTGTGCAGGGCTTTAGGTACCGACGGGTGTCGGCTTCATGCCTGGCTGGCCTAGGGCTTTAGGTGCCGACGGGTATCGGGCTTTATGCCTGGTGGCCTAGGGCTTTAGGTGCCGATGGGAGTCGGGCTTCATGCCTGGCTGGTGCAGGGCTTTAGGTACCGATGGGTGTCGGGCTTCATGCCTGGCTGGCCTAGGGCTTTAGGTGCCGATGGGTGTCGGGCTAGATGCCTGGCTGGCCCAGGGCTTTAGTGCCGATGGGTGTCGGGCTTTATGCCTGGCTGGCCCAGGCTTTAGGTACCGATGGGTGTCGGGCTTCATGCCTAGCTGGCCCAGGGCTTTAGGTGCTGACGGTGTCGGGCTTCATGCCTGGCTGGCCGGGGCTTTAGGTGCCGATGGGTGTCGGGCTTTATGCCTGGCTGGCCCAGGGCTTTAGGTGCCACGGGTGCTGGGCTTCATGCCAGGCTGGCCCAGGGCTTTAGTGCCGACAGGTGTCGTTTTTATGCCTAGCTGGTCCAGGGCTTTGGGTGTCGATGGGTGTCGGGCTTCATGCCTGGCTGGCCCAGGGCTTTAGGTGCCGACGGGTGTCGGGCTTCATGCCTGGCTGGCCCAGGGCTTAGGTGCCGACGGGTCGGGCTTTATGCCTGGCTAGCCTAGGGCTTTAGGTGCTGACGGGTGTCGGGCTTCATGCCTGGCTGGTGCAGGCTTTAGGTGCCGACGGGTGTCGGGCTTCATGCCTGGCTAGCCCAGGGCTTTAGGTGCCAACGGGTGTCGGGCTTTATTCCTGGCTGACCCAGGGCTTTAGTTGCCGACGGGTGTTGGACTTCATGCCTGGCTGGTGCAGGGCTTTAGGGCTTCATGCCTGGCTGGCCCAGGGCTTTAGGTGCCGACGGGTGTGGGCTTTATGCATGGTTGTTCCAGGGCTTTTGGTGCCGACGGGTGTCGGGCTTCATGCCTGGCTGGCCCAGGGCTTTAGGTACCGATGGGTGTCGGGCTTTATGCCTGGCTGGCCAGGGCTTTAGGTGCCGACGGGTGTCGGGCTTCATGCCTGGCTGGTGTAGGGCTTTAGGTGCCGACAGATGTTGGGCTTCATGCCTGGCTGGCCCAGGGCTTTAGGTGTCGACGGGTGTCGGGCTTGATGCCTGGCTGGCCTAGGGCTTTAGGTGCCGACGGGTGTCGGGCTTTATGCCTGGCTGGCCCAGGGCTTTAGGTGCCGACGGGTGTCGGGCTTTATGCCTGGCTGGCTCAGGGCTTTAGGTGCCGACGGGTGTTGGGCTTCATACCTGGCTGGCCCAGGGCTTTAGGTGTCGACGTGTCGGGCTTGTTGCCTGGCTGGCCCAGGGCTTTAGGTGCCGATGGCTGTCGGGCTTTATTCATGGCTGGCCCGGCTTTAGGTGCCGACGGTGTCGGGCTTCATGCCAGGTTGGCCCAGGGCTTTAGGTGCCGACAGGTGTGGGCTTGATGCCTGGCTGGCCCTGGGCTTTAGGTGCCGACGGGTGTCGGGCTTGATGCCTGGCTAGCCCTGGGCTTTAGGTGCCGATGGGTGTCGGGCTTGATGCTTGGCTGGTGCAGGGCTTTAGGTGCCAATGGGTGTCGGCTTTATGCCTGGCTGGCCCAGGGCTTTAGGTGCCGACGGGTGTCGGGCTTCATGCCTGGCTGGCCCAAGGCTTTAGGTACCGACGGGTTTTTATGCCTGGATGGCCCAGGGCTTTAGGCCCGATGGGTGTCGGGCTTCATGCCTGGCTGGTGCAGGGCTTTAGGTGCCGATGGGTGTCGGCTTCATGCCTGGCTGGCAGGGCTTTAGGTGCGATGGGTGTCGGGCTTCATGCCTGGCTGGCCCAGGGCTTTAGGTACCGATGGGTGTAGGGCTTTATGCCTGGCTGGCCCAGGGCTTTAGGTGCCGATGGGTGTCGGGCTTCATGCCTGGCTGGTGGGGCTTTAGGTGATGGGTGTCGAGCTTCATGCCTGGCTGGCCCAGGGCTTTAGGTGCGACGGGTATCGGGCTTATGCTTGGCTGGCCTAGGCTTTAGGTGCCGATGGTGTCGGGCTTCATGCCTGGCTGGTGCAGGGCTTTAGGTGCCAATGGGTGTCGGGCTTCATGCCTGGCGGCCAGGGCTTTAGGTGCCGATGGGTGTCGGCTAGATGCCTGGCTGGCCCAGGGCTTTAGTGCCGATGGGTGTCGGGCTTTATGCCTGGCTGGCCCAGGCTTTAGGTACCGACGGGTGTCGGGCTTCATGCTGGCTGGCCCAGGGCTTTAGGTGCCGATGGGTATCGGGCTTTATGCCTGGCTGGCCCAGGCTTTAGGTGCCGATGGGTGTCGGGCTTCATGCCTGGCTGGCCCAGGGCTTTAGGTGCCGATGGGTGTCGGGCTTTATGCCTGGCTGGCCCAGGGCTTTAGGTGCCAACGGGTGCGGGCTTCATGCCTGGCTGGCCCAGGGCTTTAGGTGCCGACGGTGTCGGTTTTATGCCTGGCTGGCCCAGGGCTTTAGGTGCCGATGGGTGTCGGCTTCATGCTGGCTGGTGCAGGGCTTTAGGTGCCGACGGGTGTCGGGCTTCATGCCTGGCTGGCCCAGGGCTTAGTGCCGACGGGTGTCGGGCTTTATGCTGGCTGGCCCAGGGCTTTAGGTGCGATGGGTGTTGGCTTCATGCCTGGCTGTGCAGGGCTTTAGGGCTTTATGCCTGGCTGGCCCAGGGCTTTAGGTGCCGATGGGTGTGGGGCTTTATGCCTGGTTGGCCCAGGGCTTTTGGTGCCGACGGGTGTCGGGCTTCATGCCTGGCTGGCCCAGGGCTTTAGGTGCCGACGGGTGTTGGGCTTTATGCCTGGCTGCCCAGGGCTTTAGGTGCCGACGGGTGTCGGGCTTCATGCCTGGCTGGTGTAGGGCTTTAGGTGCCGATGGATGTTGGGCTTCATGCCTGGCTGGCCCAGGGCTTTAGGTGCGTTGGGTGTCGGGCTTGATGCCTGGCTGGCCCAGGGCTTTAGGTGCCGATGGTGTCGGCTTCATGCCTGGCTGACCGAGGGCTTTAGGTGCCGATGGGTATTGGCTCATGCCTGGCTGGCCCAGGGCTTTAGGTGCCGACGGGTGTCGGGCTTTATGCCTGCTGGCTCAGGGCTTTAGGTGCCGACGGGTGTCGGCTTTATGCCTGGCTGGCCCAGGGCTTTAGGTGCCGACGGGTGTCGGGCTTCATGCCTGGCTGGCCTAGGGCTTTAGGTGCCGACGGGTGTCGGGCTTCATGCCTGGCTGGCCCAGGGCTTTAGGTGCCGACGGGTGTCGGGCTTCATGCCTGGCTAGTGCAGGGCTTTAGCTGCCAATGGGTGTCGGGCTTTATGCCTGGCTGGCCCAGGGCTTTAGGTGCCGACGGGTGT
>UESW01004922.1:496817-547278 GCA_900491605.1 Calamus simplicifolius | reverse complement strand
GGTGCCGACGGGTGTCGGGCTTCATGCCTGGCTGGCCCAGGGCTTTAGGTGCCGACGGGTGTTGGGCTTTATGCCTAGCTTGCCCAGGGCTTTAGGTGCCGACGGGTGTCGGGCTTCATGCCTGGCTGGTGTAGGGCTTTAGGTGCCGATGGATGTTGGGCTTCATGCCTGGCTGGCCCAGGGCTTTAGGTGTCGTTGGGTGTCGGGCTTGATGCCTGGCTGGCCCAGGGCTTTAGGTACCAATGAGTGTCGAGCTTCATGCCTGGCTGACCGAGGGCTTTAGGTGCCGATGGGTATTGAGCATCATGCCTGGCTGGCCCAGGGCTTTAGGTGCCGACGGGTGTCGGCTTTATGCCTAGCTGGCTCAGGGCTTTAGGTGCCGACGGGTGTCTGGCTTTATGCCTGGCTGGCCCAGGGCTTTAGGTGCCGACGGGTGTTGGGCTTCATGCCTGGCTGGCCTAGGGCTTTAGGTGCCGACGGGTGTCGGGCTTCATGCCTGGCTGGCCCAGGGCTTTAGGTGCCGATGGGTGTCGGGCTTCATGCCTGGCTAGTGCAGGGCTTTAGCTGCCAATGGGTGTCGGGCTTTATGCCTGGCTGGCCCAGGGCTTTAGGTGCCGATGGGTGTCGGGCTTTATTCCTGGCTGGCCAGGGCTTTAGGTGCCGACGGGTGTCGGGCTTCATGCCTGGCTGGCCCAGGGCTTTAGGTGCCGATGGGTGTTGGGCTTGATGCTTGGCTGGCCCTAAGCTTTAGGTGCCAACGGGTGTCGGGCTTGATGCCTGGCTGGCCCTGGGCTTTAGGTGCCGACGGGTGTCGGGCTTGATGCCTCGCTGGTGCAGGGCTTTAGGTGCCGATGGATGTCGGGCTTCATGCCTGGCTGGCCCAGGGCTTTAGGTGCCGACGGGTGTCGGGTTTTATGCCTGGATAGCCCAGGGCTTTAGGTGCCGACGGGTGTCGGGCTTCATGCCTGGCTGGTGCAGGGCTTTAGGTGTCGATGGGTGTCGAGCTTCATGCCTATCTGGCCCAGGGCTTTAGGTGTCGATGGGTGTCGGGCTTTATGCCTGGCTGGCCCAGGGCTTTAGGTACCGATGGGTGTAGGCTTTATGCTTGGCTGGCCCAGGGCTTTAGGTACCGATGGGTGTCGGTCTTCATGCCTGGCTGGTGCAGGGCTTTAGGTACCGACGGGTGTCGAGCTTCATGCCTGCTGGCCCAGGGCTTTAGGTGCCGACGGGTATCGGCTTTATGCCTGGCTGACCTAGGGCTTTAGGTGTCGATGGGTGTCGGGCTTCATGCCTGGCTGGTGCAGGGCTTTAGGTGCCGACGGGTGTCGAGCTTCATGCCTGGCTGGCCTAGGGCTTTAGGTGCCGATGGGTGTCGGGCTAGATGCCTGGCTGGCCCAGGGCTTTACGTGCCGATGGGTGTCGGGCTTTATGCCTGGCTGGCCCAAGGCTTTAGGTACCGACGGGTGTTGGGCTTCATGCCTGGCTGGCCCAGGGCTTTAGGTGCCGATGGGTGTCGGGCTTCATGCCTGGCTGGCCCAGGGCTTTAGGTGCCGATGGGTGTCGGGCTTTATGCCTGGCTGGCCCAGGGCTTTATGTGCCAACGGGTGCTGGGCTTCATGCCTGGCTGGCCCAGGGCTTTAGGTGCTGACATGTGTCATGTTTATGCCTAGCTAGCCCAGGGCTTTAGGTGCCGATGGGTGTCAAGCTTCATGCCTGGCTGGTGCAGGGCTTTAGGTGCCGACGGGTGTCGGGCTTCATGCCTGGCTGGCCCAGGGCTGTAGGTGCCGACGGGTGTTGGGCTTTATGCCTGGTTGGCCCAGGGCTTTAGGTGCTGACGGGTGTCAGGCTTCATGCCTGGCTGGTGCATGGCTTTAGGTGCCGACGGGTGTTGGGCTTCATGCCTGGCTAGCCCAGGGCTTTAGGTTCCAACGGGTGTCGGGCTTTATGCCTGGCTGCCCAGGGCTTTAGGTGCCAACGGGTGTCAAGCATCATGCCTGGCTGGCCCAGGGCTTTAGGTGCCGACGGGTATTGGGCTTTATGCCTGGCTGGCCCAGGGCTTTAGGTGCCGATGGGTGTCGGGCTTCATGCCTGGCTGGCCTAGGGCTTTAGGTGTCGACGGGTGTCTGACTTCATGCCTGCTGGCCCAGGGCTTTAGGTGCCGACGGGTGTCGGGCTTCATGCCTGGCTGGTGCAGGGCTTTAGCTGCCGATGGGTGTTGGGCTTTATGCTTGACTGGCCCAGGGCTTTAGGTGCCGACGGGTATCGGTCTTCATGCTGGCTGGCTCAGGGCTTTAGGTGCCGACGGGTGTTGGGCTTCATTCCTGGCTAGTGCAGGGCTTTAGGTGCCGACGGGTGTCGGGCTTTATGCCTGGCTGGCTCAGGGCTTTAGGTGCTGACGGGTGTCGGTCTTTATGCCTGGCTGGCCCAGGGCTTTAGGTGCCGATGGGTGTCGGGCTTCATGCCTGGCTGGTGTAGGGCTTTAGGTGCCGACGGGTGTCGGGCTTCATGCCTGGCTGGACTAGGGCTTTATGTCCCGATGGGTGTCGGGCATGAAGCCTAGCTAGCCCAGGGATTTAGGTGCCGACGGGTGTCGGGCTTTATGCCTGGCTGGCCCAGGGCTTTAGGTGCCGACGGGTGTCGGGCTTCATGCCTGGCTGGCCCAGGGCTTTAGGTACCGATGAGTTTCGGGTTTTATGCCTGGCTGTCATAGGGCTTTAGGTACCGACGGGTGTCGAGCTTCATGCCTGGCTAGTCCAGGGCTTTAGGTGCCGATGGGTGTCAGGCTTGATGCCTGGCTGGCCCAGGGCTTTAGGTGCCGATGGGTGTCGGCCTTCATGCATGGCTGGTGCAGGGCTTTAGGTACCGACGGGTGTCGGGCATCATGCCAGGCTGGCCCAAGGCTTTAGGTACCGACGGGTGTGGGGCTTTATGCCCGGCTGGCCCAGGGCTTTAGGTGCTGATGGGTGTCGGGCTTTATGCCTGGCTGGTGCAGGGCTTTAGGAGCCGACGGGTGTCGAGCTTCATGCCTGGCTAGCCCAGGGCTTTAGGTGCTGACGGGTATTTAGCTTTATGCCTTGCTGGCCAAGGGCTTTAGCTGCCGACGAGTGTTGGGCTTCATGCCTGGCTGGTGCAGGGCTTTAGGGATTCATACCTGGCTGGCCCAGGGCTTTAGGTGCCGACGGGTGTCGGCCTTTATCCCTGGCTGGCCTAGGGCTTTAGGTGCTGATGGGTGTCGGGCTTCATGCCTGGCTGGTGTAGGGCTTTAGGTGTCGACGGGTGTCGGGCTTCATGCCTGGCTGGCCCAGGGCTTTAGGTGTTGATGGGTGTCGGGCTTGATGCCTGGCTGGCCTAGGGCTTTAGGTGCCGACGGGTGTTGGGCTTCATGCCTGGCTGGCCCAGGGCTTTAGGTGCCAACGGGTGTCGGGCATCATGCCTGGCTGGTGCAGGGCTTTAGGTCCCGATAGGTGTTGGGCTTCATGCCTGGCTGGCCCAGGGCTTTAGGTGCCGACGGGTGTCGGGCTTTATGCCTGGCTGGCCCAGGGCTTTAGGTGCCGATGGGTGTCGGGCTTCATGCCTCGCTGGCCCAGGGCTTTAGGTGCCGATGGGTGTCGGGCTTCATGCCTGGCTAGCCAAGGGCTTTAGGTGCCGACGGGTATCGGGATTTATGCCTGGTTGGCCCAGGGCTTTAGGTGCCGACGGGTGTCGGGCTTCATGCCTGAATGGTGCAGGGCTTTAGCTACCGATGGGTGTCGGCTTTATGCCTGGCTGGCCCAGGGCTTTAGATGCCGACGGGTGTCGGGCTTCATGCCTGGCTGGTGCTGGGCTTTAAGTGTCGACGGGTGTCGGCCTTCATTCCTGGCTGGCCTAGGGCTTTATGTGCCGATGGGTGTCGGGCTTTATGCCTGGCTAGTGCAGGGCTCTAGGTACTGACGGGTGTCGGGCTTTATGCCTGGCTGGCCCAGGGCTTTAGCTGCCGACGGGTGTCGGGCTTGATGCCTAGCTGGCCCAGGGCTTTAGGTACCAACGGGTGTTAGGCTTCATGCGTGGCTGGCCCAGAGCTTTAGGTGCCGACGGGTGTCGGGCTTCATGCCTGGCTGGCCCAGGTCTTTAGGTGCCGATGGGTGTCGGGCTTCATGCCTGGCTGGCCTAGGGCTTTAGGTGCCGACGGGTGTCGGGCTTCATGCCTGGCTGGCCCAGGGCTTTAGGTGCCGACGGGTGTCGGGTTTTATGCCTGGCTGGCCCAGGGCTTTAGGTGCCGATGGGTGTCAAGCTTTATGCCTGGCTGACCTAGGGCTTTAGGTGCCGACGGATGTCGGGCTTCATACCTGGCTGGCCCAGGGCTTTAGGTGTCAACAGGTGTCGGTCTTGATGCATGGCTGGCCTAGGGCTTTAGGTGCCGACGAGTGTCGGGCTTTATGCCTGGCTGGCCTAGGGCTTTAGGTGTCGACGGGTGTCGGGCTTCATGCCTGGCTGTCCCAGGGCTTTAGGTGCCGACGGGTGTCGGGCTTCATGCCTAGCTGGCCCAGGGCTTTAGGTGCCGATGGGTGTTGGGCTTTATGCCTGGCTGGCTCAGGGATTTAAGTGCCGACGGGTGTCAGGCTTCATGCCTAGCTGGTGCAGGGCTTTAGGTTGCCGATGGGTGTCGGGCTTCATGCCTGGCTGGCCCAGGGCTTTAGGTGCCGTCGGGTTTTAGGCTTCATGCCTGGATGGTGCAGGGCTTTAGGTGCCGACGGGTGTCGGGCTTCATGCCTGGCTGGCCCAGGGCTTTAGGCGCCGATGGGTGTCGAGCTTTATGCCTGGCTGGCCCATGGCTTTAGGTGCCGACGGGTGTCGGGCTTCATGCGTGGCTGGCCCAGGGCTTTAGGTGTCGACGGGTGTTGGGCTTCATGCTTGGCTGGCCCTGGGCTTTAGGTGCCAATGGGTGTCGGGCTTTCTGCCTTGCTGGCCCAGGGCTTTAGGTGCCGACGAGTGTCGGGCTTCATGCCTTGCTGGCCCAAGGCTTTATGTGCCGACGGATGTCGGGCTTCATGCCTGGCTGGTGTAGGGCTTTAGGTGCCGACGGGTGTTGGGCTTCATGCTTGGCTGGTGCAGGGCTTTAGGTGCCGACGGGTGTCGGGCTTGATGCCTGGCTGGCCCAGGGCTTTAGGTGCCGACGGGTGTTGGGCTTTATTCTTGGCCTAGGGCTTTAGGTGCCGACGGGTGTCGGGCTTCATGCCTGGCTGGCCCAGGGCTTTAGGTGCCGATGGGTGTTGGGCTTGATGCCTGGCTGGCCCTGGGCTTTAGGTTCCGACGGGTGTCGGGCTTGATGCCTGGCTGGCCCTGGGCTTTAGGTGCCGATGGGTGTCGGGCTTGATGCCTGGCTGGTGCAGGGCTTTAGGTGCCGACGGGTGTCGGGCTTTATGCCTGGCTGGCCCAGGGCTTTAGGTGCCGACGGGTGTCTGGCTTCATGCCTGGCTGGCCCAGGGCTTTAGGTGCCAACGGGTGTCAAGCTTCATGCCTGGCTGGCCCAGGGCTTTAGGCTCCGATGGGTGTTGGGCTTCATGCCTGGCTGGTGCAGGGCTTTAGGTGCCGACGGTGTCGGGCTTCATGCCTAGCTGGCCCAGGGCTTTAGGTGCCGACGGGTGTCGGGCTTCATGCCTGGCTGGTGCAGGGCTTTAGGTGCCGACGGGTGTCGGGCTTTATGCCTGGCTGGCCCAGGGCTTTAGGTGCCGACGGGTTTCGGGCTTTATGCCTTGCTGGCCCAGGGCTTTAGGTGCCGACGGCTGTCGGGCTTTATGCCTGGCTGGCCCAGGGCTTTTGGTGCCGATGGGTGTCGGGCTTCATGCCTGCTGGCCCAGGGCTTTAGGTGCCAATGGGTGTCGTGCTTCATGCCTGGTTGGCCCAGGACTTTAGGTGCTGATGGGTGTCGGGCTTCATGCCTGGCTGGTGCATGGCTTTAGGTGCCGATGGGTGTCGGGCTTTATGCCTGGCTGGCCCAGGGCTTTAGGTGCCGATGGGTGTCAGGCTTTATGCCTGGCTGGTGCAGGGCTTTAGGCAAAAAGAACTCAAGAGCTAAAATTGAAATTTGTTAATATAGAGTGAGGGCCGAAAGCCCAAAGAAAATACAGGCACGGTATTTAATGTGAGAGGAGAAATGCATTACTGATAATACCGACGAAGGTTGTCTGCATTCCATGTCCTAGGAAGCGGCTTCCTGTCAAGCTCTTTAATCTTGTAAGCTCCGTGATGAAGTGTCTCGGCGATCCGATAGGGTCCTTCCCAATTTGGGACTAGCTTGCCTCCGCCCTCTAGCTTTGAGACTTCAGCCCGTCGAAGGATCAGGTCCCCCAGCAGGAAAGTCCTTGGACGCACACGGGCATTGTAATATTTGGCGGCCCGTTGCCGATAGATCGCCATCCAAAGTCGCGCTCGGTCTCGCATTTCCTCCACCAGGTCGAGGTTGGCTCGCAGCTGGTCTAGGTTGCCTTCCTCGTTGTACGATTCCACCCGAGGGCTCGGTGAGCCAACCTCTACCGGATTGATGGCTTCGGATCCAAAGACTAAGTTGAATGGGGTCTCGCCAGTGGGGGCTCGCAGCGTTGTGTGGTAGGCCCACAGCACGTTGGGGAGCTCCTCCACCCATCATCCCTTACAGTCATCCAGTCGAGTTCTCAGCCCTTGGAGAATGATTCGATTAGTCACCTCGGCCGCCCTGTTGGTCTGAGGGTGCCCGACGGAAGTGAATTTCTGACGGATGCCCAACTCGGAGTAGAATTCCCGGAAGGGCGTGTTGTCAAACTGCCGGCCATTGTCGGTGACCAGGGTGTGCAGCAGTCCGAACCGACATATAATGGGCTTCCAAAAGAAGGATCTCACTTTGCTCTCCGTGATCTTAGCAAGGGCTTCGGCTTCAACCCACCTGGTGAAGTGATCAACGGCCACCAGGAGGAACTTTCGCTGTCCGAAGGCCGGGGGAAATGGTCCCAGGATATCCATACCCCACTAGGCAAAGGTCCAGGGTGCCACCAAGGGGGTTAACTATGACGTCGGCTGTCGCTGGATATTAGCATGGCGCTGACAGCTATCACATCTCCTAACAAACTCGACTGCGTCCTCCTTCATGGTCAACCAAAAGTACCCCTATCGTAGGGCCTTGTAAGCTAGGGCTCTGCCCCCCAGGTGACTTCCACAGATGCCTTCATGGATCTCCCATAGGATGTAGTCTGATTCCGCTGGCCCCACGCACCTAAGGACCGGGTATGAGAATGATCTTCGATAAAGCTTCCCATCCATCATCAAGAACCTCGGGGCCCTCTGCCTGAGTAGCATGGCCTCAGCGAGGTTCTCTGGGAGAGTACCATCGGTCAAATATCGGACGTAGGCGTCCATCTAGGAGGGCTCTTGCTCCATCGATAATGCTTCATCCGCAACTTCAATACTTGGGGCCTGGAGGTGCTCTACATATGTTCTTCCCAGTGTCCCATCGGTCGAAGTGGCTAAACGGGATAATGCGTCGCTCTGGCATTCTCCGCTCGAGGAATGTAGCTGACATGGAAGTAAGAGAACCGAGAGGCTTAGGATTGCACCTTGCTCAGATAATGGGACATGGTTGGGTCCCTAGCCTTGTACTCCCCAGTGATCTGCCTAGAAACAAGCTGAGAGTCCGTGAAGGCCCTCAAATGCCCCACACCTAACTCCTCAGCCAACCTCATTTCAGCTAACAGGGCTTCATACTCCGCCTGGTTGTTAGTTGTCGGGAACTGGAATCTAAGAGCATACTCCACCGCATCCCCCTCAGGGCTCGCAAGAATGAGTCCATCTCCGCTTCCTTGAGAATTTGCTGCTCCATCCACATGCAAAATCCAGTCTTCTTTTTCTGCCTCCTCGGTCGAGGGAGGGTCCACACACTCCTCTGGGCGTACCTCCTCCACACCCTTCTCGGTCCAGGAACAATCAACCAAGAAGTCAGCTATCACCTGAGACTTCATGTCCGACCTTGGCCGGATGGATAGGTCCAACTCACTTAGTTTAATGGCCCATTTGGCTAGCCGACCGGAGGTGTCAGGGTGCGACAAGATGGTCTGAAGAGGTTGGTCCGTGAGCAACACGATGGGATGAGCTTGAAAGTAGGGTCGAAAGCGTTGAGCAGAGACCACCAGGGCAAAAATGATCTTCTCGGTTCTAGAGTAGCTGGTCTTGGCATCATGAAGTACCTTGCTGGTGTAATAGATCAGCCTCTGGACCCCATCAACATCCATGCGCACAAGCACAGAGCTGACAGCTTTGGGAGAGGCTGCGAGATATAGGAAGAGCTTCTCCCCACTCTTGGGCATGGACCACAGCGGGGGAGTGGATAAAAATTGCTTCAACTCCTCGAAGGCATCCTGACACTCCTTTGTCCACTCGAAGCCATTGACCTTGCACAGCACATTAAAGAAGGGTAGGCACCTTTCTACTGATCTTGATATGAAGCAACTTAAAGCTGCCACCCTCCCTGTTAGGCGTTGCACCTCCTTCTTATTAGCTGAGGGCCTCATATCCAAGATAGCCCTGATCTTGTTAGGGTTGGCTTCTGTTGGCCCAGATGGCAACTCAAGAGGGGGGGGGTGAATTGGGTTCTTAAAAATTTAAGACTTTTAGAAGATTTAAACTGATTTGCTCAGGATGAGCAAGTGAGTGAAAATAAGCAATGCACAAGCAATTAATAAAGAGAGATAGAGAGAGAGAAAATATATCACGGCAAACACAAGATAATTTTATAGTGGTTCGGTATAACCAACACCTACGTCCACTCCCAAGATTTCCTTGGGTCCACACTATAATCTCTCTAGATTACAGCCGAGTTGTTTTCCAAGCTCACAACTCAAACTTATTGTTTTACCGGGTGCACAACGAACCCAGCTGGTTTTAACTCAGGCTTACCAGCACAAAACCCTACACGTTATTTTCCACGGGCTCACAACTAACCCAACACAAGCACTCCAGCTTGTAACGAGGTATACCAACCTCCACTGATTCAATCCACTGATTGAATCAGCAAACAATTAGAATAAAAGTGTTTGGATAATTAAATGCTCCCCTTGAGCAAATATATAAATGAAGTACAAAATAATAAAAGGTTAGAAAAGCCTGATAGTATTGCAGATGGTAGTGGCTTGGGCTTTCTTCCTTCTTCTCTTTAACTCCTCTTAAAGTGTTGAATCACGCCTCAGCAAGATTCTTGACAGTTGAAGACTTTGGAGTTGAGATGAAGCTTTTTCTCCCTTTTGAAAATCCTCCGATTTGACCTTTGAAATGCTTGTGGATTTTCTTTTGACTCTTGTGGATTGATGAGAAGGAGTAGTCGAAACTTCCTCTTGGATTTCTCTCCTTTTGAATCACTCTTCTTTGAGCTAGATGATTTTTCCAATATGCTCTGTTTTTCCCTCTTTTCAAAAGATATTCTTTTCTCTCTTTTTTTTTTCTGGATTGTTTTGATTTGAAAAGAACTCCTCTATTTATAGAATCTGCAAAAATATATCCGTTAGAGACAAGGAAAAATAGCCGTTATTTGAAAATCTTACCGTTGGGGCTGATGTGTCATCGTTAAGAATCGCGTCCAGATTTGCTGGAGTCGACTCATGCTTTTCCCGAGTCGGCTCGAGCTCATCTTACCAAAAATAGAAATGATTAAAAAGGTTAGGGGTCGACTCGCCAGAAATAAAGTGTCGACTCCTGATAGTCGGGAGTCGACTCGTGAAAGGCTTGGGGTCGACTCGAGAGGTGCTCAGAAAAACACTCTTCTGGTGTCTGAGCGGAGTCGACTCGCACAGTCCAGGAGTCGGCTCGACAGAATTAGGGGTCGACTCGACAATTTCATGGGTCGACTCGACACAGATGCACATTTCTGTACACTGAGCGGAGTCGACTCTGAAACTCAGGAGTCGGCTCCGGAACGTATCAAAAATCAGAAACTTTTTTGATTGACATTAAAATCGTTCCAGATTCATTTTAATTCATTGTTTTGACATGAAATCAATAGAATTAACCTTTAGAAGTGATTCATGAACTAATCCATAAACTTTTTGAATAAAACATGAATTATAACATTTCTTTTCGAAAGTTTGAATATTGAGCTTAAAGTCACTTTCAAATTGATTAAAGTTAAACTTGAGCATTCTCATTGATTGTTCAAAATAAATTTGTTGCTTCATTTTCATAAACTCATTACATCCTTTAATAAACTCAAAGGTTTTTAGTAATCATCAAAATCAAAAGGATTGGATCATATAATTTTTCTATAATCTTTCAACAATCTCCCCCTTTTTGATGATGACAAAAATATTGAGTTTGTTCATGATTGATTAGTGAATTTATTTTGTTTTCATAGTTAGGCTTAGGCTCCCCCTTAATGAGGTAGCTCCCCCTATGAAACTTAATTAATTATCTCATTTTATCACAATCATAGACAATCATAGAACTATAAAATTCTCCCCCTTTTTTGTTATCAACAAAAAGATAGAGAATCATAAACATTCATTCAAATTTCATTGAAATAAGAAAATAGAGAATTCATTTCATTTAAAAGTCTAATACATCAAAATGTTCAGTACATTGATTTCATAAAGAAAGCATAAAAACTTTAGTACAAAACAAGGATTGAAACTCTAGTAACTCAAAAATGAGTTCTTACAATTCTAGTTAGATGATCAACTATATTTTTCATTCCTTCAGATTGAATTTTTACATATTCCTTGAGTCTTTCATCAACAAAGGTGCACGCACTCTGAATTTTGTCTTGAAGCTCTGCGTTGCACTTGGCATATGTCTCTCCATCTCCACATATATCCTTAAGTTCTTCAAAAATATTCTTGAGATCACCACTTAAGGATGCCGATGAAGATCCGAGAGTTGACTCAATCTTTGTGATACGATCATCAAGAGAATAAAGTGTCTCTCTCAAATGCATAAATTTATTCTCAAAATCAGTTTTAAGCTTATCAAATTGATTTCAAGTAAGGCTTTGAGTTGCATAATTTGTTGATCTGAAAAACTAGCAGAAGATGAAGTCTGAACAAAAGTTGGAGCTGGGGCTGGAGCAGAGGCAGAAACCAAAGGGCTCGGAGGTGCAGGCGAAGGATGTCTAACAGAGGGTCCTGCAGCCTCAGTATCTGTAGCTTTATCTTCTGTCACTCCTTTCCTTTCCCATTTACCATTCTTTTTGACAAATCCCATCCGATGAATTGTTGCCAGACTATAAAAATCAGTGTATCTTAAATTCTTCATAGGTTCATTATCAGAAATCACCACACCCTGGCTTCGAAAGATCATTGTAAGGATCATCCCATAAGGCAGACTAGATTTCCTTTTCCCTCCACAATCTGCTATGTACCACAGAATCATGCTGGGAAGATTGATAGGCTTGCCTATCACTATGGCGTCCATTATAAAGACATCTCTCTCAGAAACATAGTCAAATCTACCAGTTTTAGGAAAGAGAATCCTACTGCAGATATTGTGTAGCAATCTCAACTCTAAAGAAAGCTGATTAGCAAATACCTCTTCAAATCCAACCACATCCCTGTTTAATAATCTGGATAAAGCTGGGGCGCGGTCATCAGAAGAAAAGGTTGAGGTGCCAGACAAGGGTAATTCCAATAATCTAGACAAGATTTCAGCTGTCACTGATAGTCTTACTCCTCTTACATTGCTAATAAGCCCATGGTCTCCTCTAGACAAATTCTTGTAAAATTCTTTAACCAATGAGGGATAAGTCGGGCACTCTAGAGAACAAACTTTCTCCCAACCCATTTCGATTAACTGTCTCCCAACTAGAAAGCCCTCATTCTCAAACAATTCAAAATCCACCTTCCTACCAGTAGTAATGATCCTATCCGCTAGACGATCTACCTGGGAGGACGTGGCAGCAGGAGCAGCAGTTGGAGTAGAAGCAGATGAAGTGGAGTCTGTGCTCGGAAAAGGTTCTCGCACGGGACACTTCACCGTCTTCTTCACGGAGCATTTCCGCTTGATGCCACCCGCCACAATGCTCGATCCTCTAGTTTTAGGTGCCATTTGATGATTGGAGGTGATAATCAGGGATTATTGGAAGTTTGGAAGGTTTGGAGAGAGCGTGGAGAGAGTATTTTGACGATTGGGGTCGAATAGAATGAGCGACGAGTCGACTCTGCCCTAGAAAAATCAATTTGGGACCACCTCGAGTCGGCTCGTGCAAACCCGGGTGTCGACTCGGCACAGACACAGAAAGGCCGTCCCGACATGGAGTCGACTCGCGCCAGAGAGGGGTCGACTCGAGAGTTTCAGTTGAAATTGGGAGTCGACTCCGATACGCATCGAGTTGGCTCCGAGACCATTTCAGACCAAAATCATGAAATTTCTGAAATGTGTCTGGAAAATGATCATAAAAATTGATAAATAATCATTGGATATGAGTGAATCAATTAGATATGAATTTTAGATAAGATTTCCTTAAGGATTGAGGATTTGAAAGAATCTTAGATAAAATTTCCTTAGGGGTTTCAAATTCATTCTAAAGGATCACAAATACCTAACTCTCCTCTAAGATAACAGAATCTCTCTTCATTTAAAGGTTTAGTGAATATGTCAGCTAATTGATCTTCAGTGTTAACATAATCAAGACATATTTCATTATTTGCTACATGTTCTCTAATAAAATGATATCTGATTTCTATATGTTTAGTTCTTGAATGTTGAATTGGATTCTTTGTTAGATTAATTGCGCTAGTGTTATCACATCTTATGGGTGTCTTATCAAGTGTGATACCATAGTCTTCAAGTTGTCGCTTAATCCATAGGATTTGCACACAGCAACTTCCAGCTGCTACATATTCAGCTTCAGTAGTTGATAATGCAACTGAATTTTGCTTTTTGCTAAACCATGTGATTAAGTTACTTCCTAAGAAATGGCATGCACCACTTGTGCTTTTTCTATCTAGTTTGCATCCAGCATAATCAGAATCTGAATATGCAATTAGATTTAATGTGGAGTCTCTAGAATACCATAAACCTACATTTTTTGTTCCACTTACATATCTTAGTATTCTTTTAACAGCTATTAAATGTGATTCTTTAGGTTCAGATTGAAATCTAGCACATAAACATACTGAAAACATAATGTCTGGTCTACTTGCTGTTAAATAAAGAAGGGATCCGATTATACCTCGATAATACTTTTGGTCAACCTTTTTACCTTCTTCATCTTTGTCAGCTTGCATGAAGGACTCATTGGAGTTCCGAGGGGTTTCATTGATTCCATACCAAACTTTTTGAGTAGTTCTCTTGTGTATTTGGTTTGGTTGATAAAGATTCCCTCTTTGCTTTGTTTGATCTGGAGTCCAAGGAAGAAGTTGAGTTCTCCCATCATGCTCATCTCGAATTCTCCCTGCATCAACTTTGCAAATTCTTGACAAAGAGAATCGTTAGTAGCACCTAAAATAATGTCATCTACGTATATTTGTACTACAAGTAAATCTTTACCTTTTCTTTTCAAAAACAAAGTTTTATCAACATTTCCTCTTGTAAAATCATTTTCTATTAAGAATTTACTTAACCTATCATACCAAGCTCTAGGTGCTTGTTTCAAACCATATAAAGCTTTGTGCAATTTAAAAACATGATTTGAAAACTCGTGATCTTCAAAACCTGGTGGTTGTTCTACATAAACTTCTTCATTAATAAATCCATTTAAAAATGCGCTTTTTACATCCATTTGAAATAAGTTAAAATTCATATGACATGCAAATGCAAGTAATAGCCTAATGGCTTCTAATCTAGCAACTAGTGCAAAGGTTTCATCAAAATCAATACCTTCCTCTTGATTATATCCTTTAGCAACCAATCTAGCTTTGTTTCTAATTACAATGCCATTTTCATCTAGTTTATTTCGAAAAACCCATTTTGATCCTATTACAGAATGATTTTTAGGTCTTTCAACTAAAGTCCAAACATTATTTCTTGTAAATTGATTTAGTTCTTCTTGCATTGCTAACATCAAATTATTATCTTTTTTAGCTTCTTCAATAGATTTAGGTTCTATTTGCGATACAAATGCAAGATGATTACTAATATTTCTCATGTATGATCTAGTCCTTATTCCTTGAGATGGATCGTCTATAATCAATTCCTTAGGATGACTATGAGCATATCTCCAGTCTCTTGGAAGATCTGCATCATTATGATTAATATTGACATCATCGTCCTTATGTGAATCATCATCTTTAGCTTCTTGCTCATGATCAGAAGATACTTCAATATTAAGTTTTTCAAGATCTTTTTCAATTATGTTTGTATCTTCCTCATCATCAAGCTTTTCAGAACTAGATGCTAAAGACTCATCGAAAACTATATGAATGGATTCTTCAACTACTAAGGTTTTCTTGTTAAATACTCTATAAGCTTTACTAGTTGTTGAATATCCTAAAAAGATTCCTTCATCGGATTTAGCATCAAATTTTTCTAAATTGTTTTTACCATTATTATGAATGAAACACTTACATCCAAATGCATGAAAGTATTTTATATTTGGTTTTCTTTCATTCCATAATTCATAAGGCGTTTTCTTTAAGATTGGTCTTATTAGGGCTCGATTTAAGATGTAGCATGTTGTGTTAATAGCTTCCACCCAAAAGTACTTTGGAAGATTACTTTCGCATAGCATGGTACGGGCCATGTCTTCTAGAGTCCTATTTTTTCTTTCAACTACACCATTTTGCTGTGGAGTCCTAGGGGCTGAAAAATTATGATTAATTCCATTTTCAGAACAAAAACTTTCAAATAAGTGATTTTCAAATTCTGTTCCATGATCACTTCTTAGAGATACTATAGTAGTGTTTTTCTCATTTGTGACTTTCTTGAAGAATTTCAGGAATATTGAGAAAGTCTCATCTTTGTGAGCTAAAAACATTACCCAAGTATATCTAGAATAATCATCTACAATCACTAGACCATATTTCTTTCCTCCTAGACTTGTGGTTCTAGTTGGTCCGAAAAGATCCATGTGAAGTAGCTCTAGAGCCCTAGAAGTTGAAACAATATTTTTAGATTTGAAAGAACTTCTAGTTTGTTTTCCAAATTGACATGCATCACATATTTTATTATTATTTTCAAAATCTAGTTTAGGTAATCCTTTAACTAAATCCATTTTAATTAGTTTTGAAATAAGGTGTGTGCTTGCATGACCTAATCTACGATGCCACAACCAACTAATTTCATTTATGTTAGCATTGTCAGCAATTAAGCAATGGTCACTCAAAGATAATTTTTCTAGATCAACTAAGTAAACATTGCCATGTCTATAACCAGTAAATACAATGCTCATCAATAGAATTAGTTACAGTGCATACAGAAGATTTAAATGAAACATTAAAATTTTTATCACATAATTGACTTATACTTATTAGATTATGCTTCAAACCATCAACATAAAGTACATTATCAATAAATGTAGATGGAGTTATACGGACTTTACCAAGGCCCATGATTTGACCTTTACCGTTATCGTCAAACGTAACAACTCCACCTTTCTTTTCTTCTAGGGTGATGAATTCATCTTTGTCACCCGTCATATGTCTTGAGCAGCCACTATCAAGGTACCACTTTTTCTTTGATCTTTTGGCTACAAGACATTCCTGCAACATAATTTAAACTTTATGTTTAGGTACCCAAGCTTTCTTGGGTCCTTCATGGTTAGCAGCAACAAAAGTTGTTCCTTTCGGAACCCATATTTTCTTAGTTTTAACATTTAACTTGTTGTTATTATTTAACGTTTTGCATTCAAATGATTTATGACCTTTTTCATTACATTTGAAGCAAGTTATATACTTTGGTTGGCTTTTATAAAAATATTCTTTAACGATTTTTGTTTCCTTAATGTGTTATATCCTAAACCTGCTTTGTCAAAAATAGCTTTTTGACTATCTAGGATCATGTTGAGTTTAGTTGAACTTAAAGTGAATTTCTCAACAATGTCTTTATATTTTTTAACATCTTTCTTAAGAGAGTCATTTTCTTTAACTTGCTGTTCTTTTTCTAAAGCTAAAGTTTTTAGTTGATCTTTTAAATCATTTATTGAGTTTTTAGTTTTAGATTTTAACAAATCTATTTCTTGATTAAGATTATCTCTTTCTTTGCTAAGTTCTTCTTTTTCATTAGTTAAGTTCTTAACTTCTAAAGTTAATTCATTTTTACTTTTAGCTAAGCTAATATTATCATTCTTCAAAACTTATACTTCTTTTTCAATGATTTAAAATCAATCATAAGTTCATTAAAAGCCTCAAACATTTCATCAAATGTAAATTCATCATCGGGGGTTTCGGTACTTACCTCATTGTCGTTGTCGTCGTCGTTGGCCATGAAGCAGACATTAGCAACTTCTTTTTGTTCTTCTTCTTCGGAAGAAGACTCTTCACTATCAGTCCAAGTTGCCATGTAGGCCTTTTTCTTTTTCTTGTAGGCCTTCTTAAGTAAAGGATAGTCATATCTAAAATGCCCTGGTTTTTTACATTCATAGCATACTAAGGGCTCTTTCTCTTTGTCCTTTTCCTTTTTCTTATCCTTTTCTTTTTCTCCTTCCATTTTTGAAACAAATCTCTTTTTGTGGAAGGGCCTCCTTCTTTGCATAAATTTCTTGAACTTCCTTGCAAGGAGGGCTGACTCATCATCATCATCCTCTTCATCATCGCTACTGCTTATTTCCTTTTCCATAGCTTTGAGGGCGATGGTCTTCTTCTTTCTTGACTCATCCTCATTGACATGTTGTTTGACTTGAAGCTCATGAGTCATCAGCGAACCAAGAAGCTCTTCCAACGGTAGGATGTTCAGATCTTTGGCTTCTTGTATGGCGGTTACCTTGGCTTCCCAAGTCCGTGGAAGTGACCTAAGGATTTTGCGAACAAGCTCAGAATTAGTATAAACTTTTCCAAGACTTTTCAAACCATTCACAATATCAGTAAATCTAGTGAACATGCATGTGATGGTTTCATTTTGTTCCATATTAAATAATTCATATTTATGAACCAAAATATTTATCTTTGATTCTTTTACTTGGTTTGTTCCTTCATGAGTAATTTCCAACCTATCCCAAATTTCTTTTGCGGAATTACAAGTTGAGATTCGGTTGAATTCATTTGAGTCTAAGGAACAATATAAAATATTAATGGCCTTAGCATTTAGTTGTGCATTCTCCTATCATTATCATTCCAATCTCTTTCGGGTTTAGGAACAATAGTGCCATCAATAAGGTGTGTGGGTGTACTAGGTCCGTTTATGATTACTCCCCACAATTCATAGTCCGAAGCTTGAATGAATATTCTCATTCTAGCTTTCCAATATGAATAGTTGGTTCCATTAAATAAAGGAGGTCGATTCGTAGAATGACCTTCAGCAAAACTTGAACCAATTTGTGTTGCCATATGGATCTTTAGCCCTTGATCGTGAGATCAAATTCTAAATGAGCACTCGCTCTGATACCAATTGTTGGCCCAGATGGCAACCCAAGAGGGGGGGGGGGTGAATTGGGTTCTTAAAAATTTAAGACTTTTTAGAAGATTTAAACTGATTTGCTCAGGATGTGCAAGTGAGTGAAAATAAGCAATGCACAAGCAATTAATAAAGAGAGATAGAGAGAGAGAAAATATATCACGGCAAACACAAGATAATTTTATAGTGGTTCGGTGTAACCAACACCTACGTCCACTCCCAAGATTTCCTTGGGTCCACACTATAATCTCTCTAGATTACAGCCGAGTTATTTTCCAAGCTCACAACTCAAACTTTTGTTTTACCAGGTGCATAACGAACCCAGCTGGTTTTAACTCGGGCTTACCAGCACAAAACCCTACACGTTGTTTTCACGGGCTCACAACTAACCCAACACAAGCACTCGCTTGTAACGAGGTATACAACCTCCACTGATTCAATCCACTGATTGAATCAGCAAACAATTAGAATAAAAGTGTTTGGATAATTAAATGCTCCCCTTGAGCAAATATACAAATGAAGTACAAAATAATAAAAGGTTAGAAAAGCCTGATAGTTTTGCAGATGGTAGTGGCTTGGGCTTTCTTCCTTCTTCTCTTTAACTCCTCTTAAAGTGTTGAATCACGCCTCAGCAAGATTCTTGACAGTTGAAGACTTTGGAGTTGAGATGAAGCTTTTTCTCCCTTTTGAAAATCCTCCGATTTGACCTTTGAAATGCTTGTGGATTTTCTTTTGACTCTTGTGGATTGATGAGAAGGAGCAGTCGAAACTTCCTCTTGGATTTCTCTCCTTTTGAATCACTCTTCTTTGAGCTAGATGATTTTTCCAATATGCTCTGTTTTTCCCTCTTTTCAAAAGATATTCTTTTCTCTCTTTTTTTTTCTGGATTGTTTTGATTTGAAAAGAACTCCTCTATTTATAGAATCTGCAAAAATATATCCATTAGAGACAAGGAAAAATAGCCGTTATTTGAAAATCTTACCGTTGGGGCTGATGTGTCATCGTTAAGAATCGCGCCCAGATTTGCTGGAGTCGACTCATGCTTTTCCCGAGTTGGCTCGAGCTCATCTTACCAAAAATAGAAATGATTAAAAAGGTTAGGGGTCGACTCGCCAGAAATAAAGTGTCGACTCCTGATAGTCGGGAGTCGACTCGTGAAAGGCTTGGGGTCGACTCGAGAGGTGCTCAGAAAAATACTCTTCTGGTGTCTGAGCGGAGTCGACTCGCACAGTCCAGGAGTCGGCTCGACAGAATTAGGGGTCGACTCGATAATTTCATGGGTCGACTCGACACAGATGCACATTTCTGTACACTGAGCGGAGTCGACTCTGAAACTCAGGAGTCGGCTCCGAACATATCAAAAATCAGAAACTTTTCTGATTGACATTAAAATCGTTTCAGATTCATTTTAATTCATTCTTTTGACATGAAATCAATAGAATTAACCTTTAGAAGTGATTCATGAACTAATCCATAAACTTTTTGAATAAAACATGAATTATAACATTTCTTTTCGAAAGTTTGAATATTGAGCTTAAAGTCACTTTCAAAATTGATTAAAGTTAAACTTGAGCATTCTCATTGATTATTCAAAATAAATTTGTTGCTTCATTTTCATAAACTCATTACATCCTTTAATAAACTCAAAGGTTTTTAGTAATCATCAAAATCAAAAGGATTTGATCATATAATTTTTCTATAATCTTTCAACAGCTTCAATCCCTCGCTAGGTTACCATAAAGCCCAGAAACTTGCCCGCCGCCACTCCGAAGGTGCACTTGTGGGGGTTAAGCCTCATCCGATACCGGCGCAGGTTGTTGAAGGTCTCCTCGAGATCGGCAACATGGTCAGCAGCACTGGTGCTCTTGGTCAGCATATCATTCACGTACACCTCCATGTTATGCCCTATCTGGTCCTTAAAGACCTTATTCATCAACCTTTGATAGGTGGCTCCAGCATTCTTCAGTCCAAACGGCATCACCTTGTAGCAGTAAATTCCCTTTTCTATAATAAAAGAGGTGGCTTCTTCATCTACCGGGTTCATCCTGATCTGATTGTACCCCAAGAATGCATCTATGAAACTAAGGGTTTCATGCCCGGACGTGGCATCCACTAGCTGGTCGATCCGGGGTAACGGGAAGCTATCTTTGGGGCATGCCTTGTTGAGGTCGGTGAAGTCCACGCACATCCTTCAGCTCCCACTGGCCTTGCCAACCATCACGATATTCACCAGCCAGTCCGGATAGTGCACCTCGCGGATGTGACCGGCCGCCAGTAGCTTCCGCACCTCCTCATCCACAGCCTTCTATCGGTCGGGGGCAAAACTCCTTTTTTCTGCTGGATAGGTCGGCACTCCGCCCAAATGTTAAGTTGATGGGTAATCACCTCTTCTGGAATTCCGGCATATCGGATGCCGACCAGGCGAAGACATCCGCATTAGCTCGCAGAAAGGTGAGGAGTCGGTCACGAGCCTCCTCTAGGAGTAGGGCTCCAATCTGGACTGTTCTTGTTGGGTCCTCCCCGAAGGGGAAAGTAAGCAATCACTCGGCCGGCTCTCCTCTTCTCTCCAGGTCTTGAGGATCCAGTGTATCAAGTACCGGTGCAGGTGCCGCCCCCTGCAGACTAGGGGCCATGTGATAGCAAAGTGAAGGCGGATTCTGCTCTCCTCGCATCTCCCTGACTCCTTCGCTGGTAGGAAACCTCACGAGGAGCCTCTTAGTGGATATGACAGCATCCAAAAGATTGAGCCCGGGCCTCCCGAGGATTGCGTTGTAAGCAAGGGGCACGCGAACCACCAAGAACTTTATAAAAACCGTGCTTTGACACGAGGCTATGCCAACCGTCACAGGGAGAGTGACCTCCTCCTCGACTTTCATAGAATCTCCAGTAAACCCTATCAGGGGCGTGGCGATGGGCCGGAGTAGATCAGGTAACAGGTTCATGCGAACAAAAGCGTCATAGTTCAAAACATCCACAGAGCTCCCACTATCAACTAGAATTCTCTTTACAGGATGTTTAACGATCGTCATAGATACGATGACGCTGTCATCATTTTTGTTTACTACCTCCTCTAAGTCCTTTTTAAAGAAAGGAATTACAGAATCCAACTCTCCCTCCCCTCTCAGCCTCTTCGGCGGGCCTCTGCCCCCAGGAAATCATTGCCACCATCTTCTCCATTGGGCATTATCGATCATTGGCGGTGGGGGCGCTGATGGGCCAAGAGCTCCCGGGTTGTTCCTCTGGACAAACTTTCCAGGTGGCCCCGTTGAATAAGGTCTTCGATAGCCTTCTTCAGCTGGCGACACTCGTCAGTATCATGACCATGATCCTGGTGGTAGCGACAATTGAGGTTCTTGTTGCGAGGGATCTTTTGGTTTATTGGAGGAGGGCACTGAAGATAAGACTCCCCTTCAATCTCGAGCAAGATTTGAGATATCGGGGCGAGCAGTGAGGTGTAGGGTCCATCTCTTGGTGTAGGGGCTCGGGGATGGTTCTCTGGCCGGCGAGGAGGATCAGGTCTCGGGGGTGAGATGATGCTTGGGGATGTTCCCGCCAACCTCGCACCGGGAGAAGTCGGCCTCGTCAGCTCGAATGTACTTCTGAGCCCGGGTCAAGAGCTCGGCGTAAGAGCCGGGTGGCTTCTTGTCGAGGGAGTACATGAAGCGAGACGGGCGGAGCCCTCGCTTTAAGGCCAAAGTGGCCACTGAGTCTTCAAGATTGTAGACCTCTAGGGCCGCCTCCTTGAACCGAGCGACATAATCCTGCAGGGACTCACCGCTCTTCTGCTGGACGGCGAAGAGGCTATTTGCTACCCTGGGGATCTTTCGGCAGGCATCAAAATGGGCCAAGAAAGCCCTCTCAACTGACGGAAAGAATCAATGCTCCATGGTGGCAGACGAGAGTACCAAGCTCGGGCGGCCTTCTTCAGGGTGGCTGGGAAGGCAATGCACATGAGTGAGTCGGTGGCCCCCTGGACTTGCATGAGAACTTTATAACTTTCCAAGTGGTCCAAGGGGTCTGTGGTCCCATCATAAGGATCTAGCTGGGGAAGGCAGAACCGGGTGGAGATGGGTTCTTCCATGATGCAGCGAGACAATGAGGCCGGCTGTCGTAGTCCGTCTCTAAGGGGGGTGATCCGACGGCTAAGTTCCTTCAACCTCTGGTTATACTCGTCGAGTCGACGCTCGGCTCGACGGGCCATCTGGCCATCAACATACCCCTCCCTAGAAGATTCAGAGGATGGGGAATGGGGACGGCGATGTCGGCGAGGGTGCTCTGCCCCCTTTCCGTGCCGCCGCTTAGGGGAAATACTAGCGTGGCGGAAAGGCAACCGGTGCCTCTTAGAGGCCTCCGGTAGTGAGGCTTGGACGGAGCTTGATGGTGGCGATCCCTCGGGACTGGTGATCTCCTCCGGAAGGAATGCTGGCTGGGTTGCACCACCCTTGGGACTGATGGATTTGGCTCCGACTGCTGCACGGCCGCCTGTTGGTGCTACAGGCCTTGAACCGCCGCTACCATAGACTGGACTTGCGTGGCCAGGGCAGTGAATCGATCTTCTTGGAACTGCTACGGAGGAGGCGCAGGGACATCGACTGGAGGAGCAGAAGGTCCAGCCTTCTGGGGATGCAGTGGTGCCGGAATGCTGGCCAGGAGAACTGAGGGGGCCTCCACGGGTGGACCGGCTCCGCGGTGCTACCCCCCAGCGCAACTGGCAGAAACCCCCTTCATTCGGGTCGTCACCATGGCTTCAGGAACTCGAGAAGAGAGATCGCAGATTACTGGTTTGATGTCTTTCTCTTTCCCCCCCCCTTCCTGGCGCACCAATTTGATGATGCCAAGTCACCTTCTTCAAGCATCGGGGAAGACGAACGTCCTTCTCTCCGGACCCCTGCAAGAAAAGTCCTCGGAGACCGGATGCTCCGGTGGGGACCCTCCAACGCTCAAGTTAGTTACTTGGGATCAGACAAGAACTGCTCAGCAAAGGGAGCTGAGACAGTTAGGGTTTTGCTAGTGGGAAGAAAGCTAGAAAACCAGAGTTCAAATCCCTACTTACAGTGCGGGCACGTGTTTTTATACATGTCCGAATGTCCCATCTTTCTTTTCCAGAAGATTACTATCGTACCATCACTGTGCGCGCCGGAGGCATCCCGCATTACCTGTCAATATGGCTTTATAGGTGTCTAGCAGCCGTGGTTGTATTTGGTGCGCGTCGTTGCTTGACATGACCGTGCACAGTTGCAAGTGGTAGTGAATCGTACTCCGTAACGGGGCACATCATGCACAGGGACACATGCAATGCACCATACGCCGTTATGAGGCATGGCTGCAAGCAACCATGGACGCACGGCGAGCCACGTTGGTGCACCAGGTGGCCCGAAGTTGTCGTTTGGTTCGAAGGCTGGTTCATGTGCTGGACGTTGGTGATGCTTGCGCACCCCGAGACCGGAGGGGTCTCGAGGTGGAGATATAGTGAACTCACCCCGAGACCGGAGGGGGTCTCGAGGTGGAGATATAGTGACCTCACCCCCAGACCGGAGGGGGTCTTAGGGGTGGGAAGATGCTGGTGCACCCCGAGACCGGAGGGGGGTCTCGGGGGTGAGATGATGCTTGTGTACCCTGAGATTGGAGGGGGGTCTCGGGGTTGAGATGCGGTGACCTCACCCCAAGACCGGAGGGGGTCTCGGGGGTGAGATGATGCTTGTGCACCCCGAGACCGGAGGGGGGTCTCGGGGTTAAGATGCGGTGACCTCACCCTGAGACCGGAGGGGATCTCGGGGGGTGAGACGGTGCTGGTGCACCCCGAGACCGGAGGGGGGTCTCGGGGTCGAGATATGGTGACCTCACCCCGAGACCGGAGGTGATCTCGGGGTGAGATGGTGCTGGTGCACCCCGAGACCGGAGGGGGGTCTCGGGGTCGAGATATGGTGACCTCACCCCGAGACCGGAGGGGGTCTCGGGGTGAGATGATGCTTGTGCACCCTGAGACCGGAGGAGGGTCTCGGGGTCGAGATATGATGACCTCACCCCGAGACCGGAGGGGGTCTCGTGGGTAAGATGATGCTTGTGCACCCGAGACCGGAGGAGGGTCTCGGGGTCGAGATATGATGACCTCACCCCGAGACCGGAGGGGTCTCAGGGGTGAGATGATGCTTGTGCACCCCGAGACCGAAGGGGGGTCTCGGGGTTGAGATGCGGTGACCTCACCCCGAGACCAGAGATGGTCTCAGGGGTGAGATGGTGCTGGTGCACCCCGAGACCGAAGGGGGGTCTCGGGGTCGAGATATGGTGACCTTACCCAGAGACTGGAGGGAGTCTCAGGGGTGAGATGATGTTGGTGCACCCCGAGACCGGAGGGGGATCTCGGGGTCGAGATATGGTGACCTTACCCCGAGACCGAAGGAGGTCTCGGGTGTGAGATGGTGCTGGTGTACCTCGAGACCGGAGGTGGGTCTCGGGATCGAGATATGGAAGTCTCCGTTAGCTGCTGTTACCTTTTATTCTAATGGCGCTCAATAATGATTCACGTTTTTTCTGAAAATGTCTCCTACTATTTCCTAGATGAGTTTAATATGTCTCTACTATTTCCTAAGAGAGTTAAATATGACTCTTGATATTTTCTAATAAGAGTTAATGAAGTATTTCAAGAGTAATGTGTTGGCTTTATAAAAAGCTATGTAATCTAAAGTTTTATGTAACAATTTTCAGCAATCCAAAGAAATACAATAAATATTTCTGCTCTTCTTCTTTACATTGCCTAAGTGATAATATTTTGTATCAATATTCTACCAGACAGTAAATCTTTCAGTTCTCTTTCTGAGCTACGTTAAAAAACATCCAATGGAACTTCACAAATGGTTCAATATTATCAAAGACAAGGAATGAAATGAAAGGATATGCAGTGATGTGATTCTGGATTGCCCAGATAGACCATGCATTCCCCTCTTTCCATTCAGAAATGTCATCATCTTGGCAAAACATATCACCCCTCAACATAACTATGTTATCCAGTAGTTCTGGCTCCCAATTCTCTTGAATAATATTTCCAATGAGGTCCGCATAACAAGAGGGCATAAATAAAAGTGTGGGTTTGCAGACGTCTTTTCTACCACAATTCTTATTCAGCCTAAGGACTGTGCACCCAAACGACTGCAGAACTACGATATCGACCTAAGTAAACTGGGGGTCGAACACCTGGATTTCTGAAATGGTAAGGATGTCAACTTCCCAGTTCAAAAGAAATGCTAGAGCAAACTAGAATTGGAAGAAGTGGTTATGTTGAAGGCTGTCAAGGGCATAGATCACCATCTGGGCATGCTTTCCAAAGTTGAAATGGTGAGACAGTTCCCTTCTAAGCTTTGGATCTTTCTGTATTTGTTCGACAAATGAGTGATAGAATTCGAATTCCTTGAGTTCCTTTATGGTAACTTCTATTTCCTCTCTAAGTTTTGATGCTTCATCAAATTCCTCCTTATCCATGCTACTCAGAAAACTGCATCAATATATATTTCAAAAAGGACATGTAAATAAACACAATGATTGTAGGAAGAAGGTTTGGAAAACTACCTCCTCCCGAAAAAGATTTTTCTAGTTGTTCATTTTGCATGCTAGGAAAATCATTTTCTCTATTTGCTGAAAATTTTGACTTCTTATGATCTTTCCTAAAAGGTGCTGTAATTAAAACAAAGAATTGAGCTTTCCTAGAGTATAATGACAACTTTTTCCTTTCCTAAATCATCAAATTTTCTAACAAATAAAACAAATAGAAAATTATGGTCTGCCTGTCCATCATATATAAATTTTATTTCCTTTTCTTTTATCATATGTTTCCATGGGAAATAAAACAATAAAAAAAGAATTTTCCTTTATCATGCCAAATTACCTATGGAAAATAGAATAGGTAGCAACAAATAATAAATTATAGGCCGGAAGTGAAGTGATTTCACAATATGCGTTAATAGCAAGTGACTACTTCCATATATGATCATGAGTTACTAGATACATGCCATTGTTTCGTCCCATTTGATAGCAAGTGATTCCTATGACAATCGACCATATTTCTTATTTTATGAATTCAAATGCACCACTTCTTATTATATGCAGTGCTCACCCAGTACCGACTCCAGCGTTGGCCTCCTCCAACCGACCCCAACATCGGCCTCCTCCAACTGACCCTAGCATCAGCCTCACTGACTCCAACGTTGGTCTCAGCAACCGACTCCAATGTTGGCCCCAGTACCAACTCCAGCATCGGCCTCCTCCAATAGACTTCAGCGTCAGCCACCTTCTAACCGACCCCAGCGTCAGCCTCCTCCAACCGACCCCAGCGTCGGCCTCACCAACTCCAGTGTCGGCCTCCTCCAATCGACTCCAGCATCGGCCACCCTTTGACCGACCCCAGCGTCGGCCTCCCCCAATACTGACTCCAGCGTTGGCCTCCTTCGACCGGCTCCAATGTTAGCCTTGCCGACTCCAGTGTCGGCCTCACCGGCCCCAGTGCTAGCAGCCCCCACGTGGCCCGCTACCACTTATGGCCACCACATGGCTACACCTGCTGCCCCCCACATGCTTAGCTTCATCACTTTTCGTACAGGACAACAGACCTGCGACATGAAAAACATATTTGGCAAGCATCGTAACATTCGCCCATGCCCTACAAGCCTGTAGCAACCATTCAAATCAAGTGGCCATCCACTCTAATGAGACTTGGCACCAACCAGCTGTAGCCATCCGCTACTGATAGGACATGACGTGCAGCTCTAACAAGTCACAAGGAGGCAAGCCCCACTATGCTGCTCCTATCATCAATGCTCTAACAAGTGATTAAGCCCCAAGCAAGTCTCACATGCTCCAAGCTTCAATAAAATGGGTAAGAGGAACCTCGATCAGGTAACACACAACACTCCTAAATGCTCACATAGAGAGCACCTCTCTAATCCTCTCATTCGAGCTTTTTTAAGCTCACGACTGTTACCCAGAGTACTAACTTGAGCGTCGGAGGGTTTTCATCAAAATCTTTGGTCTTCGAAACTTTTTACAGGCTCTCAAACGAGAGAAGCTCACCGAAAGATCCTGGGTTTGCTAGAGATGGCAACCAGAAGCTCGCGGACGTTCGAGAAGGATGATCTGGCTACAACACAAGGTAATTCTGATAATAATTCAAGGTCAAATCTATTAGACCCAAGTTGGAATTTTCTTTCTTATGTCGAGATCTCTTTTAACAGAGGATTCAATTAGTTGCCTTGAATTTGAGAATGCTTGTTTCCATAATAACTCAAACTTAACTTTTTTTTTTTTTAGGTGGGAAGAGAGAAAGGGGGGGAGGGGGGGGGACAGGATGTTATAATAACAAGGATAATGCTTCAACTAAAAGCGCTCACATTATATGATCTCAATAGTAGCATAGTTATTATTCACATTAAAAAATATTCAAAACAAAAAATGCAATATATTAACACATGGGCAATAATAAATAAATAATTTCAATACTTTCGACTATATATATTCAAAGAATTGCAATCCATCATTATAAATTTCTTTTCGATAGAGAATGCAACATGAGAATGATATCTCTCCATACAAAGTGAACCATGAGAACATCCTAACCTTTAAAAAAACTATTCACTTTAGATAGATGGAATTCTTTAAGCTAGTATACCTTTTAATATAATCTCTATATTTATCTTCAAAATTACATCATACAATAATCCCTTTGGGTAGGTGATTATATGTTGTAACCTAAGATCTTGTAACAATAATATGAAAAAAAAAAATCATAAGCTTAAATGAGTGAGCTATAAAATTCTGTTAAAATGAGATATCCAACATTATCCACAATAATAATACATATGCTTAATCGGTTGTATGCATGTGACATCTTTGTATGAGATATTCAATTCATATGTACCTCCTTGGGTCACAAAATATCAAACATTTTATTCAAATAATAAGTCTTGATTTAAGAAACAATAATTTCTTTTTATACGCACATTCTATGGACTAAGAGTACATAAATTATGTACTTAAGTAGGTAAAAATCACATGCTGCATTTGAACTCTTAAAAAAAAAAAAATACAATCACATATACAAAATATGCATATATATAAATTTTAAGAAATAAGCAATAATAATACATAATAAATGCTGTAGCAATTACAGTTTCAAAACAATTGATCCTGATCAAGTAGGGCTATGATCCAAATGAGGTTGCAAGTAGACCTTGGTTCAAAATAGACTATTGACTCTGAACAAATTTGTAACTTAAGTTCTTGGCCCAGATGCAGACAATGGTCAAATCAAATCCTGGCAAGTTGACTCTTGGTTCGAAAGAAAAAACAAAAACAAAAAAATACCATAGCTTGGATTAAGGACCTGATTTGGGGGGGGTGGGAATTTAAAAACAAGACCATCCGTCCTGCATTCCCGATGTAGGGAAGCTGTGGGATACCACGGCAGCGCATCCAGAGCTGCTACTCTATCTGAAATCATAGAGGAGCACTGTAACCGTTCCGAGGAACAGATGTAAAGTTCTTACGAGGGAAAAGAAGGTATAAGAAGCAGCCTACTCAACTATCAGACTTCACTGCTGCAGCTGGAATAGAAGCAGAAGCAGTAACCTCGGCAAAAGAAGTTGAAACAGAAGCAGAAAAGAAATTGAGGCTAAGCTGAGGAAAATGAAGTCAGGTGTGTCATGGCAGCAACCCAGAAGAGCTAGCTCTACAGGTATATGGCCCTCCACTTTCTTATCCACACCTGACAGTATCTTTATAAGACGATGTTTTGTGGCTTCGACAACAGGTAACTAGTTAACTACCGCGAGGAACAGCCTGATGATGACTGGAGCAAGAATTGGGAAGCTAGTTGGAGGAAGAAGAAGAAGAGTTGGAGGCGAGCATTCAATCCGAAATGTTTTTTAAACACTATTTGGCAGATATATAATTAAGAAAGATGTATGTTTGGCCATCCAATATTATTTCTTATGTGCATCAATGCGGAGGGGAAAAGAACCAATATTGCGTTATTGCCCAGGAGAGAATATCTTATGGAAGCCAACCACATTACCGCCCCATTAGCTTACGTACTACCTTATATAAGGTGGTGGCAAAAATTATTGCGAATAAGATGAAGCCATATTTGGACCTTCTCATCAGTAAGGAGCAAGGTGCCATTGTTTCTGGTCACTATGTAAATCTGATAATATAATGTTAGTCCTGAAATTCCTGCATGATCTAAATTAAGATAGGAAGGAAAAGGAATACTTTCATGGTTATAAAATTGGACATGAAACAGACGTATGAGAAAGTGCTATGGGATTTTGTTCGAGAGGTCCTCTATGGTGCTGGTTTTTTCAATAGATGGGTTCGATTGATTATGGGTTATGTGGAATATCCTTCTTTCTATTTATTAGTGAATGATGATGCATCGATCTCTTGTGTTTTATTCATCCATTGGGCTGTGCCAAGCTTACCCATTCATCTCACTCCTAGTAATTATGTTCTATCCTGAATGCTCAGAAATGCGGTGACTGATGGCAGCCTTTGTGCTTACCAACCAGGTCAGTCATCCCCCTCTATTGATGGACTATTAGGATGGTTCTCAGATTGATATGCTTTCAGATCAATGGCCAAGCACAGTTCGTTTGAGCAAAATGCCTTGTTTTTGTGCTTCTCAGGATATGGAACATATGAAGGCTTATGCCCGGTAAAACTTGGACTAACGCTTTGTTGCCGCCAGGATCCGTCCTCCGACTCGGGCGCAGTCGATCTCCAGGGGCGGACCTGCACACAAGTCCTTGCGCGAGAGGCGTTGGGGGTGGCCCTCCGCGGAAGACCCTCTGACGCTCAAGTCAGTGGGGAGGAAATCGGCGATCAACCAGAAAACGGAGAGGTGGATCCCTCCGGGGAGTCTCTCCGGGGGCGGCCAATCGGAAGCTCTAGGGGCGAGAGCACCGACGAGCAGCAGGAGAGTGGGAGTGAGGGTGTGAGCGCGCGCGTACCTAAGGGAATCTGCGAGCGTGATATTTATAGGCTGTCACCTGTATCTTGAGCTCCTTCTGGAAGGTTCAGAGGTTGTTAGGATACGGAGATGGATCGAATCGGGCCGTTGTGGGGCTGTTGGGATCCATATCTTGTCTGTTAGGGAATCGACGGCTAGGAGAGCTCATTGATGGCTTGAGGTCTGGTAGGTGTGTAGGTCTCGGGTAGCCTTGATAGGTTCTAGACCACTTCTCAACATGATTCCTTGCCTAGGATGTTGTTACAGTAGGCTTAGGCTCTCCCGCGTCAGGTTCTGCGGAGGTGAGTGTTGGATCGTGGGTCGCTCAGTGAAGCCGGGCCATGAAGGCTCGGGGGAAACGAGCTACAGGAAGTTCGAGAGGGCCGAGCTATGGGAGCTCGGGAGAGCCGAGCTATGGAAGCTCGAGGGAGCCGAGCTACGGAAGCTCGGGGAGGACGAGCTATGGAAGCTCGGGGAGAACGAGCTATGGGAGCTCGGGGAGATGAAGGGAGGAGGTTGGTCTTAGCCTCCTTGCACGGATATTAATGCAATGATGATTTTACCCCCCAACACATGCCCTTCACTCCCTAGTTCGAAGCGTAGGTTCGGGCATAGGGAGTATAAGTCCAGGTGGCACGCTTTGGATGGGGCGATTTGGTTTAGACAGCCCGTGCAATGATGCTTTAATTAATGCGGCAGGGTCATCATGTCTTCGCAGGTAAGGCTCCTCCACGAGTGACGGTTGGAAATACGCCACATTGCGAATCCCGAATAATACGGCGTTTGTCGAGGCGGTTCTGGATGCCTCGGGCGAGGTGCCTCGTCTTCTCAAGGCGGCTTCCTTAACGGGGAAGCAAAGCGATAACCGCACTATATATACATGTTTGCAGTATTCTCTTGTTTTGTTTCTTGAAGAGTTTCGCCCTTCGCCCTTCGCAACGCTCGCCGTTTCGCCTGGTGCTTTTCTTGGCTAAGATGACGATGAGCCCTGACGACGTAGCTTCGAGATCGTTGCTGAGGATTTGAGAAGGATTTATCAGAGGTATGGCATACCCTCAGATGTCGTTCTGCAAGTGCCGGAGCCTGGACATAGGGTCTCGCGAGATCTGGAGCGCGGAGTCTTCGTTTATGAAGACAGCTTGAAAGTAGGCTTCCGTTTTCCTTTCCACCCCTTGGTGAAGGAAATCATGACTCATTATAACATCTGTCCGACGATGGTGGCCCCAAACAGCTGGCGGAGCATCATCGGATTTATCTCAATGTGCCACCAAATTCGGATTGTCGCCACTCTCCCTCTTTTCCGTGCCTATTATCATCTGATGCCCGGGAGGAAATCGGAGTGGCCATATATTGGACCTCGAAGGTCCTTCAACGTGATTGTGGATAAGCCGTCCTCTATCAAGGGATGGAAGAATCGATTCGTTATCACCGAGGGGAACATTGGTTCCGACTTCCCTCGAAAATGGGGAAGCTTTGTTAGGGATGCGGAAATGCATCCGGTTTTGTCAGAGCAGGAGGAGAGAGATTTGGACGTCCTTCGCAATGGCTAAGTGTTCTCGGCCAACGATCTGTTATCGGAGGGGGCCCTCTTCGCCGCCGGGCTTAGCCCCCTGGACCCGCAAGGTGAGTCCTCCCTTTTACTTTCTCCGCTGCATGTTACCCCGACGAACGTGTTTGGATTTAATCGCATATGTTCCGTTCTTACAGCCAAGAGGTGGCCTTTCTAGCCTCGCCAAGAGGAAGAGAGGAAAGCGCCCAGGGAAGAGCAGCGGCTTGGATAGTGGTAGGCCCGAGAAAAGGGCTCACACCTCCTCAAGGAGCTCGCCGGACGCCGGAGCGGCCATAATAGGAGCGCCAGGGGCGAAGGAGGATCCAGGGAGGACAGCTGCGATCCCTTGTCCTCCCGTATTGGAAATATCAGATAGTTCAGATGAGACTCCGTTGGCTCGTCTGGCCGCGTCCCCTATGAAAGAGGAACCGGCGACGGATCTGGCGGAAGCGATCGTTCTGGGGGGCCTTCCGCCTTCGTGGGGCTGCTACCGACTCTAGTGGGGGAGCAAGGGGGAGATGCCGTGGTGGAGAGGTTCGGGAGGAGTCCGGGAGTAGCAATGTTGGACCGCTCGTAGCGGGTCAAGAAACAGGCCAGACAGAGGCCTCGGGAGAGTCTGCGGAAGAGACGCAGGTGGTTGTGACCGGAAAGGACGGGTCGGAAGGAGAAGCGCAGCAAAGTGGGAGTCCAGCAATGGGGACCCCTTCGAAAAGGATTCTGGAGAGGCTGGCGCTTGGGCTGGCCGAATTGTCCGAAGAAGCCCAAGCTAGGGCTCTGATAGAAGAGGCTGGGAGGTTGAAGGCCTCTCAGATGGAGGTCGCCCAGGTTGGTTCCTCAGGCGGAGATGGCCAGCCCAGTAGCTCGAACGCTGGTGTAGAGGAGGCATTTTCTGCCTTGATGAGGTCGGCCTTGTACCCGGGCATGGATCCTTCGGTGGACAGGTTTGCGGATCTGGAGTTGGTCGATGCCGCATTTGGGCAACAGGGAGTGGCCGAAAGTATCCATCTTCTCCCCGATATTGACAATCCGACCCTCATGAAGATGATGCGGGCCTATGCCTCTCGGGTGAGTTACCGCTCTTGGGCGGTGGATGCTTTCTGATTGACCTAATCGTGAATTTTTACTCATCTTTGTCTTGCAGAGTGTCTTGCTTTCTCGAGCGATGTGCTGGCGTCTGAGTTTGGCGATGGGGGCTAGCATTCAGGCCAGGAGAACCAATGCCGAACTTCAATCGTGGGTAAAGGTGTCCGAGAAGTTCGAGAGCTTCTGACCATTAGTAACAGAAGTTTGGAGGGGATGAAGGTGGCATATCAGGCCGCTCTAGCCGAAGCGTCTAAGCAAAAATGCAAAGTGGAGGAGTTGCAGGGACTCCTGGCGAAGAATGAGGACGCGTGCCTGGAGCTGGCTAGAGTTGAGTCAAAACATTCCAAGGAGGTGAAGGCGATGCGGCGGGAACATAGTGAGAGTTTGGGTCGGCTGGGGAGGGAAGCTGCCGACGAGAGAAAGTGCCTGACCAGGATGCTCGATGAGGTAGAGGAGAAACTGAAGCGGCGCGATGACGAAATTGCCGACTTAAGGGCCGGCGCTAAATGGCACCAAGGGATAATGGCCCGGGTGAGCAACGAGCTATCCCAAGCCCGGGAGAGGTCGAAGCCAAGCAGTCGAGGATTAACGTTCTCCAGGAGAGGGTCGAGCTGGTCGGAGCTGATAGAACAAGGGCCAGGGGTGAGGCCGAGGAGCTGACCAAAAGGTTGGCCAGACGAGAGGAGGAGGTACGATCTCATCCCTCCCTTTTTTAGTTTCTTTAGTTGGTCTCTTGTGATGCCGACTGATTTCGGTTTTGCAGATGAAAAATTAAGGTCGGAGAGTCGGGCTCTCCAAGGCGAGCTCGTGTCTAGCCGCAATAAGAGCTCAGAACTCGAGGCGCGGGCCGGCGAGTTCGAGGAGCAAAACGTTATTCTGCGGGCTCAAGTTGCGGAGGCTGAGAAGCAAGTTGCTGAGGCTAAGGTGCAGCTCGCCATACTCAAGGGGGAACAAGACGCGATCGGCATTGACGCCTTCCAACTTGGAATGGAAGAGTGCAAAGACAAGATATCCAGTGAGCACCCGGAATGAGATCTCTCTTTTCTGGATACTGAAGCTCCTAATGCCGGTGAGTCCGAAGGAGAAGAGGAGGATGAATACGTCGACGTCTCCGATACCGATCCTGGCGCCGCCCCGGGTCCCAGTGAAGCTGCGGCTTCTGAAGGACGATCGCAAACTGCCACTGAAGGGGCAAAGGAATTAGAGAAAGGCGAATCTAGTCACACCTCTGCGGATGTAACCGAGGGTTCCTCCAGAACTGATGTGGTTCCCGGCCTTTAAGAGCCACCTCTGTGTTTTGCTTTCTGAAAATCCGACTGATGTCTTTCAATGAATGAACTTTCTATTTTTATTTGAGTGTTTTTCTTTGGATGGCCCTTTGCTCCAAATTTTGCCTCAATTGCGAGCGACTTATGTCTTGTTGACGCTCTTCGGTCATCTTTATTCTGGGATTGAGGAAATGCATTGGCCTGGCCCAAGGCGGGGCGATAGCCTTGACTGGCGAACCGATAGACGATCTGGTTCGGTTTGTTTCTAATTAAAACTCGAGAAATGAAGCCAGTTGGTTAAGACCGACGGACAGGGTAGGTCGGCTAGGGCCGACAAGCAAAGTAGGTCGGCTAGGGCCGACAAGCAAAATAGGTCGGCTGGGGCCGACGAGCGAAGTAGGTCGGCTAGGGCCGACAAGCAAAGTAGGTCGGCTAGGGCCGACAAGCAAAGTAGGTCGGCTGGGGCCGACGAGCGAAGTAGGTCGGCTAGGGCCAACAAGCAAAGTAGGTCGGCTAGGGCCGACAAGCAAAATAGGTCGGCTGGGGCCGACGAGCAAAGTAGGTCGGCTAGGGCCGACAAGCAAAGTAGGTCAGCTAGGGCCGACATATGAGGGTGGTTGCCGAAGTATCTTTCGCTTCCTTTGTTCACTTTATTTTTTGTTGAATGAAAGAATAGTTTGCGTAGCCTTCGTGTCATTTTGTTTTGAGATGCCCGATTTTGTCGCACAAGCGATTAACTTCGTTGGGAAGTAGTCGACGAACAGTCGATTTTCGTGTTTTTTGTTATCCTACCAGTGCCCTGCTGTTCTATAGGCAAACGGTTTTTATTTCACCGAAATTGATGATACGGCACTGTGGGGAATATAAAGCTATTTTGGTGCTTCCCGGAAGGTGTTCTTTTCCCATGTGGGTCATTTTGACGTACGGCGCACGCAGCCGTTTACCATTGGAGGATATTATTTTCGTAGGACGATCTTCTGAACCTGCCAATTTCCGTAATGCCAGTGGACGATTCTCTGCATTTAATGATTGTGATTCGGGATCAAGAGGAAATCTTTGCATGCGTCATAGTTCAGGCGGTGGGCTCGGCACGCAATAGGGCGCCGCTTTCATCCTGGGAGGCCACGTGGAGGTATGGCCCAGGTGTTTGAATCTCGGGGCTTATAGCCTTGGTAATTGTTCCTGGTCCATTTTTGGCCTATAAAAAGGGAAGAGGGGGTCATGTTAGGTCATCTCCAAAGTTTCTTTCCCATTAGAGTTTCCACCATGGTCGTTTTTCTGCTATTGGGAGTGGGAGGACCGAGCTTTCCTCTCATAAGCCCCTCGCCACCGGATAGCTGGGGCGACGGAGGAGCCACCAAAGAGTGGTTCGCCCTTAGGTGATGAGTCCCGGAGATCATATGGAGAGCGCATAGGGAGGGCGCAGAGATCACACGGAGAGCGCACACACGCTCTTCCAGTGTGACCTTTGTGGTTCCCCTTCGGGGCCGTATGGTAGGAGGTGCACGCGGGCTCCCCATGACTCGCTTGAACTTCTCCTCCTCCCTCGATTTGGATTCCTGGGCTCGTCCGCCTGGGGAATCTTTTGCCACATGGGGAGGGGGTGAAAGCGTGCCGCCCGCCGACACCTTGTCCTTGAGCCTTGGCAAGGTAGGGCGGTGCTCACTCGGTTTGGGAGAGCGTTCCGACGCCAGGGTCCGCTGGCTTCCTACCTGCTCGCCGGAGGGTCCCCCGGTTGGGTGGTCTGGGATGGCCCTCCATCCGCCCTTTCCAGTCACCCTGATATCTCGGTTGGGTCACCGAGATATCATTATTGACTGAAGCTGGCCGCAACGATTGGTCCATGTCGCCCGGCCATTATCGGCTCGAGCTGACTGGATGCGGCTTATCTGGTTCGGCAGTCCGGACGCCGGAGCATCACAGTTGCCCAGATCTGCTTTGGAGCAATTGTCCGAGTTTTGTGCTTGTCTTTATTTTATGCATTTCAATGCTCTTGTAACGCCTTTCAGGCATTTGTAACTGGTTTTGATGGCAATAAAGAGAGTTCTGTTCTGTTTCTCAATCTTTATCTCTTTCGTGTCGAGTTTGTTGTCGCTGGTCGTGGGGTACAAAGGCGTCCCGCTCGTTCTTAGGCGAGGATCCCGCGCTATCCGAACTAGTCGAGGTTCGCAAGCGGCGGTCTGGAGATTGTTCGGCGGAACATGTTCCTTATCTTGGTTCGAAGTTTGGTGATTTATGTCTCGCTTGAATGTTCGCAGCTCAGTCTCGCCGAGGTTTGGAGAATTCGTATTTGGCCATGCCAAGGTTCGAAGCACTTGTTGTTCGGCCCTGCCGAAGTACAGAGACGTTTTACTCGGCCCTGCCAAGGTTCGGAGAGTTCGTGGCTCGACCCTGCCTAGGTTTGGAGATTTCATTGCTCGGCCCAGCCGAGGTTCGGAGAATTTTTACTTGGCCCTGCCAAGGTTCAGAGAACTTTTACTTGGCCCTGCCAAGGTTCAGAGAATTTGTTGCTCGGCCCAGCCAAGGTTCGAGAGTTCATTGCCCGGCCCGGCCGAGGTTCGGAGAATTTGCAGCTCAGCCTAGCCGAGGTTCGGAGATTTTTTACTTGGCCCTGCCAAGGTTCGAGAACTTGTTGCTTGGACCTGCCGAGGTACAGAGATGTTTTACTTGGCCCTGCCAAGGTTCAGAGATTCGTGGCTCAGAGAAGCGACTTAGTTGTCACCATGAGCCGTAGTGTTAGGCCCCAGCGGCGCTTGGCGAGGGGCATCAGGGTGGAACGAGCGGTACATGGTCACACTCTTCATTTATGACGTTATCCCTCCCGAGGGGACGAGTCACTGCCAGGCACTGGATTTCTTCCTTTTTTGTGCCTCCCGAAAGGGGGCCAGCTTTAAAAGAGCTTGGGGAAGTGTCGGGAGCATTCATGACGGGGGGCCAGCAGATCAGGAAATACTCTGTTCAGGTGGGTTCCCGAATAGTCCGTACGTGTTTACCGATCTCTCTCGGGATGGGGCACGGCCCTTCGGATTCCGCAGGCACTAAAGCGATGACACATGGTGGGTTCTCATAGGTCGGTGGCTACGGTGCGACCGATCGAGATATTCACCTGGCAAGTATAAATATGACCGGGGGGTGTTGGTCTCAGCCATCCCTCGGTTTAAGTTTCGAAGCAGTATTTGGCCATGGACTCTCAAGGAGGACGATCATCCGAGGAATTACGCGCGACGATCAACGGTTTGCTTCACCTGCCAAGTGGCCATCCCACAATTACTGTTGATGGGTTGGGCCTGGCATCGACCCTTGCGAGCCAACAGCGGCTCGTGAGGGTCGTCGAGGAGTACGTAGACATCTCCACGAGGGAGGCAGAGGCCCTACGCCGGGTGGCGGATCGGCAGAGGGAGGAGATCGTGTTGCTCCACCAGCAGGTCACTGACCTTACCGAGCGCCTGGAGGACCTGCTGGCGTCCGGGAGCGACACCGAACCTTAGTTAGGGCCTCCTTTGCTTCTCATTTTTGTTTTTTTCTGTTTCTTCTTGTACTTTCCTTCTTCAATTAATGAAAAAGGGGCTTTTTGGATAATCTTCTTATTTCACGAGTTTTCAGCTCTAAGAAATGCCACTCGCATAATAGTTGGGGAGCTTGGGTGGCTCAACTGGTTCATGCGCTGAGTCATGGCTCTGTTTGAGATAGACGCTTTGTTCAGCGGGTTATAAGGGCATTGCCCAAAGACTTTAGTAGCAAAGGGGAATTCCTGGCTTTGCTTGGGACTCGTGGCCGGTTACGCGGGGCTTATTGAACCCTTTAGGGGTTTGCCGGAGGCACATTCTTTGTGCGCGTTGACGGTTTTCGCTCAGTGTGCCTCTTTTCAAACCGGCTGAAGTTCTGGGGACTATTTGGAAGTCCTTCGGCTTTAACCGGGGGCTGCATACTTTGGTTTTTCGCTGGTATTTTAGCCTGAATTTGTTGCTCGACCCAGCCGAGGTTCGGAGAATATTTTACTTGGCCCTGCCAAGGTTCGGAGAATTTGTTGCTCGGCCCAGCCGAGGTTCGGAGAATATTTTACTTGGCCCTGCCAAGGTTCGGAGAATTTGTTGCTCGGCATAGCCGAGGTTCGGAGAATATTTACTTGGCCCTGCCAAGGTTCGGAGAATTTGTTGCTCGGCCCAACCGAGGTTCAGAGAATATTTTACTTGGCCTTGCCAAGGTTCGGAGAATTTGTTGCTCGGCCCAACCGAGGTTCGGAGAATATTTTACTTCGCCCTGCCAAGGTTCGGAGAATTTGTTGCTCGACCCAGCCGAGGTTCGGAGAATATTTTGCTTGGCCCTGCCAAGGTTCGGAGAATTTGTTGCTCGGACCGGCCGAGGTTCGGAGAATATTTTACTTGGCCCTACCAAGGTTCGGAGAATTTGTTGTTCGGCCCAACCGAGGTTCGGAGAATATTTTACTTGGCCCTGCCAAGGTTCGGAGAATTTATTGCTCGTCCCAGCCGAGGTTCGGAGAAAATTTTACTTGGCCCTGCCAAGGTTCGGAGAATTTGTTGCTCGCCCAGCCGAGGTTCGGAGAATTTTTTACTTGGCCCTGCCAAGGTTTGGAGAATTTGTTGCTCGGCCCAGCCGAGGTTCGGAGAATATTTTACTTGGCCCTGCCAAGGTTCAGAGAATTTGTTGCTCGGCCCGGCCGAGGTTCGGAGAATATTTACTTGGCCCAGCAAGGTTCAGAGAATTTGTTGCTCGGCCCAGCCAAGGTTCGGAGAATATTTTACTTGGCCCTGCCAAGGTTCGGTGAATTTGTTGCTCGGCCCAGCCGAGGTTCGGAGAATATTTTGCTTGGCCCTGCCAAGGTTTGGAGAATTTGTTGCTTGGCCCAGCCGAGGTTCGGAGAATTTTACTTGGCCCTGCCAAGGTTCGGAGAATTTGTTGCTCGGCCCAGCGGAGGTTCGGAGAATATTTGACTTGGCCCTGCCAAGGTTCGGAGAATTTGTTGCTCGGCCCAGCCGAGGTTCGGAGAATATTTTGCTTGGCCCTGCCAAGGTTCGTAGAATTTGTTGCTCGGCCTAGCCGAGGTTCGGAGAATATTTTACTTGGCCCTGCCAAGGTTCGAAGAATTTGTTGCTCGGCCCAGCCGCGGTTCGGAGAATTTTTTACTTGGCCCTGCCAAGGTTCGGAGAATTTGTTGCTCGGCCCATCTGAGGTTCGAGAATATTTTACTTGGCCCTGCCAAGGTTCGGAGAATTTGTTGCTCGGCCCAGCCGAGGTTCGGAGAATATTTTACTTGGCCCTACCAAGGTTCGGAGAATTTGTTGCTCGGGCCGGCCGAGGTTCGGAATATTTTACTTGGCCCTGCCAAGGTTCGGAGAATTTGTTGCTCGACCCAGCAGAGGTTCGGAGAATATTTTACTTGGCCATGCCAAGGTTTGGAGAATTTGTTGCTCGGCCCAGCCGAGGTTCGAAGAATCTTTTACTTGGCCCTGCCAAGGTTCGAGAATTTGTTGCTCGGCCCAGCCGAGGTTCAGAGAATATTTTACTTGGCCCTGCCAAGGTTCGGAGAATTTGTTGCTCGGCCCAGCCGAGGTTTGGAGAATATTTTACTTGGCCCTGCCATGGTTCGGAGAATTTATTGCTCGGCCCAGCCAAGGTTCGGAGAATATTTTACTTGGCCCTGCCAAGGTTCGGAGAATTTGTTGCTCGGGCCGGCCGAGGTTGGAGAATATTTTACTTGGCCCTGCTAAGGTTCGGAGAATTTGTTGCTCGGCCCAGCCAAGGTTCGGAGAATTTTTACTTGGCCCTGCCAAGGTTTGGAGAATTTATTGCTCGGCCCAGCCGAGGTTTGGAGAATATTTTACTTGGCCCTGCCAAGGTTCGGAGAATTTGTTGCTCGGCCGAGCCGAGGTTCAGAGAATTTTTTACTTGGCCCTGCCAAGGTTCGGAGAATTTGTTGCTCGGCCCAGCGAGGTTCGGAGAATATTTTACTTGGCCCTGCCAAGGTTCGGAGAATTTGTTGCTCGGCCCGACCGAGGTTCGGAGAATATTTTACTTGGCCCTGCCAAGGTTCGGAGAATTTATTGCTCGGCCCGGCTGAGGTTCGGAGAATATTTTACTTGGCCCTGCCAAGGTTCGGAGAATTTGTTGCTCGGCCCAGCCGAGGTTCGGAGAATATTTTACTTGTCCCTGCCAAGGTTCGGAGAATTTGTTGCTCGGCCAAGCCAAGGTTCGGAGAATTCCTGTTCAGACAAGTAGCTCGGTTGTGCCGAGGATTGGTAAGCAGCATCTATTTCTTTTCGCAATCTTTGGTAATGTAGTGCATAATGATTTACGTTGCAAATTACGAAAAAATGTGTCGACAGGAAGGTATAATGAGGCATATGAAAATGAACTTGGAGAGGATGTACCCTATTGATAATATTTACGGAGATTGTCCGAGTTCCATGTCTGGAGGATGGATTTTCCATTCAAATCTTGTAGCTTGTAGGTTCCCGGTCCGATGATCTCCGCCACTTGGTACGGGCCTTCCCAGTTTGGCGCCAGCTTTCCTTGTTCCAGCGGTTTGGAAACAGAGGCCTTTCGGAGGACAAAGTCGCCGGGCAGGAAGGCTTTCCCTTTGACTCTGGAGGCGTGGTAGCGAGCCACCCTTTGTTGATAAGCGGCCATTCTGATCCGGGCCTTCTCTCTAATCTCCTCCACCAGGTCGAGGTTGGTGCGGAGCTGCTCGTTGCTAGCTTCCTCTGAGTAGCTTTCCACCCGCAACGATGGGAGGCCTATTTCCATGGGGATAACGGCCTCCGTGCCGAAAGCCATCCGAATGGGGTTTTGCCTATCGGGATTCTCGGGGTGGTGCGGTAGGCCCATAGGACATGATGCAGCTCCTCCGCCCACCTTCCTTGAGCTCTGGAAAGGCGAGCTTTGATCCCCTGAAGGAGGGTCCTGTTGGTCACTTCAGCCGCTCCATTGGCTTGTGGGTGCCCGACCGAGGTGAGGTGGTGACGGATTCCATGCTCCTCACAGAACTGGCAGAATTTAGAGTTGTCAAACTGCTTACCATTATCGGTGATTATGGTGTGCGGGAGGCCAAATCGGCAGATGATGGACCTCCATACAAAATCTCTAGCCCGTGCCTCGGTTATTTGTGCAACTGCTTCCACCTCGACCCATTTAGTGAAGTAGTCAATGGCGACAAATAGAAATTTCCGCTGCCCCGTGGCAAGCGGGAATGGGCCGAGGATGTCCATCCCCCATTTGGCAAAGGGCCAAGCGGAGGATATGGAAACTAGTTCGGCGGAGGGGAGCCTTTGGATGCTTGAGTGCCTCTGGCAGGGGTCGCAGGCTCGGACTAGATCGTTCGCATCCTTCTGTAAGGTCGGCCAGTAGTAGCCTTGTCGCAGCACCTTGTGGCATAGGGACCGGCTTCCCATATGGTTGCCGTAAATCCTTCATGCACTTCGCGCAAAGCATAATCTGCTTCGGACGGGCGAAGGAATCTGAGCAGCGACATGGAGAAGGACCGTTTGTAAAGCTGGTTGTCGATCAACACGTAGTGGGTGGCCTGCAGCTTCAGCTTTCTAGCCTCTCTCCGGTCGGGTGGAAGCGACCCTTCTTTGAGATATTTAAGGATTGGGTCGAACCATGACGGTTCGGCCTCAACCTGCATTATTATTCGGTCGGCTTCCGCGATGCTAGGCTTTTCCAGAGTCTCCAGGTGGAACTTTTGTTTGGCGTCCATTGACTCCGCGGTCGCCAATCGGGAGAGTAGGTCGGCGTGGGCATTCTCAGATCTGAGAATCTGAATGATTTCAAATTCGGCAAAATGGGGAAGCAGGCTCGCACCTCCTGAAGATATCGAACCATGTTCGGCTCTCGGGCTTCAAACTCTCCTTGTACATGACCGGCTACCAGCTGAGAGTCGGTGAAGGCATTAAGCTTCTCCACCTTCAGATTGCGGGCGATTCGGAGGCCGGCTAACAGGGCTTCGTACTCGGCCTCGTTGTTGGAGGCCGGGAAGGAGAATCGGATGCCATATTCGAAGGTTATCCCCTCCGACTGGTGAGAACCAGGCCCGCACCGGAGCGATGGGCATTAGATGACCCGTCGACATGGAGGAGCCATCGGGCTCCAGATTTTGGTTCTTCGAGGGAGTCTGGGGTAGAGCCATCCTCCGGGATGGTACACTCGAGGAGGAAGTCGGCTAACACCTGCGCTTTGATGGCTGGGCGAGGTTGAAAGTGTATGTCATGCTCGCTTAGCTCGATGGCCCACTTGGTCATTCTTCCCGACGTCTCGGGACGGTGGACTACCGCCCTGATGGGTTGGTCGGTCAGGACCATCACAGAATGTGCTTGGAAGTACGGTCGCAGCTTCTGAACTGAGGTGATTAAGGCCAACACCATCTTCTCAATTCTGCTGTACCTTGTCTCCGCATCACGGAGTAGCTTGCTGACATAGTAGATCGGCTTCTGGACTTGCCTTCTTCCTTGACCAGCACCGAACAGACTGCACCCTCTGAAACAGCCAGGTACAAGAATAGGGTCTCGCCCGGGCCAGACTATTGAGGAGTGGGGGCGAGCCGAGGTATTTCTTGAGATCTTGAAATGACTTTTGACATTTAGGAGTCCAGTGAAAGTTTTTAGCCAACCGGAGGGTTTTGAAGAAGGGGAGGCATCTCTCGGCCGACCGCGCCACAAAGCGGTTAAGGGCCGCTATCCTCCCGGTTAGGCGCTGGACCTCTTTAACAGATGCCGAGGGCACCATTTGTTGGAGAGCTTGAATCTTCTGGGGGTTAGTTTCGATACCCGTTAGGAGACCATGAAGCCGAGAAACTTCCCGGAGTTAACGCCGAAGGAACATTTGGTCGGATTGAGCCTCATCCCATACTTGCGCAGCGTTGCAAAGCTCTCTGAGAGGTCCTCGACATGCCGTGATGCTTCCTTGCTTTTGACCAGCATGTCGTCCACGTACACCTCCATATTCCAGCCGATTTGCTCCTTGAATACTTTGTTAACCAGCCTCAGGTAGGTTGCACCTGCATTTTTAAAACCAAAAGGCATGACACGGTAATAGTAAGTACCTCGGTCGGTTATGAAGGCGGTCTTTTCTTCATCCTCAGGGGCCATTCGGATCTGATTGTAGCCTGAATAGGCATCCATGAATGACAGCATCTGGTGGCCTGAGGTGGCATCCACGAGCTGGTCGATCCGGGAAAGGGGAAAGCTGTCCTTCGGGCAGGCCTTGTTGAGGTCGGTGAAGTCGATGCAGATCCTCCATTTGCCATTCGACTTCTTCACCATGACAATGTTTGATAGCCAGCTCGGATAATTTACCTCCCGGATGAAATTTGCCTTGATGAGTTTGTCTACCTCTTCTTCAATGGCCTTTTGTCGTTCCGGGGTGAAGCTCCTCTTCTTCTGCTTGACGGGCCTGTGCATCTCATCCACGTTGAGACGATGGACGAGAACCTCGGGGCTGATCCCTGGCATGTCGGAGGCAGACCAGGCGAAGATGTCAGCGTTGCTTCGGAGGAACCTGATCAATCTATGCCGAGGCTCTCCTTTGAGCAGTGACCCAATTTTTATGGTTCGGTCGGGTCGAACCTCATCCAATGGCACCTCCTCCAATTCCTCTGCCGGCTCTCCCCACTGTTCGGCGAAGTCTTCGCGAGCGTCTAGCCCATCAACTTCGGCATTCTAGACTGAAGGCTTGTAACGAAGCACTGCCGAGCCATGGCTTAACTTCCTCGAATAACTCCAACTCCTCGCTCGGTGGGGAATTTCATGGACAGATGCGGGATGGAGACAACTGCCTTGAGGGACATCAGGCCCGGCCTGCCGAATATTGCGTTGTACGAAGATCTAGGTCGGTTACTAGGAAGTCTGTCTGGATAATGGCTACAAGGGGCCAGGTTCTCGCGCGGACCATTAGGGTGACGACCCCTTCCGGGACGATGACGTCGCCTGTGAATCCCATCAGGGTGGAATCCATGGCTCGCAGGTTTTTCATGAGTAATTTCATCCTGGCAAACACACCGAGGTACAAAACATTCACCGAACTTCCACTATCAACAAGGATTCGGCTTACATCATAGTTATTTAAATTGAGGGATACAACTAATGCATCATCATGGGGAAGTTGTATCCCTTGGAGATCATCATCGGAGAAGGAGAGCTCGCCCGTCCGTACCTTCTTCGGTATCGATCCTTCACCGTCGCCCCTGGGGCTCGAGCCGCCGGCCTCTTCGATCATGTTGATGCGGCCGATCATGGGCGGATTCGATGGAGGAAGAGGTTGTTGAAGTTCGAGCTGGCGGTCACCTCCTTGTTGTGGCTCGGGCCCTCCTGAATTGATTCAGTCGTCCTCACTGGATCAGCCTCTCGATTTTATTTTTCAGCTGCCAGCATTCTTCAGTGTCGTGCTCCCTATGGTAACGACAGTACTTGGTGGGATCTCTTCGGGTTGGGTTCCCTCGGAGAGGCACTGGCCGGGGGAGCTGGTGCTCTATTTCCATGAGGATTTGCGCCCGGGGCACGGTCAGCGGAATGTAGTGGTCGAATCGCCTGGGAGGGCTCCGGGAGCGATTCCTTGATGGCAGCGGGGGAACTCTTTGGCACGAGGCGGACTTGATCGATGGGGGGACGGTGCCTGTCGGGGCCTTTGGGCTCCTTCTTCTTTGCCTGCTCGGCGGGCAACTCTTCGCGATTCTTTGACCCTAGCATATTTGTCCGCCAGGGCCATCATATCAGAGAGGCTAGGGGGGTAGCTGACTTCCATAGCCAGGTAGAAGTCGCTCTCTTTTGAGACTCCCCCTGTCAGGGCAGACATAGCCACCTCATGATTAAGGTGGTCCACCTCTAACATGGCCTTGTTAAAACGGCCAAGGTAATTTCTCAGGGACTCCCCCTCTCTTTGCTTAACTTCGGAGAGGGAGTCAGATCTTCGTCGGTGGCGACGGCTCTAACGAACTGGCCAATAAAAAGATGGATCAGCTCATCAAATGAATCAATGGAACCTGGCTTCAAGGCATTGAACTAGGTTCGGGGATCCTCTGAGGGTGGAGGGGAAAGCACGACAGAGGACGCGTCGGATGCTCCGTGGAACATCATTATTGACCGAAAACTGCTAAGGTGGTCGTTCGGGTCAGAAGAGCCATGGTAGGGTTCGATGGCTGGTAGCTTGACATGGGAGGGAATCACTTCCTCATAATCCCCTTATAGAAAGGGATGCCCTGCTCCGCTTTGGGCTGAGGCGGATGGGCCTGCTTGGCGGCGTCCAGCTCCTGACGCATCTCCTGGATCTGACGATGGATCTCCTCTTCACCGGTCAGAGGAGGAGCTGGGCGAGAGGATCGCAGGGACGGCGTCGAATCATGGTGGGAGGCCACCGGGGAGAGGGATCGGGCTCGCCAGATCTGGGAGGATCTCTTTCATAACCGCCTCGCGGGACTGATTTGTCCCCTCGGGGCCGCGGGGGTCCGCGGATTTATGCGGACCGGAGGAGGAAGTTGCCGGCAAAAGGAATCGCGGCCTCCTTATGAAAGTGCGGAGCGGGAGGAGCTGTAAGGCGCTCCTGGACCAGGTGAGTCATGGCCTGGACTTGCTGGACCAGCGTGGCGAACTGGTCCTGGGTCACCGGGATAGCAGGCGGTGATGGGGTTTCGACCGGTGGAGGTTGCGGCGCTACACCGCCCATCGGATCAGGCCTCTGGGAAGCGACCTGATCTTGGGCTTCAGAGGTTGCTCTTCTCTGATTGACCATTAGAGAGGTTATACTCCAGATTAGGATCCTTATCTCCTTTCTTCAAGTTTTAATGGGACTTGAGGCCCTTCCTCTAGCGTCATTCTGTTGCCGCCGGGATCCGTCCTCCGACTCGGCGTAGTCGATCTCCAGGGGCGGACCTGCACACAAGTCCTCGTGCGAGAGGTGTTGGGGGTGGCCCTCCGCGGAAGACCCTCTGACGCTCAAGTCAGTGGGGAGGAAATCGGCGATCAACCAGAAAATGGGGAGGTGGATCCCTCCGGGGAGTCTCTCCGGGGGCGGCCAATCGGAAGCTCTAGGGGGCGAGAGCACCGACGAGCAGCAGGAGAGTGGGAGTGAGGGTGTGAGCGCATGCGTACCTGAGGGAATCTGCGAGCTGATATTTATAGGCTGTCACCTATATCTTGAGCGCCTTCTGGAAGGTTCAGAGGTTGTTAGGATACGAGATGGATCGAATCGGGCCGTTGTGGGGCTGTTGGGATCCATATCTTGTCTGTTAGGGGATCGATGGCTAGGAGAGCTCCTTGATGGCTTGAGGTCTGGTAGGTGTGTAGGTCTCGGGTAGCCTTGATAGGTTCTAGACCACTTCTCAACATGATTCCTTGCCTAGGATGTTGTTATAGTAGGCTTAGGCTCTCCCGCGTCAGGTTCCGCGGAGGTGAGTGTTGGATCGTGGGTCGCTCAGTGAAGCCGGGCCATGGAGGCTCGGGGGAAACGAGCTACAGAAGTTCGGGAGGACCGAGCTATGAGAGCTCGGGGGAGGCGAGCTACGGAAGCTCGAGAGAGGCGAGCTATGGAAGCTCGGGGAGGACGAGCTACGGAAGCTCGAGGAGGCCGAGCTATGGAAGCTCGGGGAGGATGAGCTATGGAAGCTCGGGGAGGACGAGCTGTGGGAGCTTGGGGGAGATGAAGGGAGGATGTTGGTCTTAGCCTCTTTGTACGGATATTAATGCAATGGCGGTTTTACCCCCCAACATGCTTTATCATTTGTTGACGAGAGAATGGCATCATCACACGCAATACAAGGATTCTAATTTCTCTGGAGGTGAGCAGTCTAACTCGTTCAATTCTGAATATTAATAGAATTAGTTTTGATCTAGAATCTTAAAACCAAACTAACCTCTTTCAATTTGCTTCTCCTCTCGCATACATCATTTCTACCAGAAAACCATTAGTTAATAAATACAATACATATTTTTTTCATTAAACCCAAAAGAAATATTTTAACCATTACATATTAGAATTGTACGAAATAATTAAAAAATTAAAAACTAGAAAATATGCATGCGTAAACGGGCGCGCACACTAAAGCATAAAATAAAATAGGAAAAAAAAGCCGAGAACTAACACGAAATCAAATCAAATCAAATCGACCCGATTGAGTAAGCTCCAGAGTACAAGTGATCTAATTTTTAATCTATAATTTTGAAATCAATATTAACTAAAATGGTTCTAGATTCCATGCTTATCCCTGACCACACCGAAACAGATCATTTTATACTAAAAAGGGGCTCATTTTTGTGGGCTATCAAGGTTAACCATTGATCCGTATTTTTTCCAATAAGTGTTGCACAGAAGATGTTTAGGCTGAAAAATAATTTACCCCAAAGATAATCATGGTATAATTTGTTACTATATTAACGACTAGCACAGAAGGCATGAAGAGTTCCCCACCCTGAACCCGAGCCAAGTAGCTAGTTATGTAGAATATGGAAGCCAGTTCTTTATCAGAATTTTCACTCCCCACATCCTGGTATATGAATTGATACAAAGTGTCTGAAGAAAGGAAAGTGTAATTGGAGTGAAGAAGCTGAAGCCTGGTTTGCCATTTTGAAAGAGAAGTTGTGTAGTGCCCCTGTGTTGGCATTACCCGACTTTGATAAGTTGTTCACAGTTGATTGTGATGCTAGCGGAGTAGGAATTGGAGCTGTACTCTCCCAGAAAAGAGACCAATCGCTTTCTATAGCAAAAAGCTTTGTGATGCTAGAAAAAACTGCTCCACCTATGACGAGGAGTTCTATTCGGTGGTAAGAGCATTAAGAGTGTCGGAACATTATTTAGTGGGTAAGGAATTTGTTTTATATTCGGATTATGGGGCTTTAAAGCACTTGAGTAATCAAAACAGGATTAGCAAGGATATGCATGCTAGATGGATCTAGTTTTTGCAAAGGTTTTCCTTTAAACTAATGCATAAGTTTGGAACCCAAAATAGAGTTGCGGACGCTCTGAGCAGGAGGGCAGATGTGTTAACTATGATTAGTGCTGAGGTTATCGGGTTTGAACAGATGAAGGAATTGTATGCTGGAGACAGTGATTTTGGTGAGATCTGAGACAAGTGTGGTAGTAGGGAACCCTGTGGGGATTATCATGTACATGAGGGTTATTTGATGAAGGGCAATCAACTATGTATTCCTCAATCCTCTTTAAGGGAGAAGTTAATCAGGGACTTGCATGGAGGAGGATTGGCAGGCCACCTGGAAAGGGATAAGACCCTTGCAGCTATAGCTGAACGATATTTTTGGCCTCAGTTGAGGAAGGAGGTGTACAAGATTGTTCAGAGGTGCTATACTTGCCAAACATCCAAGGGACATTCTCAAAGTACTGGTTATATACACCCTTGTCAGTACCTGAGAATATTTGGGAGGACATTTCTATGGACTTTGCCCTGGGTTTGCCTCATACCCAACGAGGTGCTGACTCTGTTTTTGTAGTGGTTGACATGTTCACCAAGATGGCTCACTTCATTCCTTATAGGAAGACTTCAGATGCCCATGCCATTGCCAAACTATTTTTCCGAGAGGTCGTGAGATTGCATGGAGTACCCAGATCCATCACATCGACAGAGACACCAAATTCCTCAGCTACTTTTGGAAGACATTATGGTACATGTTTGATTCTACCTTGAATTATAGCAGCACGGCGCACCCATAGACAGACGGACAAACAGAAGCTACCAACATGACTTTAGGGAATCTCATCCGAAGTATTTGTGGAGAAAAACCACGACAATGGGATTTGTGTTTGCAACACGCGGAGTTCGCCTACAACAATTCCGTCCATCGAACCACAAGAAGATCCCCATTCTCCATCTTCTATACCAAAGTACCACAACATGCACTAGATTTGGTGAAGCTTCCAAAGCTGGCTAAGTACAGCATACCGGCTAAACACATGGCAGAGCATTGGCAAAGCACTTCAGAAGAGGTCAAAGCAAAGATTGAGAAAGCCAATGCCAAGTACAAGGAGGTGGCTGACAAAAGACAGAAGGAACAACTTTTTGAGGTAAGGGATCAGGTGATGGTCTTTCTCAGAAAGAGCGGATTCCCGTGGGTACTTATAACAAGTTACGACCACGAAAGTATGGACCTTACAAGATTGTCCAAAAGATCAACAATAATGCTTATGTTGTTGATCTTCCTGACTATGGCAATTTCGAGGACTTTCAATGTGGCTGATTTACATCCATTCTTTCCGAACAATACACCTCTATATCCAGATGAGAACTCGGGGTCGAGTTCTTCGCAAGAGGGAGAGAATGATGCAAACAGGGTTGCAATGAGATATATGGACAAGTTGGACGCACGAAAGTAGCCAAATCGAAGCAAGGACGAAGAAGTTGTTTGAGAGTAAGGCTAGTTAGTTTCCTAAATTATTTTATTACCTATAGCTTTTCAGTTTCCTAAATTATTTTATTCCTATAGCTTTTTAGTTTCCTAAATTATTTTATTTCCTATAGCTTTTTAGTTTCCTAAATTATTTTATTTTCTATAGACTATAAATAGTTATTTTAGGGTTTTGAGATGGGGGATCAATTTTATTAAAAGTTAAAAAATTCATCTTGAGAGAGGTTTCTCTGAATCGCTTGCGAGTGATTGTTTGTCTTGGAGTTCAGTCGTTGTTATTGAATTCTTGTTTATTCCAATGCTTTCGCACTGCATCATCTAGGCAGGCTCCTATCTTTGCCTTTCTACAGTGATAGCTCAACTCCTTCCTGGCCGGGTTGTCGTGGAAGGCTCGTGGTCTCGATTGGATTGGGTGGAAGAGCCGATGATGGAACCGAGGGACCTGTTCCACCGAAAAGCTGCTGAGTTGGCACAGCTGGGAGAGGAACTCCATGAAGCCTCTGCACCAATTGTGACAAGGCTTGGACTTGTTGGACCAGCATGACAAACTGATCCTGGGTGACCAAGGCTGATGGCAGTGGAGGAACCTTGGTCGGTGACGGCTGCGAGGGCACCGTGTTGTTTATGGGATTAGGCCTTCGAGGGGTGGCTTGATCAGGAGCATCTATGGTTGCTCTATTATGGTTGACTATTAAGAAATCATCCTTCCTGTCAAGAATCTTGTCTTCTTGATTATAAGTTTAATGGGACTTGAGGCCCTTCATCTAGCGCCAATCTGATGTTGCAAAAATAAATTCTCTGGCTCGGGGGCAGTGCACGTCAGGTTTCGAGTAGCGCTTTCCTGTCCGGATGGACCTGCAAAGATCACTCCGTAATCTTTGCGATCGGGGTGGTTCATCCTTTGAGATATCTGGCATGGTTTGAAGCAACAATGGCGCTTACGTTAAAGGGATGAGGATCGATCCTGGCGAGGTATGGAGATAGCTCGGCTATCCCGAGGCTCGAGGTTCGGAGATAGCTCAGCCTTTCCGAGGTACTGAGATAGCTCGGCCATGTCAAGGTATGGAGACAGCTCAGCTTTGCGGAGGTATGGAGATAGCTCAGCCCTACCAAGGTTCGAAGACAGCACTGCCCTGCCGAGGTTCGAAGACCGACTTTGGCGTCGGCATTGAGACCAACGATGGCATTGGTACTAACTTTGGACTCAGTAAGGAGACCGACTCTTGCTGTTGGTTAGACTGTAGCCCAGTTAGTTAGTTCAAACATGGCCTGATCAGCTAAATCGAAGATAACTTGACCTTTGAAATTTTGACCTTTGTCGTCAGGTACATTTATTGATATGATGATAATTTTTTTCGCATCAAAATTCATTGGGGGTGCTGTGAAAAGAATATAAACATATTTGCTAGGTACAAAGAATTATGTCATATAGTATAGATCAACTGTCAAGTTGGAGTTAATCATTTATACCGATAGTGATTAGACTGAAGTCATGTACAACATGAAGAATACGTTAGGATACACATTCCCACTTGGCTCATGATTATTGTCTTCAGGGGGCATTTGGTAGGAGGTAATTTATCCAGATTATCGGTAATTTAAAAGGGCCCCACTGGATAACCATGTTTGGTACGTATTTTGAATAGAAATTTATCTTGCAGTAGTAATCTAGATTACCACTTGAGTGGTAATCCACATTACCTCAGGAAGAGGAGGCTATCCATATTACCGG
>UESW01004922.1:335740-494808 GCA_900491605.1 Calamus simplicifolius | reverse complement strand
ACAAACAAGTCTCCGAAGCCAGGATTCCGGCGGGGACCTTCGAAGCTCAAGTCAGCGCTCTGGGCAACAGCCGTGAGCTTGAGGAAGCTCGAAAGAGAAGAGAGAGAGGGGTCAGAGAAGAGCTCTCTCTGTGAGCATTAGGAGTGTTATGAGTGTGTTGCGTTCTCAGTTCTTGGAGTTCTTAGTGTTACCTGATTGGGGTCCCTCTTACCCTTTTTATAGATGCTCGGAGTCCGTGGGCTTGGGGCGTGATCACTTGTCAGAGCATTAAATTGATGGCAGCACAATGGAGCTTACCTTCATGTGACGTGTCAAGCTGCAGGCCATGTTCTATCAGAGTTGATGGCTGCAGAGCATGGCCGATCGTTACGGCGCGACGTGTCCCCTACGTCACCTTTTTGGTTGTCCTGCGCAGATAATGATTGGTGATAAGTTAGTCATGTGGATCCCAAGGTAGAGCCATTGGGGGAAAGATAATTTTGAGTTGAAGCCAACTGTCTCTCGTAGAGCATTGATATAGAGTGCTTGCGTGGCACTGTTCCCTTACGTGGCACTGTTCACTACCGAGGCCGAGCGCTATTCATGCCGAGCTGAGGGGAAGAAGCTGAGCACGTCTGAGGTCGAGGGGGACCACCATTAAATACCACATCCCTTTAACAAGAAAGGGAGGTGCTAGCGCTTGGTTAGAGCCGAGGTCGAGGGGGCAGCCGAGGCTCCGTAGTTTCTTCACGGTTCTTTAACGGCGTTAGATTAGCCACATCACAATTCATTAACTCTACTTCAATATGTCACATGATCGGAATAAGAAAGAAAAATAGAATAAAGAGGATAATATAGCAATGCGGTGACATCGATCAGGGGTGCGAATCTCTTCAAATGGTCCTTAATGTACGAACATAGTATTAGATTAATCTATACTTCACGTATCGAAAGTGAACTCTTTCACCTTGTATGCGAAGGCAAAGGATAACCGTTCTTTTCGTATTCGGAAGATAAGGGCCACCGTTCTTTCTTTTATTCTCCAAAAGTTTAAGCCATTAATTCTAATTTGATAGAATTAATTTTAAGCCATTAATTTGGTATTAGATGGAAATACCAATTGAAAGTTATCGATATAAATAATGGGTATCTCTAACAGGTTAGCGGTTTAAAAAAAAAAAAAAAGAATCCCGCAATGAAAGAAATAAGGTTAAGAAAGAGAAACTATTGTTTTGAAAAAGGCTGTCAAATCCAATCAGATTCAAGTATCAAGTCTATCTACTATTATGATGAATTCCGCATCAGTAAGTATTTATATTCAATTTTATGTAAAAATTATTTATTAAAGATCTTATATGCTTACAAGTGGTATCAGAGCAAGGTTTTAAAATAAATAATTTATTCATATATTATGATTGATTAATTTTGCATCAAAATGAATTGACGATGAACTTTCAAGTTTTGGTTGGTTGTATGTGGCCATTAAAATATTTTTTTGTTCCGCATAAACCATCCCGAGCCCTTGTGAGAAAGGAATGTGTGAAATTTGGTTTTCTACAACCTAGATTCCAAGCTTCAAGGAAACACATAATATTAGTATTATTATTTAGTTATATGACATCAAGATTAAATTAGTTAGTAGCCACCAAAGTGACCAAACTAGTTTTATTTAGTCTATAATTTATAAAATTTTATAGAATATTGTTTTAATCTTAAATATTTATTGATTATAAAATTAAGAATTTACCCAAAGGTTCTATAACTAACAAACCTAAAGGAGAAAATCTAATATTCTCTTATCAATATAATAGGGATATCCAAAGATACTATATATTTTAATAAGGTTATTAATAAGGATGCGTAAGCAGAAGCAGCGCGAATAAAATCCCTTCTCAAGAAAAGGGGCTGTTGTGATTTGAACTCCAGGTCAAAGAAAGGACAGTAATAATCTGATCGTTGGTAATAGATTAGAAATCCTTGATTCTTGTTCAATGGAGAATCTCATTACTGTTCATTAAGGACTAAATCCAAACAAACATAACTATCTTATCCAGCAGTTCTGGCTCCCAATTCTCTTGAATAAGATTTCCAAGGGCATAAAGAAAGTGTAGGTTGCGGACGTCTTTTCTAGCACAATTCTCATTCAGCCTGAGGACTGTGCACCCAAACGACTGCAGAACTACGATATCGGCCCAAGTAAACTGGGGTCAAACACCTGGATTTCTGAAATGTTAAGGATGTCAACTTTCCATTTCAGAAGCAATGCTAGAGCAAACTGGAATTGGGAGAAGCGGTTATGTTGAAGGCTGCCAAGGGCATAGATCACCATCGGGCACGCTTTCCGAAGTTGAAACGGCGAGACAGTTCCCTTCTAAGCTTTGGATCTTTCTGTATTGTTCGACAAATGAGTGATAGAATTCAGGTTCCTTGAGTTCCTTTATTGTAACTTCTATTTCCTCTCTAAGTTTGATGCTTCATCAAATTCCTCCTCATCCATGCTACTCAGAAAACTGCATCAATATATATTTCAAATAGGACATGTAAATGAACACAATGATTGTGAAAGAAGGTTTGGAAAACTACCTTCCCCCGGAAAAGATTTTTCTAGTTGTTTCATTTTGCATGATAGGAAAATCATTTTCTCTATTTGCTGAAAATTTTGACTTTTATGATCTTTCCTAAAAGGTGCTGTAATTAAACAAAGAATTGAGCTTTCCTAGAGTATAATGACAACTTTTTCCTTACCCAAATCATCAAATTTTCTAACAAACATAACAAATAGAAAATTACGGTCTGCCTGTCCATATATACATTCCATTTCCTTTTCTTTTATCATATGTTGCCATGGGAAATAAAACAATAAGAAAGAATTTTCCTTTTATCATGCCAAATTACCCATGAAAAATAGAACAGGTAGCAACAAATAAGAAATTATAGCTGAAGTGAACTATGATTTCACATTATGCGTTAATAGCAAGTGACTACTTCCATATATGATCATGAGTTGCTAGATACATGCCAATGTTACTTCCCATTTGATAGCAAGTGATTCCTATGACAATCGACCATATTTCTTATTTTATGAATTCAAATGCACCACTTCTTATTATATGCAGTGCTCACTCAGGAACATCTTAAATAATATTTTCTATGGAGACAGATCTTTGAAAGTGAAAAATAATGAGCCTTTAATTTGGATGCAGAAAACATACTGGACATGGTTATGTCAAATTTTTATGAAGGCCAAGTACAAACTCAATATGTCCTCTATAATTTTACTCTTTCTCCGAGATATATAGCTACTAGATCTACATCACTAATTAGACAAATTATACAAAAATGACTACTTTTCAATCTAATCTGAGTTGCATCTAGAAGCTTGAGGCAAATCTGCAAAGCCGATATGAGAATTCATAATCTGACAAGTCCGGATGTTGAGAAAATCATACTGGAATTGAGCTTTAAAAACAAATAATACAGAAAGAGATTTCGTTAAGCCATCTTTTCACCATGGCATAATTCTCTACTCATGCTATATATATATATATATATATATATATATATATATATATATATATATATATATATTATATATATCCTGTAGGACTGATTTCATATGTAATGTAACTGAAAGCACGAATGTGATCAGTTAATTGTAGTGTAATTTCAGACATAATGAGGGGAGCCTTTTAAGGTGGGATCATACTCAGTTTTGTGTCTCAATTAGGCATGACCAAAATGAATTGAGGATAGATTTGAAATTTGTCCCTGAAACTTATAAAAGGAATAATATTTCATACAGTCAAGTAATAATTTTACAATAAATAAAGAATTTCACTAATTAAAGTAGAATATACCATAATAGAAAGGCAATCCTAGAACAATAATAGAAATGCTAGAGAGAGTTTATATATGATATGCTTGAAGAGTTTAAACAAAAATTGCAATGGGTCCTCTACAACCCAACCCTTCTTGAAACCTGTCGGCATATCTATTTTTTGTAAAAAAAGAAACTTGCGAACAAATTAGTATAACTTCAGCAGATGTGGTGTGTTGTGTTGTTTGCTGATTGATGCATGTCTAATGACTGAAATTCATTTACAAGTTGAAACCATTACAGACTGCCATATTCCCAGCTCTTCCTTGTAATTAAATTCTCTTAAAAATTTGGAAAGCCAGCCTCCCTTTTTCACAGTCGACAAAATTGACATGACTTGTCTATTTTTTATAATCTAGATTGATTAAATTTAGGTTGGATGATAATTTGGGTATAGAATTTGCATATATGCATATGTTTGTGTCCATATGACATAGTAACAGCGAAAAGAAACATTTATAAAGAACTGAGAACTTACTCTATCCATTCTCTCATCTTAATGTCGTCAAGCAAGCCTATTTAGAAAAGGAAAAAAAAACTGAAATATATTAAATGATGAACAAGCCAAAAGGTTGTAATGCGATTACTTATTGAAGGTGAATAATGAGTCTAGAGTGCATTCACTTACGAGGCAACAAGTTATCCAAATCGATTTCTTCACATGGTTTGAAGAAATGCTATCCGAAGCTTTGAAGGTGGTGAATTTGAATCTCTTTGAACTATTATACATTTGTATTAATTTTTAAAAAAATTATGTATATCATATTTTGAAGGATTGAGTATCGATTAAGCACTACTATGTTCAATGAGATATCACAACTATAAATTCTTTCTCTATTTTTGATCCTTAGAATTTTGTTTACAAAATTTATTGCTTGCTGGCATTTGAGAGGTAAAGATTTGCTGAGTTGTCTCGACTTTAAAAATATGTAAGAACATAATCTATAGATTTTTAATTGTAGTTCAGACAACAATGAAAGATCTTATACCCTAATATAAAAGTTTGTCGTTTTCGAGCATTGATATTTTAACTTAATTAAAGTTGGATAAGAGTTGAGATATTAAACACTGCACTCCAGCTTTTATTAGGCTTATGATTCGAATCCTCCTCGAAGAAGTAATAGAGCTTGTCGTTTTCGATCAAACCATAGATGTCCAATGTCAGCAAGAAAAGCTGCTTTATGCACTCTATATGTTCTTAACTATACTTTAGTTGACAATAAAAGATTGATGCCCTAGTAAAAATATTTGTCATTTTTGGATACTGATATCTTAACGTAACCTAAGAAAAGATGAGAGATGAATCATTAAATACTACACTTGAACTTTTTCTAGGCTTATGATTTAAATCTTTAGGGAAGTAAAAGAGCTTGTCATTTTCGAACAAATCCTGATGTCAATGTCAACGAGAAAAATTGCTTTATCTACTTTCAAATGGTTCTTACATAAAATTTTCGGTTGATCATGATGATTCGATCAAATGATAAAATTTTTGGATTGGCTATCTTGGTGGATACCTTCGACAATTTAGGCAAAAAAAGATCTTATTTAGTCATTTTAAAATACTCAAGGAATTAAAGGTTGAAATTGATCATCTTTAGATCAAGGGTAATAAAAACAAACTTGTTTGGTAGATTGAATCTAAGACCAAATGTGCTTTTTTTCTCCTTCATGAACTAATATTTTTTATTCAGTTAGTAATGTAGAGTGAAGGAAGCAGATTCATGTAGCTGGCCCCATGTAATTGAAAAAGGCTTAGATGAGTTGAACTGAGTTGTTGAGTTGAGTAGTTAGTAATGCAATATTGGACATTGGCAAATCATTCAAATTAGGGATGTTGCAAGATTAGATCTAGGAACCTAGCAACCATGAGGTGGGTTGGCCCATGATTCATTGACCATCGATTTCAGGTTGGACCATAGGTTATGCCCAAGCTAAATTAGGTATTACAAGTGCCTAAAATTAAAACATGAAATAATTTGAGTCAGGTTTAGGTCATTTCTTATCCTAGATTGGACCCAAACTTAATGGTGAAATTTTTAAATTTTATACTATATTTTCTATATATAATGTATGAGAATAGCTTTCTATCCGTCAGAGTATTTTTTTTTTCTATTGAGCATCAACTGATTTGATATCGTTATCTTACTCTTAATAATTAAAAAATTATTTAAATGTTATTTATTTTTTTGCAACCACTTAAAAACTAAAAGTAACTCTGTTATTTTTTAATTTTTGACCCAAATGTATTACCATGAGTTGACCTAATCAGGTCTTCGGTCAAACCTGGGCTTAAACTCATGTTGGGATGCAAAAAAAATATTCAGTCCTGAGCGCGGCGCCTAAAGTTCAAAAAATACAATTGTTTATTCTAAATTTTCACTAAAACCCAACTTATTCGGAAATTTTTCCAAGAAAAAATACCATAAATTTTAAATGCATGCATCGTTCAACCACTCTATCCTATGTCCTACACTCTATCCAATATCCTCTGGTTGCTAGCTGTAAACACAAGAAGGACGTACGTGTCTAAAAAGGAAGAGGAGACGTGCATTAATCATTTGGAGAAAGCTCCTTCCATTTCTCATCATTTTTCTTCTTCATTTTCCTTGTAAAATGGCATTTACTTCTAACAAACCAGGAACTCACCCTCCTCGCCTTAATTTTATTTCTTTTTAAAGAAGACAAGTGGACCAAAAAAAAAGTGGAACAACCTCTCCGTGAGATTAATTTCCTATATCTTTTCACGATTTATATTTGCTTTTGTTTCTGGATGACAACCAAAAAAAGCAGGACACATTTTAAATATCTATATAATTATATTAATATATACTACAAAATAATATTTTGGCTAAAGATAATGTATATTAAGTGGACTGTTATGATAGATAAAGAAGGAAAATATTAGTGTATGGAATAGAAAATTAAAAATTGAATGATTCCAGTGATAAAAATAACATTTAAATGTTCATAAAATAGTCAAAGGAGTTTCTGAAGTGCACATGAAAAATATATATTTGGTTGATAATCTTGGCAATCAATCGACCCACCATGTTTGGTAACAAATTTATGGTTGCATCAGCTAATATCAATTCATTTTGAATGGCTTAATGATTTATGGTTGGAAGGACTTAAATATATCAAATAATAAGAAAAAACTAGAATAAGAAGACTAATATAGCAATTTGATGCCATCAGATCACCGCCTTCGAACGTCCGCAAGCGTCCGATCGCCTCCTCCAGCGAGTCCGGGATCCTCCGGCGAGCTCCTTGCGCATGCGGACCAGCAAACAAGTCCTCGGGGCCGGAGATTTCGGCGGGGATCCTTCGACGCTCAAGTCATCGCTCTGGGCAACAGCCGTGAGCTTAAGGAAGCTCGAAAGAGAAAGAGAAAGAGAGAGAGGGGCTCAGAGAAGAGCTCTCTCTGTGAGCATTTAGGAGTGTTATGAGTGTGTGCGTTCTCAGTTCTTGGAGTTCTTAGTGTTACCTGGTTAGGGTCCCTCTTACCCTTTTTATAGATGCCCGGAGTCCGTGGGGCTCAGAGAAAAGCTCTCTCTGTGAGCATTTAGGAGTGTTATGAGTGTGTGCGTTCTCAGTTCTTGGAGTTCTTAGTGTTACCTGGTTAGGATCCCTCTTACCCTTTTTATAGATGCTCGGAGTCCGTGGGCTTGGGGCGTGATCACTTGTCGGCAGCACAATGGAGCTTACCTCCATGTGACGGTCAAGCTGCAGGCCGTGTTCCATCAAAGTTGGTGGCTGCAAGGCGCTTGCCAGACGTATCACCTTTTTGGTTGATGGGTGATAAGTTAGTCGTGTAAGAAGATAATGTTGAGTTCGATTATAGAGTTGGTTGATGGGTGATAAAGTTAGTCGTATAAGAAGATAATGTTGAGTTCGATTATAGAGTGCTTATGTGGCACTTTAAACTACCGAGGCCGAGGGGAAGAAGCCGAATGGCCAACTTGACAACCATAAATGCCTTTATACAGGAGAGTGAATAAGGCAATAAACGCCTTAGAGTAATATTCACATGTCGTCATAAGTGCCTTAGTGCGAAAGGCCGAGGGTGCCTCGGGGATTGAGACTCGAGGTCGAGACTGTCTCGGGCCATAAACGCCTTTATATAGGGGAGTGAATAAGGCAATAAATGCCTAATATTCGCATGTAGCCATAAGTGCCTTATGCGAAAGGTTGAGAGGCTCTCGAGGCCATAAATGCCTTTATAAGTGAATAAGGCAATAAATGCCTCAGAGTAATATTCGCACGTGGCCATAAGTGCCTTGATGCGAAAGGCCGATGGGGCCATCATGGTAGCCATAAATGCCTCCCAAGTCATTATGACCGTTTCTGTACCATTAAATGCCCAAGCCCTTTACAAGAAAGCCGAGGTGCTAGCGCTAGCGAAACGTCGAGGCCGGGGCTCCGTTAGTTTCCTTCACGGTTCTCTAACGGCATTGGATCAGCCATCAGATGCTCCCTCGCCCCTGAGATGAAGCGGGCCCACCTTAGCAAGGCGAAAGGGGCGTCACTTCCCAAGTGGCTGAGGTCTTCAACTTTTGACATGAAGTCTGGATGTGGGTCCCCATCCACATGCCGCTGAAGCAGAGGGAGCCATTGAGGCTGCAAGCATGCCGTCGAGGCTGAGATAAAGCCGTCGAGGCTGCAAGAATGCCGTTGAGGCTGAGATAAAGTCGTCGAGGCTGCAAGAATGCCGCTGAGGCTGAGATCGCTGAGACAAAGTTAAGGCCGTCGAGAGCCTTTGAACCCCGAAGGGTGGCCCAAGAATCGTCAGTCATCTTTGGTGTCGAGCCGGACCCAAGCTGAGTGCTGGCGCTTGGGGCCGACCGCGGCCATCCATGCTGGACCCGGGCTGAGTGCCGGTGCTTGGGGCCGACCGGGGCTGTCCCTGTTGGACCCGAGCTGAGTGCCGGCCGCCAGATCACCGCCCTCGAACGTCCGCGAGTGTCCGGTCGCCTTCTCCAGCGAGTCCGGGGTCCTCCGGCGAGCTCCTTGTGCCTACGGACCTACAAACAAGTCTCCGAAGCCAGAGATTCCGGCGGGGACCCTTCGAAGCTCAAGTCAGCGCTCTGGGCAACAGCCGTGAGCTTGAGGAAGCTCGAAAGAGAAGAGAGAGAGGGGCTCAGAGAAGAGCTCTCTCTGTGAGCATTTAGGAGTGTTATGAGTGTGTGCGTTCTCAGTTCTTGGAGTTCTTAGTGTTACCTGATTGGGGTCCCTCTTACCCTTTTTATAGATGCTCGGAGTCCGTGGGCTTGGGGCGTGATCACTTGTCAGAGCATTAAATTGATGGCAGCACAATGGAGCTTACCTTCATGTGACGTGTCAAGCTGCAGGCCATGTTCTATCAGAGTTGATGGCTGCAGAGCATGGCCGATCGTTACAGAGTTGATGGCTGCAGAGCATGGCCGATCGTTACGGCGCGACGTGTCCCCTACGTCACCTTTTTGGTTGTCCTGCGCAGATAATGATTGGTGATAAGTTAGTCATGTGGATCCCAAGGTAGAGCCATTGGGGGGAAGATAATTTTGAGTTGAAGCCAACTGTCTCTCGTAGAGCATTGATTATAGAGTGCTTGCGTGGCACTGTTCACTTACGTGGCACTGTTCACTACCGAGGCCGAGCGCTATTCATGCCGAGGCTGAGGGGAAGAAGCTGAGCACGTCTGAGGTCGAGGGGGCCAACGTGGCAGCCATAAATGCCTCCCAAGTCATTATGACCACCATTAAATACCACATCCCTTTAACAAGAAAGGGAGGTGCTAGCGCTTGGTTTAGAGCCGAGGTCGAGGGGGCAGCCGAGGCTCCGTTAGTTTCTTTCACGGTTCTTTAACGGCGTTAGATTAGCCACATCACAATTCATTAACTCTACTTCAATATGTCACATGATCGGAATAAGAAAGAAAAATAGAATAAAGAGGATTAATATAGCAATGCGGTGACATCGATCAGGGGTGCGAATTCTCTTCAAATGGTCCTTAATGTACGAACATAGTATTAGATTAATCTATACTTCACGTATCGAAAGTGAACTCAGTGAACTCTTTCACCTTGTATGCGAAAGGCGAAGGATAACCGTTCTTTTCGTATTCAGAAGATAAGGGCCACCGTTCTTTCTTTTATTCGGTGTTAATGGTCCAAAAGTTTAAGCCATTAATTCTAATATTTGATAGAATTAATTTTAAGCCATTAATTTGGTATTAGATGGAAATACCAATTGAAAGTTATCGATATAAATAATGGGTATCTCTAACAGGTTAGCGGTTTAAAAAAAAAAAAAAGAATCCTAAGCAATAAAAGAAATAAGGTTAAGAAAGAGAAACTATTTGTTTTTGAAAAAGGCTGTCAAAATCCAATCAGATTCAAGTATCAAGTCTATCTACTATTATGATGAAAGTATCAAGTCTATCTACTATTATGATGAATTCCGCATCAAGTAAGTATTTTATATTCAATTTTATGTAACAAATTATTTATTAAAGATCTTATATGCTTACAAGTGGTATCAGAGCAAGGTTTTAAAATAAATAATTTATTCATATATTATGATTGATTAATTTTTGCATCAAAATGAATTGACGATGAACTTTCAAGTTTTGGTTGGTTGTATTGTTGGCTATTAATATTTTTTTTGTTCCGCATAAACCATACCCGAGCCTTTGTGAGAAAGGAATGGTGAAATTTGGTTTCTACAACCTAGATTCCAAGCTTCTAGGAACACATAATATTAGTATTATTATTTAGTTATATGACATCAAGATTAAATTAGTTAGTTAGCCACCAAAGTGACCAAACTAGTTTATATTTAGTCATATAATTTATAAAATTTTATAGAATATTGTTTTAATCTTAAATATTTATTGATTATTAAAAATTAAGAATTTACCCAAAGGTTCTATAACTAACAAACCTAAAGGAGAAAATCTAATATTCTCTTATCAAATATAATAGGGATATCCAAAGATACTATATATATTTAATAAGGTTTATTAATAAGGATGCGTAAGCAGAAGCAGCGCGAATAAAATCCCTTCTCAAGAAAAGGGGCTGTTGTGATTTGAACTCCAGGTCAAAGAAAGGACAGTAATAATCTGATCGTTGGTAATAGAATTAGAAATCCTTGATTCTTGTTCAATGGAGAATCTCATTACTGTTCATTAAGGACTAAATCCCAACAAACATAACTATCTTATCCAGCAGTTCTGGCTCCCAATTCTCTTGAATAAGATTTCCAAGGGCATAAAGAAAAGTGTAGGTTTGCGGACGTCTTTTCTAGCACAATTCTCATTCAGCCTGAGGACTGTGCACCCAAACGACTGCAGAACTACGATATCGGCCCAAGTAAACTGGGGTCAAACACCTGGATTTCTGAAATGTTAAGGATGTCAACTTTCCATTTCAGAAGCAATGCTAGAGCAAACTGGAATTGGGAGAAGCGGTTATGTTGAAGGCTGCCAAGGGCATAGATCACCATCTGGGCACGCTTTCCGAAGTTGAAACGGCGAGACAGTTCCCTTCTAAGCTTTGGATCTTTCTGTATTTGTTCGACAAATGAGTGATAGAATTCAGGTTCCTTGAGTTCCTTTATTGTAACTTCTATTTCCTCTCTAAGTTTTGATGCTTCATCAAATTCCTCCTCATCCATGCTACTCAGAAAACTGCATCAATATATAATTTCAAATAGGACATGTAAATGAACACAATGATTGTAGAAAGAAGGTTTGGAAAACTACCTTCCCCCGGAAAAGATTTTCTAGTTGTTCATTTGCATGATAGGAAAAATCATTTTCTCTATTTGCTGAAAATTTGACTTCTTATGATCTTTCCTAAAAGGTGCTGTAATTAAAACAAAGAATTGAGCTTTCCTAGAGTATAATGACAACTTTTTCCTTACCCAAATCATCAAATTTTCTAACAAACATAACAAATAGAAAATTACGGTCTGCCTGTCCATCATATATACATTCCATTTCCTTTTCTTTTATCATATGTTGCCATGGGAAATAAAACAATAAGAAAGAATTTTCCTTTTATCATGCCAAATTACCCATGAAAAATAGAACAGGTAGCAACAAATAAGAAATTATAGGCTGAAAGTGAACTATGATTTCACATTATGCGTTAATAGCAAGTGACTACTTCCATATATGATCATGAGTTGCTAGATACAGCCAATGTTACTTCCCATTTGATAGCAAGTGATTCCTATGACAATCGACCATATTTCTTATTTTATGAATTCAAATGCACCACTTCTTATTATATGCAGTGCTCACTCAGGAACATCTTAAATAATATTTCTATGGAGACAGATCTTTTGAAAGTGAAAAATAATGAGCCTTTAATTTGGATGCAGAAAACATACTGGACATGGTTATGTCAAATTTTTATGAAGGCCAAGTACAAACTCAATATGTCCTCTATAATTTTACTCTTTCTCCGAGATAAATAGCTACTAGATCTATATCACTAATTAGACAAATTATACAAAAATGACTACTTTTCAATCTAATCTGAGTTGCATCTAGAAGCTTGAGGCAAATCTGCAAAGCCGATATGAGAATTCATAATCTGACAAGTCCGGATGTTATTGAGAAAATCATACTGGAATTGAGCTTTAAAAACAAAAAAGAGATTTCGTTAAGCCATCTTTTCACCATGGCATAATTCTCTACTCATGCTAATATATATATATATGTTGCCGCCGGGATCCGTCCTCCGACTCGGGCGCGGTCGATCCTCAGGGAATGGGGTGCGGCGGACCTGCAAAACAAGAAGCCCACACGCGGAAGGACGCCGGAGGTGGTCCTCCGCGGAAGGCCCTCCGACGCTCAAGTCAGTGAGGAAGGAATCGGCGATCAACCAGACAATGGGGAGGTGGATCTCTCCGGAAGACCTCTCCAGGGGGCGGCCAATCGGGAGCTCTAGGAGGAGCAGAGCACCGACGAGCTGCCGGAAGAGAGGAATGACTCCAGAGTTTTTGCGCGTCAAGAGTCGCGTACTTGAGGGAATCTGCCAATCTGACCTTTATAGACTGTCACCTGGGGACTTGAGCATCTTCTGGAAGGTACTGAGGTTGTTACGATACGGAGGTAGACAGAATCAGGCCGTTGTGGGGCCGTTAGAATCCATGCCTTGTCTGTTAAGGGATCGACGGCTGAGAGAGCTCCTTGGTGTCTTGGAATCTGGGCGAGTAGACCTGAGGCGGTTACGATAGGTCTTAGGCCATGTCTTAACATGATTCCCTGCCTAGGATGCTACTCGGGGAAGCTTGAGCTCTCCCGCGTCAGGTTCTGCGGAGGTAGACGTCAGGACGTGGATCGCTAGGTAGTCGCGGGCTACGGAAGAGGCCGAGCTACAGAAGAGGCCGAGCTACGGAGGCCCGAAGGGGCCGAGCTAGGGAAGCCCGGAAGAGGCCGAACTACGGAGGCCCGGATGAGGCCGAGCTAGGGAAGCCCGGAAGAGGCCGAGCTACGGAGGCCCGGAAGAGGCCGAGCTACGGAAGCCCGGATGAGGCCGAGCTAGGGAAGCCCGGAAGAGGCCGAGCTAGGGAAGCCCGGAAGAGGCCGAGCTAGGGAAGCCCGGATGAGGCCGAGCTAGGGAAGCCCGGATGAGGCCGAGCTACGGGGCCCGGAGGAGGCCGAGCTACGGGGGCCCGGAAGAGGCCGAGCTACGGAAGCCCGGAAGAGGCCGAGCTAGGGAAGCCCGGAAGAGGCCGAGCTACGGGAGCCCAGAAGAAGACGGTAGGAGGAGGTCAGCCTTAGCCGCCTTGCACGGATATCAATGCAATGACGATTTTACCCCCCAACACATACCCTCCACTCCCTAGTTCGAAGTGTAGGTTCGGGCATAGGGAGTATAAGTTCAAGTGGCGCGTCCTGGACGGGACGTCTTGGCCCAAACAGCTCATGCAATGATGCCCTACTTAATGCGATAGGGCTATCGTACCTTCGGAGGCAAGGTTCCTCCACTAGCGACGGTTGAGATTGCGCCGTGCCGTGAATCCCGATCGATATGGAGGTTTGTCGAGGCGGTTCCGGACGCTTCGAATGGGATGTCCCGCCTCCCTAGGGCGGTTCCTTGACGGGGAAGCGAAGTGACAGCCCCCTATATATATATACACTTGCGCATGCGGCGTCTTCTCGCCTTATTTTCAGAAGAGTATTGGTCTCTCGTCCTCTCCAGCATTCATCGTTTTCGCCCAAGGTTTTTCTCAACCGAGATGGCGATGAGCCCTGAAGACGTGGCCTCAGAAATCGTCGCTGAGGATTTGGGGAGGATTCACCAGAGGTATGGTCTGCCCATGGATGTGGTTTTGCGGGTGCCAGAGCCCGAAGATAGGGTTACTCGCGAGGTAGAGTCTGGAGTCTTTATTTATGAGGACAGCTTTAAGGCGGGTCTTCGTTTTCCTCTCCACCCCTTGGTGAAGGAGATCATGACCCACTACAACATCTGCCCATCGATGGTGGCTCCAAATAGCTGGTGGAACATCGTCGGATTTATTTCGATGTGTCACCAGATCCAAATCGTTGCAACTCTCCTCCTTTTTCGCACCTACTACCACCTAACTCCCGGGAGGAAATCGAAGTGGACCTCCATCGGGCCCCGGAGGTCTTTTAATGTCATTGCGGATAAGCCTTCTTCCATCAAAGGGTGGAAGAGACGATTTGTGATTGCGGAGGGGAACATCGGTTCCGATTTTCCTCGACGATGGGGAGAAGTGGCGAGGGATGCGGAGACGCATCCGACTTAACGGCGCAGGAGGAGAGGGACCTGGATGTCCTTCGTAATGGATAGGTATTTTCGGCAAATGACCTGTTATCGGAGGGGGCCCTCTTCGCAGCCGGGCTCAGCCCTCTGGATCCACAAGGTGAGTCCCTTTCGTGCCTTGTATCTTTTTTCGATTGGTGCACTTGATTCCGAGTACGTGTGCTTTGATGTGGCAGCCGCAAGGTCGGCTTTGTCGAGCCTCTCCAAGAGGAAGAGAGGGAAGCGTCCTGGGGAAGGTAGTGGTGCGGACAGCGGTCGGCCTGAGAAAAGGGCTCATAAATCCGCAAGGAGCCCGCCAGCGCTGGGGCAGTCGCTACAGAGGCGTCGGGGGCGAAGGAGGATCCGGGGAGGGCGGCTGTGGCGCCCGAACCCCCGTGTTGGAGATTTCAGACAGTTCAGATGAAGCTCCGTTGGCTCGTCCGACCGCGTCCCCCTTGAAAGAGGAATCTGCGACGGGTCCAGTGGAGGCGGTTGTAGCAGAGGGGTCTATTGTCCCCGCGGGATTGTCACTGGCTCCAGCGGGAAAGGGGGAGGAGACAGCCACAGCGGAGGAAGTTCGGGAGGAGCCCCTGCTTGGTCCATCCGCTGGGGAGTCTGGCAGCAGCGAGGTCGGGCCGCCTTCGATGGGTCAAGAGGCGGTTCAGACCGAGACCTCGGGGGAGCCCGCGGAGGGGGCGCAGGTGGTGGCTACTGGAGAGGACGCACCGTGGAGGGAGCACAACAAAGTGGGGGTCCCATGATCGGGGCCCCCTCGAAGAAGATTTTGGGGAGGCTGGCGCTTGGGCTGGCCGAGCTATCTGAAGAGGCTCAAGCCAGGGCCCTGATGGAGGAGGTCGGGAGGCTGAAGGCTACCAGCTGGGGGTCGCCCAGGCCGGTCCCTCAGGCGGGGCCGGTCAACCCAGCAGTTCGGAGGCTAACATTGATGAGGCATTTTCCGCCATGATGAGGTCGGTTCTGCATCCGGGTGCGGATCCATCGACGGACAAGTTTGCCGACCTGGGATTGGTCGATGCTGCGTTCGGGCAGCAAGGTGTAGCTGAGGGTATTCATCTCCTTCCCGCCATAGATAACACGACCTTGATGAAGATGACCCGGGACTACGCCTCGAAGGTGAGCCATTTTTTCAGCGCGACAGATGTTTTTTGACGGACTCCGTTGTGGGCGCTTACTCAGTTTTTTGCCTTTGTAGGGTGTTTTGCTTTCCGGGCGATTTGCTGGCATCTGAGTTTGGCGACAGGGGCCAGCGTCCAGGCCCGGAGGGAGAACGTCGAGCTCCAGTCGTGGCTGAAGGTGTCTGAGCAGTTCGAAGAGCTCATGGACACAATGGACAGGAACTCGAGGGCGGCTAGGGCGGCACATCAGGCTGCCGTGGACGAGGTGTCCAAGCAGAAACGCAGGGTAGAGGAGTTACAGGGACTCCTGGCGAAGAACGACGAAGCATGTCGGGAGCTGGCCAGGATCGAATCAAAACACTCCGCAGAGGTGGCGGCGATGCGGCGGGAACACGGCGAGAGTTTGAGCCGGTTGAGGAGAGAGGCCGACGACGAAAGAAGACGCCTGGCAAGAATGTTGGGCGAGGTGGAGGAGAAACTGAAAAGGCGTGATGACGAAATCGCCGAATTGAAGGAGAGCGCGAGGTGGCATCAAGGAATAATGGCTCGAGTGAGTGGCGAGTTATCGCAAGCTCATGGGGAGATTGAAGCCGGACGATCGAAGATCAGTACCCTGCAAGAGAGGGTCGAGCTGTTGGCGCTGACAGGACAAGGGCCCGGAGTGAGGCTGAGGAGCTGGCCGGAAGGTTGGCCAGGCGAGAGGGGGAGGTATGCTCTTATTTTGCCCTCCTTATTTTTCTATTGGTTCCCTACGATGCCGATTGACCTTGACTTTCCAGATGGCGAGGATGGGGTCGGAGATTCAGGCTCTCCAAAGTGCGTTCGCGTCTGCTCGCAGCAGGAGCTCGGAGCTCGAGACACGGGCTAGCGAGCTTGAGGAGCAAAACGCCATTTCGAAGGCCCAAGTCGCAGAGGCCGAGAAACGGGTCGCCGAGGCCAACACGCAGCTTGCCATACTTAAGGGGCGGCAAGACGCTATGAGCGTAGACGCGTTCCGTCACGGGATGGAAGAGTGTAAGCAAAGGATACTCAGCGGGCATCCGGAATGGGACCTTTCTTTTCTGAGCGTCGAAGACTCCGAAGACGGCGAGTCCGAAGAAGAAGACGAAGACGAATGTGTCGATGTTTCGGACGCGAGCTTGGCGGCGCCCCTGGTCCCAGCGAAGCCGTAGCCTCCGAGGGACGGTCGCAAACCGCCATGGAAGGGCGAAAATATTAGAGAAGGGCAAGCCTAGCCGCGCACCTGCAGATGTGACCGAGGGTACTTCCAAAGCCGGTGAGGCTCCTGGTTCTTAGGAGCCATTCTTGTATCTCGCTCTTTTAGACATTTGTTTGACGTTTCATAGCAAAGGGATTTCCTGTTTTTATCTAAGTGTTTTTCCTGCGACTCCGCTGTTGCTTAGCCTTGCCTCAATGATGAGTGGCTCATTGCTCGCTGATATCCCTCGGCCGCCTTTAATTCGAGACTGGGAAAGCATATTGGCTCGGGCCGATAGGCAAAATAGGTCGATTTGAGCCGACGAACAAAGTGGATCGGCTAGGACCGACGGGCGAAATAGGTCGGTTGAGCCGACGAACAAAGTGGATCGGCTAGGACCGACGGATAAATAGGTCGGCTAGGGCCAACGGATAGATAGGTCAGCGTGGGCCGACAGAAAGAATAGGTCGGCTAGGGCCGACGGATGAAAACAGGTCGGCTGGGGCCGACGAATAAAACGGGTCGGCTGGGGCCGACAGGCGGGATGGATCGGCGTGGGCCGACAGGCAAAAATAGGTCGGCGTGGGCCGACAGGCAAGATAGGTCGGTTGGGACCGACGGATGAGATAGGTTTTCGTGCTTCCTGCCACCCTGCCAGCGTCCTGCCATCTTGCAGGCAATTCGGTTTTTACTTTACTAGAAGTGGTGATACGGCAGAGTGGGGGTATAAAGCTGCATTAGAGCTTTCCGGAAGGTGCTCTTTTCCCATGCAGGCTACCTCGTTGTGATGCGCACGCAACCGTCCACTATTGGACAGTACTTTTTCAAAGGACGATTTTCTGAGCCCGCCGGTTTTCGAAGCGTCAGCGGACGATTTCCTGCATTTAATGACTGCGATCCGGGATCAGGAAGGGATCTTCGTACACGTCCTGGTTCAGGCGGTGAGTTTGGCGCGCAGTGGGGTGCTGCGTTTATCGTGAGGGGCCATGTGGAGGCGTGGGACAGGTGTTTGAATCTCGGGACTCTCAGCTTTGATGGCTCATCCCGAGTCTTTCCTGCCTATAAAAAGGGGAAAAGGGGGCCATGTTTGGCTATCTCCCAAGTTTCTTTTCTTGTTGGAACTTCTACCATGCTCATTTTTTGTTGCTACGAGTGGAAGGATCGACTTTTCCTTTCATGGGCTCCTTGCCGCCGGATAGCTGGGGCGACCGGGGAGCAGCTGAAGGATGGCTCATCCTTAGGGGACGAGTTTCGGAGATCATACGGAGAGCGCACATGGGGGCGCGGAGATCATACGGAGAGCGCACATATGCGCTTCCGTTGTGGTTTCTGCGGTTCCTGCTCGGAGACGCGGGGTGGGAGGTGTATGGACGCCTCCGTGGTATGCGCATGCCTCCCCCTTTTCGCTGGCTTGGGTTTCCGTCTCTTTTCTGAGGGGAATCCTTGCCACGGGAGGGACAATATGGGAGCAACCGGGTTGGATGGTCCCCGGTTTCTCTTGGCTGGGCGGCGGCATACGATTCAGCGCCCCCTCCTAAGGGAGCGGGCTGGATTGTCCGGATCCTCAGAATCAGCATCCGCGGCCATGCCTCCTTTTGGATCTTTTAATTCATCCTGCCCAGGCGGATTTGGCCGTTTCTTGGTTTGCATGATTTGTCGATCCGGTGTTGGAGCGCCGCAGTTGTCTAGGCTTACTTTGGAGCAGTTGCCGGAGTTTTGTATTTGCCCTTATTTTATGCATTTCAACGCTTTTGTAACGCCTGTGAGGCATTTGTAATTGATCATGATCGGCAATAAAGAGAGTTATATTCAATGTTTCGATCTCTATCTTTTCTTGTGCCGAACCCATTGCCATTTGTCGTTTGTGGGGCATAAAAGTGTCTCGCTCGCCCTTAGACGAGGGTCTTATGTTGCCCGAACTAATCGAGGTTCGTATGCGGCGATGCAGAGATCGTTCGGCGAAATACGCTCCTTGCTTAGGTCAGGAGTCTGGTATTTTGTGCTCCGCTTTTATCGGAGCTCGGAGTATCGTGAGTCGGCTTTGGCCGAAGTTCGGGGAGTCTGCACCCCTTTTTGTCATGGTTTGAGGATTTAGTCACTCGAGATAGTCGAGTTTCGGGGAACGTCTTACTTGGCTCTGCCAAGGTTCGAAGGATTTTGTAACTCGGCTCTGCCGAGGTTTGGAGAAAATCTCACTTGGCCACGCCAAGGTTCGGAGAACTTTATAGCTCGGCCCTGCCGAGGTTCGGAGAATTGATAGCCCGGCCTGCCGAGGTTCGGAGAACTGGTACCTCGGCCTGCCGAGGTTCGGAGAACGATAGCTCGGTAACTCGGCCTGCCGAGGTTCGGAGAAATGATAGCTCGGCCCTGCCGAGGTTCGGAGAACTGGTAGCTCGGCCTGCCGAGGTTCGGAGAACTGATTGCCCGGCCCTGCCGAGGTTCGGAGAATTGGTAGCTCGGCCCTGCCGAGGTTCGGAGAATTGGTAGCTCGGAGGGAGCGAATCAGTCGCCGTTGCAGGCTACGGCGTTAGGTCCGCGCGGCGCTCAATGGAGGGGGCGCTCGAGCGGAACGGGCGGCGTGTTGTCACGCCTTTACTGGCGATGCTGCTCTTTCCGAGGGGTAATTTATCGCCCGAGCGACGGACTTCCACGTTTTCCGAGGAAGGGGGGCGTATTAAGCAGCCTGGGGAAGCGCTAAATGCATTTAATGCAGGGGGCGACAGATCGGAAAGTGTTCGCCTGGGGAACCTCCGCGCTTATCGATCTTACTCGGGATTAGGGCGCGACTCTTTGGATTCCTCACGCATTAGAATGTCGACACGTGGCAAATTCTCGTGGGTCGGTGCTCGCGGCGCGGCCGATCGAGATACCTGCCTGGCGGGTATAAATATGACCGAGGGGGATCGGTTTTGGCCATCCCTCGGTCTGAGCTCTAAAAAATGGACTCCTCGGCGCGGTCGTCAACTGACTCGCGTTCCTCGGTTAGCAACCCGTCGTACTCGGAGGAGAGGGGGACCTCCGTGATTGTCGATGGGCTGACCCTTGCGTCGGGCCTTGCGACCAATGAGCGGCTCGCTAGGACCGCCGAGGAGTTCCTGGATGTCTCGGTTCGGGAGGCGGAGGCCTCACGTCGGGTGATGGGTCGGCAGGAGGAGGAGATTCGGCTGCTTCGTCAGCAGGTGGCTGACCTGACTGCACTCCTGGAGAAGTTGCTGGGCTCTGGGGCAACTGACCCCAGGGCTCTGTCCGCCCCTGTTTTTGTTTTTGTTTTTCTGTGTCTTTTTGTGCCTTGCAATGGCTCCTTCTCATTTAAATGGAAAATAGACTCGTTTTTAAGAATTTCTTTCTTCTTTGAGAATGATTATCTTGATACGCTCGACGGACTTGGGTGTCGGTCTAGTCCCATTGTCCCGCGCATTAATCGTAGATATGTCGCGTGACGGGTTGCAGGGGGGGCCTCTCAAAGGCTCTCTACTGCTAGGGAGAGTTTCCTGGCCCAGCCTGGGGCCATCGGCTGGTTATGCGAGACCTTATAGCCTCTTAGGGGAATTCTGCCCATGGTGGCATTTTTTCGCATGCCGATGGTCTTCGTTTATCACCCGTTTTCGAACCGGGTGAAGTCCTTCGGGGACTGTTTGAGGGCCGTTCGGCTTTGGTCGAGGCTTGTAGACCTTTCGCTGGGGTCTTAGCCGAGTGGTTTTTACCTAGCCTTGTCATGGCTCGGTGAAACATTTTACTTGGCCCCGCCAAGGTTCGGAGACTTTGTTTTACTTGGCCCTGCCAAGGTTCGGAGATTTGTTGCTCGGCCCTGCCGAGGTTCGGAGACTTTGTTTTACTTTACTTGGCCCTGCCAAGGTTCGGAGATTTGTTGCTCGGCCCTGCCGAGGTTCGGAGACTTTGTTTTACTTGGCCCTGCCAAGGTTCGGAGATTTGTTTTACTTGGCCCTGCCAAGGTTCGGAGATTTGTTGCTCGGCCCTGCCGAGGTTCGGAGACTTTGTTTTACTTGGCCCTGCCAAGGTTCGGAGATTTTGTTGCTCGGCCCTGCCGAGGTTCGGAGACTTTGTTTTACTTGGCCCTGCCAAGGTTCGGAGATTTGTGCTCGGCCCTGCCGAGGTTCGGAGACTTTGTTTTACTTGGCCCTGCCAAGGTTCGGAGACTTTGTTTTACTTGGCCCTGCCAAGGTTCGAGATTTGTTGCTCGGCCCTGCCGAGGTTCGGAGACAAGGTTTTGTTTTACTTGGCCCTGCCAAGGTTCGGAGATTTGTTGCTCGGCCCTGCCGAGGTTCGAGAGACTTTGTTTTACTTGGCCCTGCCAAGGTTCGGAGATTGTTGCTCGGCCCTGCCGAGGTTCGGAGACTTTGTTTTACTTGGCCCTGCCAAGGTTCGGAGATTTGTTTTACTTGGCCCTGCTCGGCCCTGCCGAGGTTCGGAGAGACTTTGTTTTACTTGGCCCTGCCAAGGTTCGGAGAGCCGAGGTTCGGAGACTTTGTTTTACTTGGCCCTGCCAAGGTTCGGAGATTTGTTGCTCGGCCCTGCCGAGGTTCGGAGACTTTGTTTTACTTGGCCCTGCCAAGGTTCGGAGATTTGTTGCTCGGCCCTGCCGAGGTTCGGAGTTTTACTTGGCCCTGCCGGAGACTTTGTTTTACTTGGCCCTGCCAAGGTTCGGAGATTTGGCCCTGCCGAGGTTCGGAGACTTTGTTTTACTTGGCCCTGCCAAGGTTCGGAGACTTTGTTTTACTTGGCCCTGCCAAGGTTCGGAGATTTGTTGCTCGGCCCTGCCGAGGTTCGGAGACTTTGTTTTACTTGGCCCTGCCAAGGTTCGAGACGAGGTTTTGTTTTACTTGGCCCTGCCAAGGTTCGGAGATTTGTTGCTCGGCCCTGCCGAGGTTCGGAGACTTTGTTTTACTTGGCCCTGCCAAGGTTCGGAGATTTGTTGCTCGGCCCTGCCGAGGTTCGGAGACTTTGTTTTACTTGGCCCTGCCAAGGTTCGGAGATTTCCTGTCCAGGCAGATAACTCGGTTGTACCGAGGATTGGTAAGCAGCATCTATTTCCTTTTACGATTTATGGCAATATGGTGCATAATCGATTCACATAACAAGTTGCGGGAAAATAGATAACTGGCGAAGCATAAAGGACATACCCTATTGATAGTATTTGCGGAGGTTGTCCGAGTTCCACGTTCGGGGGACGGATTTCCCATCGAGATCCTGCAGCTTGTAGGTTCCTGGCCCAATGATCTCCGTGATTTGGTACGGGCCTTCCCAGTTCGGCGCCAGCTTTCCTTGCTCCAGCGGTTTGGATACAGAAGCTTTTCGGAGGACGAGGTCGCCGGGTAGGAAGGTTTTCCCCTTGACCTTGGAGGCATGGTACCGGGCCACCCTCTGTTGATAAGCAGCCGTCCTGATTCGGGCTTTTTCTCTGACCTCCTCTACCAAGTCGAGGTTGGTGCGGAGTTGCTCGTTGCTGGCTTCCTCCGAATAACTCTCCACCCGCAAAGATGGGAGGCCTATTTCCACAGGGATGACGGCCTCCGTACCAAAAGCCATTCGGAATGGAGTCTCGCCCGTCGGGATTCTCGGAGTGGTGCGATAGGCCCACAAGACATGGTGCAGCTCATCCGCCCACCTGCCTTGGGCTCTAGAGAGGCGAGCTTTGATTCCTTGGAGGAGAGTCCTGTTGGTCACCTCGGCCGCTCCGTTGGCTTGTGGGTGCCCGACCGAAGTAAGGTGGTGACGGATTCCGTGTTCCTCGCAGAATTGGCGGAACTTGGAATTGTCGAACTGCTTACCGTTATCGGTGATTATGGTGTGGGGGAGGCCGAACCGGCAGACGATGGACCTCCATACAAAGTCTCTGGCCCGTGCTTCGGTGATTTGGGCAACTGCTTCCGCTTCAACCCACTTGGTGAAGTAGTCGATGGCGACAAATAAGAATTTCCGCTGTCCCGTCGCCAGCGGGAACGGGCCGAGGATGTCCATCCCCCACTTGGCAAAGGGCCAGGCGGAGGATATAGAAACTAGCTCGGCGGAAGGGAGCCTCTGTATGCTTGAATGTCTCTGGCAGGCGTCACAGGCTCGGACTAGATCGTCCGCATCTTTCTGCATGGTCGGCCAATAATAGCCTTGCCGTAGCACCTTGTGGCATAGGGACCGGCCTCCCAGATGGTTGCCGCAAATCCCTTCATGTACCTCTCGTAGAGCATAGTTCGCCTCGGATGGGCGGAGGCATCTGAGCAGCGGCATAGAAAAAGACCGCTTGTAAAGCTGGTTGTCAATCAATACGTAGTGGGTCGCCTGCAGCTTCAATTTCCTGGCCTCTCTTCGGTCGGATGGGAGCGACCCTTCTTTGAGATAGTTAAGGATGGGGTCGAACCAGGATGGTTCGGTCTCGATTTGCATCACCCGATCGGCTTCCATGATGCTCGGCTTCTCCAGAGTCTCCAGATGGAATTTTTGCTCAGCATCCATCGTCTCCGCGGTTGCCAATCGGGAGAGTAGGTCGGCACGGGCGTTTTCCGATCTAGGAATTTGAATGATTTCAAACTCGGCAAAATGGGGAAGTAGGCCGCGCACCTCTTGGAGATATCGGATCATGTTGGGTTCTCGGGCTTCAAACTCTCCCCGCACATGGCCGGCCACCAGCTGAGAGTCGGTGAAGGCGTTAAGCTTTTCCACCTTCAGGTTGCGGGCGATCCGGAGACCAGCTAACAGGGCCTCGTACTCGGCTTCGTTGTTGGAAGCCGGGAAGGAGAATCGGACGCCATATTCGAAGATCATCCCCCTGGGCTGGTGAGGACTAAACCCGCACCGGAGTGATGGGCGTTGGACGACCCATCGACGTGAAGGAGCCACCGAGCTTCAGGCTTTGGTCCTTCGGGATTTTCTGGGGTAGAGCCGTCCTCTGGGATGGTACACTCGAGGAGGAAGTCGGCCAGCACTTGGGCTTTGATGGCCGGGCGAGGTTGAAAATGTATGTCATGCTCGCTTAATTCGACGGCCCATTTGGTCATCCTCCCCGATGTTTCTGGACGGTGGACCACCGCCTTGATGGGCTGATCGGTGAGGACCGTCACTGAATGTGCTTGAAAATAAGGCCGTAGCTTCCGGACTGAGGTGATCAAAGCCAGCACTATCTTCTCAATCCTGGTGTACCTCGTCTCCGCATCGCGGAGCAGTCTACTCACATAGTAGATCGGCCTCTGGATTTTGCTTTCTTCTTTGACTAGCACCGAGCAAACTGCGCCCTCGAAACGGCCAGGTACAGAAATAAAGTCTCTCCCGGGGTCGGACTGCTGAGAAGCGGAGGCGAGCCGAGGTACTTCTTGAGATCTTGAAATGATTTCTGGCACTCAGGAGTCCATTGGAAATTTTTGGCTGATCGGAGAGTTTTGAAGAAGGGGAGGCATCTCTCGGCCGACCGAGCCACGAAGCGGTTAAGGGCCGCTATCCTCCCGGTCAAGCGCTGGACCTCCTTAATAGACGCTGGGGGCGCCATTTGTTGGAGAGCTTGAATCTTCTGAGGGTTAGCCTCGATACCTCGCTGGGAGACCATGAAGCCGAGGAATTTCCCGGAATTGACGCCGAAGGCACACTTGGTTGGGTTGAGCTTCATTCCATATTTGCGCAGCGTGGCAAAGCTCTCCGCGAGGTCCTCAACATGCCGCAGCGCTTCCTTGCTTTTGACCAGCATATCATCCACGTACACCTCCATGTTCCGGCCGATTTGCTCCTTGAACACCTTGTTGACCAGCCGCTGGTAGGTCGCTCCTGCATTTTTAAGACCGAAAGGCATAACTCGGTAACAGTAGGTACCTCGGTCGGTTATGAAGGCGGTCTTTTCCTCATCTTCGGGGGCCATCCGGATCTGATTGTAGCCCGAATAGGCATCCATGAATGATAGCATCTGGTGGCCCGAGGTGGCGTCCACGAGCTGGTCGATCCGAGGGAGGGGGAAGCTATCCTTTGGGCATGCCTTGTTGAGGTCGGTGAAGTCGATGCAGATCCTCCATTTGCCATTCGACTTCTTCACCATGACGACATTCGACAACCAACTTGGATAATTTACCTCTCGGACAAAATTGGCTTTGATGAGTTTGTCGACCTCCTCTTCAATGGCTTTTTGCCGTTCCGGGGCGAAGCTTCTCTTCTTCTGCTTAACAGGCCTGTACATCTCGTCCACATTGAGGCGATGGACGAGGACATCGGGGTTAATCCCTGGCATGTCAGAGGCGGTCCAGGCGAAGATGTCCGCATTGCTCTGGAGGAATTTGATCAGCTTGTGACGAGGCTCTCCTTCAAGTCGCGACCCGATCCTTATGGTTCGGTCGGGCCGAGCTTCGTCCAGCGGTACTTCTTCCAGTTCTTCCGCCGGTTCCCCCCGTTGTTCGGCGAAGTCCTCACGAGCGTCTAGCCCGTCAACCTCGGGAATCCTGGACTGAAGGCTCGTGACGAAACATTGCCGAGCCATGGCCTGACTTCCCCGAACCACTCCAACTCCTCGCTCGGTGGGGAACTTCATTGACAGGTGGGATAGAGACAACCGCCTTAAGGGACATCAAGCCGGGCCTGCCGAATATGGCGTTGTATGGGGACCTGAGGTCGGTCACTAAGAAGTCGGTCTGTACAACGGTTACGAGGGGCCAGGTTCCTGCGCGGACCGTCAGGGTGACGATTCCTTCTGGGATGATGACGTCGCCGGTGAATCCCATCAGGGTGGAATCCACGGCTCGAAGGTTTTCCATGAGCAATTTCATCCTGGCAAACACACCGAGGTACAAAACGTTTACCGAGCTTCCACTATCGACCAGGATTCGGCTTACATCATAATTGTTCAAGTTAAGGGATACAACAAGTGCGTCATCATGGGGAAGCTGTATTCCAAGGAGATCGTCATCAGAAAAGGAAAGTTCGCCTGTGCGTGCCTTCTTCGGCACCGGTGCATCACCGTCGCCCCTGGAGCTCGATCCGCCGGCCTCTTCAATCATGTTGATACGGCCAACCACGGGCGGATTTGGTGGAGGAGGGAGTTGTGGGAGCTCGGGCTGGCGATCACCTCCTTGTGGCGGCTCAGGTGCTCTTCTGAACTGGTCCAACCGTCCCCGCCGAATCAATCTCTCGATCTCATTCTTCAGCTGCCAGCATTCTTCAGTGTCGTGACCATGCTCCCTATGGTAGCGGCAGTACTTGGCAGGATCTCTTCGGGTTGGGTTCCCTCGGAGAGGAACTGGTCGGGGAAGCTGGCGCTCTATCTCCATGAGGATCTGCGCCCGGGGCACAGTCAGCGGAGTGTAGCGATCGAATCGCCTGGGGGGACTCCGGGAGCGATTCCTTGGCGGCAGCGGAGGGACTCTTTGGCGGCGAGGCGGACTAGGCCGACGGGCAGGGCGGTGTCTATCGGGAGCTTTGGGCTCTTGCTTCTTCCTTGCCTGCTCAGCGCGGGCCACTCTCCGCGACTCCTCGACCCGAGCATATTTGTCCGCAAGGGCCATCATATCAGACAGACATGGGGGGTAGCTGACTTCCATTGCCAAATAGAAGTCGCTCTCCTTTGAAACTCCCCCCGCCAGGGCGGACATAGCCACCTTGTGATTAAGGTGGTCCACCTCTAACATGGCCTTGTTGAAACGGCCAAGATAATTTCTCAAGGACTCCCCCTCTCTTTGCTTGACTTCGGAGAGGAGTCGGATCTCCGTCGGTGGCGGCGGCTGCTGACGAACTGGCCAATAAAAAGGTGGCTCAGCTCGTCGAATGAATCAATAGAACCCGGTTTCAAGGCGTTGAACCAGGTTCGGGCGGATCCTCTGAGGGTGGATGGGAAGGCTCGACAGAGGATCGCATCAGATGCTCCGTGGAACATCATTATTGACCGGAAGCTGCTGAGATGGTCGTCTGGATCAGTGGAGCCGTGATAGGGCTCGACGGTTGGCAGCTTGACGTGGGAGGGAATCACTTCCTCCATGATCCCCTTAGAGAAAGGGATGCCTGCTCTGCTTTGGGCTGAGGCAGATGGATCTGCTTGGCGGCGTCCAGCTCCTGACGCATTTCTTGGATCTGACGGCGGATCTCCTCCTCACCGGCTAGAGGAGGAGCTGGGCGCGAGAACCGCAAGGACGGCGTCGAATCATGGTGAGATGTTGCCGGAGAGAGGGAGCGGGCTCGCCGAGATCTGGGAAGATCTCTATCGTAACCGGTTCGAGGGACCGGTTTGTCCCCCCTGGGGCGATGTGGGGGATCCGCTGATTCATGCGGATCAGAGGAGGAGGTTGCCGGCGAAGAAGAAGTCACCATTTCTTTCTGGGGATGTGAAGCAGGAGGAGGCGCAAGACGCTCCTGGACCAGGTGGGTAAGAGCCTGGACTTGCTGGACCAGCGTAGCAAACTGGTCCTGGGTCACCGGAATGGCAGGCGGCGACGGAGTCTCGACAGGCGGGGGTTGTGGCGCTGTGGCGCCGATCGGATCAGGCCTCTGGGAGGCGACCTGATCCTGAGCATCAGAGGTTGCTCCTCTCTTCCGGTTGGCCATCAGAGAGGTTCTTCTCCGGATTAAGATCCTTGTCTCCTTCTTTCAAGTTTTGATGGGACTTGAGACCCTTCCTCTAGTGCCAATCTGTTGCCGCCGGGATCCGTCCTCCGACTCGGGCGTGGTCGATCCTCAGGGAATGGGGTGCAGCGGACCTGCAAAACAGGAAGCCCACACGCGGAAGGACGCCGGGGGTGGTCCTCCACGGAAGGCCCTCCGACGCTCAAGTCAGTGAGGAAGGAATCGGCGATCAACCAGACAATGGGGAGGTGGATCTCTCCGGGAGACCTCTCCAGGGGGCGGCCAATCGGGAGCTCTAGGAGGAGCAGAGCACCGACGAGCTGCCGGAAGAGAGGAATGACTCCAGAGTTTTTGCGCGTCAAGAGTCGCGTACCTGAGGGAATCTGCCAATCTGACCTTTATAGACTGTCACCTGGGGACTTGAGCATCTTCTGGAAGGTACTGAGGTTGTTACGATACGGGGGTAGATAGAATCAGGCCGTTGTGGGGCCGTTAGAATCCATGCCTTGTCTGTTAAGGGATCGACGGCTGAGAGAGCTCCTTGGTGTCTTGGAATCTGGGCGAGTAGACCTGAGGCGGTTACGATAGGTCTTAGGCCACGTCTTAACATGATTCCCTGCCTAGGATGCTACTCGGGGAAGCTTGAGCTCTCCCGCGTCAGGTTCCGCGGAGGTAGACGTCAGGACGTGGATCGCTAGGTAGTCGCGGGCTACGGAAGAGGCCGAGCTACGGAAGAGGCCGAGCTACGGAGGCCCGGAAGGGGCCGAGCTAGGGAAGCCCGGAAGAGGCCGAACTACGGAGGCCCGGATGAGGCCGAGCTAGGGAAGCCCGGAAGAGGCCGAGCTACGGAGGCTCGGAAGAGGCCGAGCTACGGAAGCCCGGATGAGGCCGAGCTAGGGAAGCCCGGAAGAGGCCGAGCTAGGGAAGCCCGGAAGAGGCCGAGCTACGGAAGCCCGGAAGAGGCCGAGCTACGGAAGCCCGGATGAGGCCGAGCTAGGGAAGCCCGGAAGAGGCCGAGCTAGGGAAGCCCGGATGAGGCCGAGCTACGGAAGTCCGGAAGAGGCCGAGCTAGGGAAGCCCGGATGAGGCCGAGCTAGGGGAGCCCGGAAGAGGCCGAGCTACGGAAGCCCGGATGAGGCCGAGCTAGGGAAGCCCGGAAGAGGCCGAGCTACGGAAGCCCGGAAGGAGACGGTAGGAGGAGGTCAGCCTTAGCTGCCTTGCACGGATATCAATGCAATGACGATTTACCCCCCAACAATATATATCCTGTAGGACTGATTTCATATGTAATGTAACTGAAAGCATGAATGTGATCAGCAATATATATCCTGTAGGACTGATTTCATATGTAATGTAACTGAAAGCATGAATGTGATCAGTTAATTGTAGTGTAATTTCAGACATAATGAGGGGAGCCTTTTAATGTGGGATCATACTCAGTTTTGTGTCTCGATTAGGCATGACCAAAATGAATTGAGGATAGATTTGAAATTTGTCCCTGAAACTTATAAAAGGAATATTTCATACAGTCAAGTAATAATTTTACAATAAATAAAGAATTTCACTAATTAAAGTAGAATATACCATAATAGAAAGGCAATCCTAGAACAATAATAGAAATGCTAGAGAGAGTTTATATATGATATGCTTGAAGAGTTTAAACAAAAATTGCAATGGGTCCTCTACAACCCAACCCTTCTTGAAACCTGTCGGCATATCTATTTTTTTGTAAAAAAAGAAACTTGCGAACAAATTATGTATAACTTCAGCAGATGTGGTGTGTTTGTGTTGTTTGCTGATTGATGCATGTCTAATGACTGAAATTCATTTACAAGTTGAAACCATTACAGACTGCCATATTCCCAGCTCTTCCTTGTAATTAAATTCTCTTAAAATTTGGAAAGCCAGCCTCCCTTTTTCACAGTCGACAAAATTGACATTGACTTGTCTATTTTTTTATAATCTAGATTGATTAAATTTAGGTTGGATGATAATTTGGGTATAGAATTTGCATATATGCATATGTTTGTGTCCATATGACATAGTAACAGCGAAAAGAAACATTTATAAAGAACTGAGAACTTACTCTATCCATTCTCTCATCTTAATGTCGTCAAGCAAGCCTATTTAGAAAAGGAAAAAAAAAAAAAAACCGATGAAATATATTAAATGATGAACAAGCCAAAAGGTTGTAATGCGATTACTTATTGAAGGTGAATAATGAGTCTAGAGTGCATTCACTTACGAGGCAACAAGTTATCCAAATCGATTTCTTCGCATGGTTTGAAGAAATGCTATCCGAAGCTTTGAAGGTGATGAATTTGAAATCTCTTTGAACTATTATACATTTGTGTATTAATTTTTTAAAAAATTATGTATATCATATTTTGAAGGATTGAGTATCGATTAAGCACTACTATCTTCAATGAGATATCACAACTATAAATTCTTTCTCTATTTTTGATCCTTAGAATTTTGTTTACAAAATTTATTGCTTGCTGGCATTTTGAGAGGTAAAGATTTGCTGAGTTGTATCGACTTTAAAAATATGTAAGAACATAATCTATAGATTTTTAATTGTAGTTCAGACAACAATGAAAGATCTTATACCCTAATATAAAAGTTTGTCGTTTTCGAGCATTGATATTTTAACTTAATTAAAGTTGGATAAGAGTTGAGATATTAAACACTGCACTCCAGCTTTTATTGGGCTTATGATTCGAATCCTCCTCGAAGAAGTAATATAGCTTGTCATTTTCGATCAAACCATAGATGTCCAATGTCAGCAAGGAAAGCTGCTTTATGCACTCTATATGTTCTTAACTGTACTTTAGTTGACAATAAAAGATCCGATGCCCTAGTAAAAATATTTGTCATTTTTGGATACTGATATCTTAATGTAACCTAAGAAAAGATGAGAGATGAATCATTAAATACTGCACTTGAACTTTTTCTAGGCTTATGATTTAAATCTTTAGGGAAGTAAAAGAGCTTTTCATTTTCGAACAAATCCCTGATGTCAATGTCAACAAGAAAAATTGCTTTATCTACTTTCAAATTGTTCTTACATAAAATTTCCGTGTTGATCATGATGATACGATCAAATGATAAAATTTTTGGATTGGCTATCTTGGTGGATACCTTCGAAAATTTAGGCAAATAAAGATCTTATTTAGTCATTTTAAAATACTCAAGGAATTAAAGGTTGAAATTGATCATCTTTAGATCAAGGGTAATAAAAACAAACTTGTTTGGTAGATTGAATCTAAGACCAAATGTGCTTTTTTTCTCCTTCATGAACTAATATTTTTTATTCAGTTTGTAATGTAGAGTGAAGGAAGCAGATTCATGTAGCTGGCCCCATGTAATTAAAAAAAGGCTTAGATGAGTTGAACTGAGTTGTTGAGTTGAGTATTCAGTTAGTAATGCAACATTGGACATTGGCAAATCATTCAAAATAGGGATGTTGCAAGATTAGATCTAGGAACCTAGCAACCATGACGTGGGTTGGCCCATGATTCGTTGACCATCGTTGGACCATAGGTTATGCCCAAGCTAAATTAGGTATTACAAGTGCCTAAAATTAAAACATGAAATAATTTGAGTCAGGTTTAGGTCATTTCTTATCCTAGATTTGGACCCAAACTTAATGGTGAAATTTTTAAATTTTATACTATATTTTCTATATATAATGTATGAGAATAGCTTTCTATCCGTCAGAGTATTTTTTTTTTCTATTGAGCATCAACTGATTTGATATCGTTATCTTACTCTTAAATAATTAAAAAATTATTTAAATGTTATTTATTTTTTTGCAACCACTTAAAAACTAAAAGTAACTCTATTATTGTTCTAATTTTTGACCCAAATGTATTACCATGAGTTGACCTAATCAGGTCTTCGGTCAAACCTGGGCTTAAACTCATGTTGGGATGCAAAAAAAAAATATTTCAGTCCTGAGCGCGGCCTAAAGTTCAAAAAATACAATTGTTTATTCTAAATTTTCACTAAAACCCAACTTATTCGGAAATTTTTCCAAGAAAAAATACCATAAATTTTAAATGCATGCATCGTTCAACCACTCTATCCTATGTCCTACACTCTATCCAATATCCTCTGGTTGCTAGCTGTAAACACAAGAAGGACGTACGTGTCTAAAAAGGAAGAGGAGACGTGCATTAATCATTTGGAGAAAGCTCCTTCCATTTCTCATCATTTTTCTTCTTCATTTTCCTTGTAAAATGGCATTTACTTCTAACAAACCAGGAACTCACCCTCCTCGCCTTAATTTTATTTCTTTTTAAAGAAGACAAGTGGACAAAAAAAAAAGTGGAACAACCTCTCCGTGAGATTAATTTCCTATATCTTTTCACGATTTATATTTGCTTTTGTTTCTGGATGACAACCAAAAAAAGCAGGACACATTTTAAATATATCTATATAATTATATTAATATATACTACAAAATAATATTTTGGCTAAAGATAATGTTATATTAAGTGGACTGTTATGATAGATAAAGAAGGAAAATATTAGTGTATGGAAATAGAAAATTAAAAATTGAATGATTCCAGTGATAAAAATAACATTTAAATGTTCATAAAAATAGTCAAAGGAGTTTCTGAAGTGCACATGAAAAATATATATATTTGGTTGATAATCTTGGCAATCAATCGACCCACCATGTTTGGTAACAAATTTATGGTTGCATCAGCTAATATCAATTCATTTTGAATGGCTTAATGATTTATGGTTGGAAGGACTTAAATATGTCAAATAAATAAAGAAGACTAATATAGCAATTTGATGCCGTCAGATCACCGCCTTCGAACGTCCGCGTCCGGTCGCCTTCTCCAGCGAGTCCGAGGTCCTCCGGCGAGCTCCTTGCGTATGCGGACCAGCAAACAAGTCCTCGGGGCCGGAGATTTCGGCGGGGACCCTCCGACGCTCAAGTCAGCACTTTGGGCAACAGTAGTGAACTTGAGGAAGCTCGAAAGAGAAAGAGAGAGGGGCTCAGAGAAGAGCTCTTTTTGTGAGCATTTAGGAGTGTTATGAGTGTGTGCGTTCTCAGTTCTTGGAGTTCTTAGTGTTACTTTGTTGGGGTCCCTCTTACCCTTTTTATAGATGCCCGGAGTCCGTGGGCTTGGGGCGTGATCACTTGTCAGAGCATTAATTGATGGCAGCACAATGGAGCTTACCTCCATGTGACGTGTCAAGCTACAGGCCGTGTTCCGTCAGAGTTGATGGCTGCAAGGCGCTTGCCAGACGTGTCCTCTATGTCACCTTCGCATACAGTAATGGGTGCAAGGTGCTTGCCAAACGAGTCCTCCAAGGCGCTTGCCAAACGTGTCCTCTACATCACCTTCGCATACCGTGATGGGTGATAAAGTTAGTCGTATGGGTCCCAAGGGGGGAAGATAATGTTGAGTTCCCTCGTAGAGCATTGATTATAGAGTGCTTGAGCGCTATTTATGTCGAGGCCGAGGGGAAGAAACCGAATACGTTTGAAGTTGAAGGGGCCAACTTGACAACCATAAATGCCTTTATACAAGAGTGAATAAGACAATAAATGCCTTTATACAAGAGTGAATAAGACAATAAATGCCTTAGAGTAATATTCACACGTGGTCATATAAGTTCCTTGGTGCGAAAGGCCAAAGGTGTCTCAGGGGTTGAGACTCGAAGTTGAGACTGTCTCGGGGCCATAAATGCCTTTATACAGGGGAGTGAATAAGGCAATAAATGCCTTGGAGTAATATTCGCACGCCATAAACGCCTTTATAAGTGAATAAGGCAATAAATGCCTCAAAATAATATTCGCACGTGGCCATAAGTGCCTTGGTGCGAAAGGCCGAGAGGGTCCCGAGGGTTGAAACTTGAGGCCGAGAGGGTCTCAGGGGCTGGAATAGGTCCGAGGCCGATGGGGCCATCGTGGCAGCCATAAATGCCTCCCAAGTCATTATGACCGTTTCTGCACTGTTAAATGCCCAAGCCCTTTTACAAGAAAGCTAAGGTGCTAGCGCTGGGTCTGGAGCCGAGGCCAAGGGGTAGTGGAACGCCGAGGCCAAGGGGCAGCGGAACGCCGAGGCCGGGGCTCCATTAGTTTCCTTCACGGTTTTCTAACGGCATTGGATCAGTCACATCGGATGCCCCTGAGATGAAGCGGGCCCACCTCAGCAAGGCGAAAGGGGTGTCACTTCCCAAGTGGCTGAGGTCTTCAACTTTTGACATGGCGAAAGGGGCGTCACTTCCCAAGTGGCTGAGGTCTTCAACTTTTGACATGAAGTCTGAATGTGGGTCCCCATCCACATGCCGCTGAAGCAGAGGGAGCCATTGAGGATGCAAGTATGCCGCCGAGGCTGAGATAAAGCCGCCGAGGCTGCAAGAATGCCGCTGAGGCTGAGATAAAGCCATCGAGGCTGCAAGAATGCCGCTGAGGCTGAGATCGCTGAGACAAAGTTGAGGCCGTCGAGAGCCTTTTGAACCCCGAAGGGTGGCTCGAGAATCGTTAGCCGTCTTTGGTGCCGAGCCGGACCCGGGCTGAGTGCTGGCGCTTGGGGCCGACCGAGGCCATCCCTACTGGACTCGGGCTGAGTGCCGGCGCTTGGGGCCGACCGGGGCTGTCCCTGTTGGACCCGAGCTGAGTGTCGGCCGCCAGATCACCACCCTCGAATATCCGCGAGCGTCCGGTCGCCTCCACCAGCGAGTCCGGGGTCCTTCGGCGAGCTCCTTGCGCCTACGGACCTGCAAACAAGTCCCCGGAGCTAGAAATTCTGACGGGGACCCTCCGACGCTCAAGTCAGCGCTCTGGGCAACAGTCATGAGCTTGAGGAAGCTCGAAAGAGAAAGAGAGAGAGGGGCTCAGAGAAGAGCTCTCTCTGTGAGCATTTAGGAGTGTTATGAGTGTGTGCGTTCTCAGTTCTTGGAGTTCTTAGTGTTACCTAGTTGGGGTCCCTCTTACCCTTTTTATAGATGTCTGTAGTCCGTGGGCTTGGGGCATGATCATTTGTCAGAGCATTAACTGATGGCTCCACAATGGAGCTTACCTCCATATGACGTGTCAAGCTGCAGGCCGTGTCCCGTCAGAGTTGGTGGCTGCAGGGCGTGGCCGATCGTTATGGTATATCCCCTATGTCACCTTTTTGTTTATCCTGCGCAGACAGTGATGGATGATAAAGTTAGTCGTGTGGGTCCCAAGGTACAGCCGTTTGGGGAAGATAATATTGAGTTGAAGCCAACTGACTCTCGTAGAGCATTGATTATAGAGTTCTTGCGTGGCACTATTCACTTGCATGGCACTGTTCACTACCAAGGCTGAGCGCTATTCATGTCGAGTGGCAACCATAAATGCCTTTATACAGGGGAGTGAATAAGGCAATAGATGCCTTAGAGTAATATTCGCACGTGGTCATAAGTGCCTTAGTGCGAAAGGCCGAGGGTGTATCTGGGGTTGAGACTGGGTTGAGACTCTAGGCCGATAGGGTCTCGGGGGTTGAGACTCGAGGCCGAGAGGGTCTCGGGGCCATAAACCCCTTTATACAAGGGAATGAATAAGGCAATAAATGCCTCTAAGTGCCTTGGTGCGAAAGGCCGAAAGGGTCTCGGGGGTTGAGACTCGAGGCAGGGTCTCGAGGCCATAAATGCGAGGCAGGGTCTCAAGGCCATAAACGCCTTTGTACAGGGAAGTGAATAAGGCAATAAATGCCTCAGAGTAATATTCACACATGGCCATAAGTGCCTTAGTGCGAAAGGCCGAGAGAGGGTCTCGGGGGCCGAAGGTGGAATAGGTCCGAGGCTGATGGGGCCATCGTGGCAGCCATAAATGCCTCCAAAGTCATTATGACCGTTTCTGCACCAATAAATGCCCCAGCCTCATTTCTGCACCAATAAATGCCCCAGCCCCTTCACTAGAAAGCCGAGGGGCTAGTGCTGGGTCTGGAGCCGATGGGGCAGCACCGAGATCGGGGCTCCGTTAGTTTCCTTCACGGTTCTCTAACGGCATTGGATCAACCACATCAGATGCCCCCTTGCCCCTGAGATGAAGCGGGGCTCCGTTAGTTTCCTTCACGGTTCTCTAACGGCATTGGATCAACCACATCAGATGCCCCCTTGCCCCTGAGATGAAGCGGGCCCACCTCAGCAAGGCGAAAGGGGCGTCACTTCCCAAGTGGCTGATCCCTATCTAACTTTGGGTCTTCAACTTTTGACATGAAGTCTGGATGTGGGTCCCCATCCACATGCCACTGAGGTAGAGGGAGCCATTGAGGCCGTCGAGGCTGCAAGAATACCGCCGAGGCTACAAAAATGCTGCTGAGGCTGAGATAAAGCTGCCGAGGCTATAACAATGCCGCTGAGGCTGAGATAAAGCCGCTGAGGCTGCAAGAATGCCGCTGAGGCTGAGATAAAGCCACTGAGGCAAAGTTGAGGCCGTCAAGAGCCTTTTGAACCCCGGAGGGTAGCCCGAGAATCATCAGTCGTCTTTGGTGCCGAGCTGGACCCGGGCTGAGTGCCGGTGCTTGGGGCCAACCGGGGCCATCCCTGCTGGACCCGGGCTGAGTGCCGGCGCTTGGGGCCAATCGGGGCCATCCCTGCTGGACCCGGACTGAGTGCCGGTGCAAGGTTGATCTTCCCTGCATGACATTTTTAAGTATCAACGAAAGAAAACTATTTTAAAGTGTAGTGTACCTAGCTTTGTAGCTTTTTGGCTTTTGCATCATATTCGATAATGGTCGGGACATAGAGCTTTGCCTAGCTCTTTCTTTGAAGAGATTGATTGTCCTCAGTGTTGAAGCCTAAAACGAAATCCGTAAAAGGTGGTTTGGCTTTTGGGTGCAATAGAGAGAAGGAGAGAGAAGGAAGGTGGAGTCAATAGTCAAAGCCCTTTGTCCTCATCCTCCTCCTTGCATTAATTGCACCAACACCCCTCGGCTTACTTCCATCAGAAATTAAAATGCCCATAAATGCTTGAGGTGGCGGATAATGTCTCAAGTTCATCCCTTTTGGAAATTACTCGCCATCCACCTCTGGCTGATTGTTGAGCCTTTGAGTGAGCTCTTCTAGCCACCAGTGTTATTCATCCAGATGCTTCCTCATCTAAGCACCAGATGATTGAGGGGAGGGGTGGCTGCTTGAGCAGGAGGTAGGAGACTGCAGTCTCTTGAAAGCTTCACAATGGTGGTGCTTAGGTGGCGCATGATAGTGATAACTTCTCCCTGAAGAGATTTTCTGCAGATGAATCGTTGACTAATGGGTGCAGCTGTCACGAGCGATGTGAGAGGCTTAGGCTGCTGCTAAGTGGCCACCGAGCGTTGCTTCTGCAGTTCATGAACTACCGCATTCAAGGCTTCAGCTCGTTGATGGAAGATGACCAGCTGGTTAATTAGGGCAGCTGAGGTTGGTGGTGAAGGAGCAGAGAGGGTGGCCTTTTACTGCCTAGTACGATGTGGATGCCCCTCAGCATGATTGGTGAGAACCTTCGGCATGTGCATTACCACCATGGCTATCTTAGAGGGGACGAAGACTTATAGCTCAAGGAGACAGAGCTTTCTTTCCTTCAGTGCATCCCCCCTTCTTGGCGCACCAATCTGATGCCACCAGATCACCACCCTCGAACATCCGCGAGCATCGGTCGCCTCCTCCAGCGAGTACGAGGTCCTTCGGCGAGCTCCTTGCGCCTGCGGACCTGCAAACAAGTCCCCGGGGCCAGAGATTCCGACGGAAACCCTCCGATGCTCAAGTCAGCGCTCTGGGTAACAGCCGTGAGCTTGAGGAAGCTCGAAAGAAAAAGAGAGAGAGGGGCTCAGAGAAGAGCTCTCTCTGTGAGCATTTAGGAGTGTTATGAGTGTGTGCGTTCTCAGTTCTTGGAGTTCTTAGTGTTACCTGGTTGGGGTCCCTCTTACCCTTTTTATAGATGTCCAGAGTCCGTGGGCTTGGGGCGTGATCACTTGTCAGAGCATTAAATTGATGGCAGCACAATGGAGCTTATCTCCATGTGACGTGTCAAGCTGCAGGCCATGTTCTGTCAGAGTTGGTGGCTGCAGGGCGTGGCCGATCGTTATGGCGCTTGCAAGAGGTGTCCCCTACGTCACCTTTTTGGTTGTCTTGCGCAGACAGTGATGGGTGATAAAGTTAGTCATGTGGATCCCAAGGTACAGCCGTTAGGGGGAAAATAATGTTGAGTTGAAGCCAATTGTCAGCATTGATTATAGAGTGCTTGCGTGACACTGTTCACTTACATGGCACTACCGAGGCCAAGCGCTATTCATGTCGAGACCGAGGGGAAGAAGCTGAGCACGTCTGAGGTCGAGGGGGCCAACGTGGTAGCCATAAATGCCTCCCAAGTCATTATGACCACCATTAAATACCACAACCCTTTAACAAGAAAGGGAGGTGCTAGCGCTGGGTCTGGAGCCGAGGTCGAGGGGGCAGCGGAACGCCGAGGCCGGGGCTCCGTTAGTTTCTTTCACGGTTCTCTAATGGCGTTGGATCAGCCACATCACAATTTATTAACTCTAAATAAAATAACTCATCTTTTATTTAAGTGTTTTTTAAATTCTTTAAAGAGCATTTCAATATGTCACATGATCGGAATAGGAAAGAAAAATAGAATAAAGAGGATTAATATAGCAATGCGGTGACATCGATCAGGGTGCGAATTCTCTTCAAACGGTCCTTAATGTACGAACATAGTATTAAATTAATCTATACTTCACGTATCGAAAGTAAACTCTTTCGCCTCGTATGCGAAGGATAACCGTTCTTTTCGTATTCTGAAGATAAGGGCCACCGTTATTTCTTTTATTCGGTGTTAATGGTCCAAAAGTTTAAGCCATTAATTCTAATATTTGATAGAATTAATTTTAAACCATTAATTTGGTGTTAGATGGAAATACCAATTGAAAGTTATCGATATAAATAATGGGTATCTCTAACAGGTTAGCGGTTTAAAAAAAAGCCTAAGTTATCTGCTATATGAAAGAAATAAGGTTAAGAGAGAGAAACTAGTTATTTTTGAAAAAGGCTGTCAAAACCCAATCAGATTCAAGTATCAAGTCTATCTACTATTATGATGAATTCCGCATCAAGTAAGTATTTTATATTCAATTTTATGTAACAAATTATTTATTAAAGATCTTATATGCTTACAAGTGGTATCAGAGCAAGGTTTTAAAATAAATAATTTATTCATATATTATGATTGATTAATTTTTACATCAAAATGAATTGACGATGAACTTTCAAGTTTTGGTTGGTTGTATTGTTGGCCATTAAAATATTTTTTTTGTTCCGCATAAACCATACCCGAGCCCTTGTGAGAAAGGAATGGTGAAATTTGGTTTCTACAACCTAGATTCCAAGCTTCAAGGAAACACATAATATTAGTATTATTATTTAGTTATATGACATCAAGATTAAATTAGTTAGTTAGTCACCAAAGTGACCAAACTAGTTTATATTTAGTCATATAATTTATAAAATTTTATAGAATATTATTTTAATCTTAAATATTTATTGATTGTTAGAAATTAAGAATTTACCCAAAGGTTCTATAACTAACAAACCTAAAGGAGGAAATCTAATATTCTCTTATCAAATATAATAGGGATATCCAAAGATACTATATATATTTAATAAGGTTTATTAATTACCTTAAAGTTTAAATAGCATTCTAATTATGATAATGATATATATATATATATATATATATATATATATATATATATATATATTATTGTATTTACCCAAAGAAAATCTATAATATATTTTATATTTAATTATCTAAATTGGAGCATTTATATTTTGCGGCTGTTTCTTTGCATTCACATGCTTTTGTTGTTACTATCTTTAAAGGTTTAAACTTCTTTGAATGGTGTAAGCAAGTCAATTTTCATTTAGGTGTCTTGGATCTTGACTTGGCATTATTAGAAAAAAAGCCTATTGACATTACTGATACGAGCAGTGAAGTGAGGCAGAGAAGTTAAAACATAAAGCATGTGACAGATCTAATAAATTATATCTTAGTTTCACACGAATGAAAATTGCCAACAACATTAAGTCTACTCTTCAGAAAGTGTAACTACTAAAGAATATCTTAAGCTTATGAAAGAACTTTTAAGTCACTTGAAGGGATACTAATGGCTGAACTTACGACCATAAAATATAATAGGTCGCGAAGTATGCAGCAACATATCCTTGATATGACTAATGTTGCAGTAAGACTTAAGACCCTGGGAACACTGTGGATGACTTATTTCTGGTACAATTCATTATAAGCTCATACCTCAAGAGTATGGGCATTTTCAAATTAACAATAATACTATTAAGGATAAGTGGGATGTTAATGAATTGGCCAGTAAGCTTACTCAATAGGAAATGAGATTAAAAGTGCAAGGGGTTCATTCAATATACCTAGTGGGTCAAGGAGACGGTAAAGTTATTAAACCAAAATTCAAAAAATTTAAGTAAAAAGCATCCACTAAAGTAACACAGATTACTGGTAGTGATAAGAAGGAAAGGAAGAAAGATAAATATCACTTTTGTAAGAAAAAAAGGATATTATCAGAAAAATTGTCTAAAACGAAAAGCTTGATTCAAAAAGAAAGGGATTCCTTACAATCTAGAACATAAACCCAAATAAGAACTTCTTGTTCATGGGGAACCGAAAGAAGGCCCCAATTGAAGGCATAAGAACTTATCGTCTTACTTTAGATACTGGACATCACCTGAATCTACTACAAACTCTCTATGTTCCTTCACTTTCTAAAATTTTGATTTCTGTTTTAAAACTTGATATTAATGGGTTTAGTTTTAAGATTGAAAAAGAATGTTTCAGTTTATTTAATAAAGATGGTTCCTTCATTGGTTCTGAATTTTTCTATAAGCAAATTTGGATGATTTATATAAATTAAAACTTGATGATAATTTTTCTGCATCCCTGATGTATGTTCATCAAAATATTGAAATTAAATGTAGTATGGCAAATGAAAACTCTGCTTACTTGTGGCATAAACATTTGGGTCATGTATCCAAAGAAAGGCTACAAAGATTAGTAAAGAATAAGATTATATCAAACCTAGATTTTACTAATCTTGGTTTATGTATGGATTGCATTAAGAAAAAGAAAACCAAACATAACAAGAAAGAAGCTATAAGAAGTACTCAACTTCTTGAAATTATACACACTGGTATATATGGACCTTTTGATACTCCATCTTTTAATGGAAAAAAGTTTTTTATCATCTTTATAGATGATTTTTCATGTTATGGACATGTCTATTTTCTTAAAGAAAAATCTCAAGCTGTAAATCCCTTGAGGTACTTACTAAAGAGGTTGAAAGGTAACTAGACAGAAAAGTAAAAATAGTAAGATCTGATAGAGGTGGTAAGTATTATGAAAAGTATGATGAATCAGGATAAAATTCAGGTCATTTGCAAAGTTCCTCGAAAGACATGGTATATGTGCACAGTATACTATGTCAGGCATACCTCAATAAAATAGTATGGCAGAAAAGCAAAATAGAACATTAATGGATATAGTTAGAGTATGATAAGTAATTTCTCATTATCAAAATCTTTATGGATATATGCCCTTAGAACTGCAGTATATTTACTGAATAGGATTCCTAGTAAGGCAGTTTCTAAAACTTCTTTAAGTTATGGACTGAAAGAAAACCTAGTTTAAGACACCTGCATGTTTGGGGTTGTCCAGCAGAAGCACGAGTGTATAATCCATATGAAAAGAAATTGGAATCTCAAACTCAGTGATTACTTTATTGGTTACTCAGAGAAATCCAAAGGATAGGTTTTATTGTCCAAACCATAGTTCTAGAATTATTGAGACAGGCAATGCCAAATTCATTGAGAATGGTGAAGTTAGTGGGAGTGCTGACAAACATTGTGGATATCAATGAAGTAAGGGTTAATGTTTCATTACCCATAAATTTCTGAATCTACAATTATTCCATACATTGTTCCAAAATTTCAAGAACAAAATAACAATGAACAATGCTTGAATGAAGTAGTACCCCATGAAGAGCTTAACCTACGAATAGCTGACAAAATGAATCATGTGAAATAGCTTTAAGTAAACCCGTAAGGCTACAAAAATCAGCTTTTTGGATGATTATTTGGTTTATTTGCAAGAGTCAGATTTTGATTGTGGCATTGATGAAGATCCTGTTTCATTTTCACAAGCCATTAACAGTGATAAGTCTAATAAATGGATTAATGCTATGAAAGATGAGTTAAAATCAATGGCTGAAAACAATGTCTGGAATCTTATCGAATTGCTAGAAGGTTCTAAACGAGTTGGATGTAAGTGGGTTTTTAAGACCAAACATGACATGAATGGCAATATCGAATGTTTTAAAGCTAACTTATCGCCAAGGGTTATACTCGAAAGGATGGCATTGATTATAAAGAGACATTTTCACCGGTTTCACAGAAAGATTCATAAAGAATCATTATGGCTTTGGTAGCTTAATATGATTTAGAGTTACATTAAATGGATGTGAAAATAGCCTTTCTTAATGGGAATATAAAGGAAAAAAATTTATATGATCAACCTGAAGGTTTTTCCATGAAAGGAAAGGATCATATGTGTAAACTTAAGAAATCAATATATGGACTTAAACAAGCTTCCAGACAATATATATTAAGTTCAATGATACTATTATCTTTTAGTTTTATGAAAATATCGTTGATCAGTGCATTTACCAAAAGATTTATGAAAATAAGTTTATACTTTTGGTTCTATATGTTGATGATATTTTGCTTGCTGCTAATGATTTAGGCATCTTGTATGAGACAAAATTTTTTTCTAAGAATTTTGAGATGAAAGATATGGAAGAGGCATCTTATGTGATTAAAATTTTAAATTCAGAAAGAGATCACATGGATTGTTAGGGTTGTCTCAGAAAGCTTAAATCGAAAATTCTTGAGAGATTTAATATGAACAACTGTTCAACAGGTATTGTCCCAATACAAAAAGGGAATAAATTTAGTCTTATGCAATGTCCAAAGAATGATGTGAAACGTAAGCAAATGAAATCTATTCCATATGCTTTGCTGTGGATAGCTTGATGTATTTGCAAACTTGCATAAGACTAGATATTAGCTTTGCGGTTGGGATGTTGGGCCAATATCAGAGTAACCCTGGTATTGATCATTGGAAAGCGGCAAAAAAAGTGATTGGATATTCAGATCCCAATTTTACTGGTTATGTTGACAGTAGAAAGTAACATTTGGCTATTTGTTTCTATTGGGAGAAGGGTAATTTCATGAAAAAGTGCCAAACAATCTATTATTGCCTCATCCAATATGGAAGCGGAGTTTATAACATGTTATGAAGCTATAATTCACATTATGGCTGCGGAACTTTATTTCAGGGCTTGGGATTGTCGACATCATTACCAAGCCACTAAACATTTATTGTGATAATTTGCTGCAGTTTTCTTCTTCAAAAATGATAAATATTCAGAGGTGTTAAACATATAGAATTAAAGAATTAAAGTACTTTACTGTCAAGGTTGTGCATTGAACATATTAGAACGGATCACATCCTTTAACTAAAGGTTTACAACCAAAGACCTTTAAAGAAATGTACATAGAATGGGTCTTGATTATATTGAAGATTGATTATGATGCTGTTATAACACTCTTGAGCTCATTAATATTATACGTTTTTTAATTTATTACTTTTTCTTGTTCCTTATGCATGTTTTGAAAAAAAAAATTAATATGTACAATTAAGTGGATATTAAGTTATTTATATATAAATTATGTGACCTATGTTGCTAATACAGTAGTATATAGAATGGAGTATGTAATTTAGATGTATATGACTGCCATAACTCTTATTATATAATTTATTATGTTAAAGTCAATCATGATACAAGCATGACATTATTGAATTTAATTTTGCACGCCTAATGTTTACACTATTAAATATTAATGTTATAAACTATCAACAGAATGTTAGATTAATCTATACTTCACGTGCGGAAGGCGAAGAGTCACCTCTTTCACGAAGGGAGATGAAGGGCCATCGTTTTTTCTTCTAATCGGTTGCTAATAATCCGAAGGTTTAAGCCATATTAACATTAAGCCATTAATTCTAGTATTTGATGGAATTAATTTTAAGTCATTAATTTGGTATTTGATGAAAATATTAATTGAAAGTTATCGATATAAATAATTGGTTCTCTCCACAAATTTAAAAAAAAAGAATTCATCAAGTTATCTGCTATTAAAGAAATAAGGTTAAGAGAAGAAACTAGTTATTTTTAGAAGAAGCGGTCAAAACCCAATCAGTCTCAAGTCTATCTATACTATTATGATGAATTTTGTATTAAGTATTTTATATTTAATGTTATGTAATAAATTATTTATTAAAGATACTATATGCTTGCTTACACATAGTTCTTCATCGAAACAACATCGAGATCGGCAAGGGAGTTCGATGTTTTCGACACGAACGATGTTAGAATTAACTACTGGTCCTCTATAACACGATGGGCATGCCATCCTGGGAATCAAGCATTCGATCGGTGTTGGGTTTGATGGCACGGTGGGTCTCCAGCCGGGTGATCATGAGGTTGTGGTAGAATCTTGATTCCTGGAGCTCCAGCTCGTTGGCTTTCTTTATATATGTCAGCCATCTTATTCGAGAACACGGAGAGCTTGCTGTCATTAGCCTCCTTGTTCGACCAAAATAATGAGAGTAATTAATATTAATATATAAGATAAAGCGCATGCATTGGAAGACGAGAAGTATATTGTATATTTACTGACAACGTCATCGCCGACTCCCAGCTGGCTGCTCTCCTCTCCTACTTCTACGTATTATCTAAAGCTGGAATCGGTCTGGAGTAATTAATAGCCAAATAGGTCCAAATTGGTTTTCTTATCAGGCAATTAATCCTTTCTTATATCAAACAGGTTGAAGAATAAATCTGCAAGCAGACACTTGTGCACAAATATTTGTCTATCGTTAGCTTCTCTTTTCACAACCACGATTGGATTACAAGCTCAACTTTCAGACTGTTGGCTCTCTTTGTTCCTGTCACCTCCTCTCAACTCCATGACAGCCACCTAAAACAAGAGCCACCGCCCTGGGGTTGGCATGGTGTTCGAGGCTTGTGACTGGCATGACCCTGGCAGTAACGGCTGGGGGGTTTTACTAAAATACCAATTCCAACAGCCATAAACAGCTGTATTTATAACCACCAATTCAAAAACAAAAAAACCTAATGATTCTAAGATGTCTGAATTCAATAATTTTTGGAAATTTATAACTATCTAAGATGGACAATATTGTACAATGTATGCGTTACATGTGACTATAATTTACAATGATGAAATTTAGATGTGGTACAATTTATGAACCGTTTACGTACTTAAGGAAAGACACCATATTCACTATGATTTGGCATGGATGTACTGCGGACTAATGCTTATTATCATTCTTAATGGATGTTCAAGTGAAGCGGTAAATCAATTTCAATTAAAAAATATGGTATGATTCTTCTCAAATAGTGATTTCTAACAACTTCACCTTAAATTGATTAACTTGAATATCTGCAAAGGTATTTTATAATGCAACTAAAATATAATAGTTAAGCATTACATATTACCAATGAAAATTATTTTTTGAAGACCTTGAAGTAAGAAACCTATCATGGGCCATGTTTAAGAAGAAAAGAATAGTAACTCATATGAATCTATATTAAGTTCGCAAACAGGGTTATATTTAATTATCTTTAAGAATTTGAAAGTCAAGAATGATTAACATCGATGCATAAAGAACTTTTTTCCCTTTTGCCTCTCATCTTATGTCCACAATCAAATAACAATGTTAAAGATCATTTGGAGTTTCAAGGTGATGGGGCCAGTGAACCCCCATGGGCAACAATGATCGCAATGAGCCGGACCCTCCCAGTCGGCTTCGCCAAGTTGGCCCCGGCCTTCCCAAGGCGGCCCCGGCTCCAAGGCGGCCTCGCCCATCCAAGGCGATCCCGGCCCCAAGGCGGGCCCAGTTTTAAGGTTGCCCGGGTTCTTAGGCGACCCTAGCTCCAAGCCAGCCTCGCCGATCCACGGCGACCCAGCTCCAAGGCGTTTCTAGGCGGCCCCAGCCTCCAAGGCGTTCCAAGGCAGCCCCAATCTTCGGAGTCAGCCACAACTTCTCAAGGCAGAGACTCGCCCCAGCCTCCCAAGGTGGCCTCACCCATCCAAGATAGCCCGGCTCCAAGGCGGCCTCACCCATCCAAGGCGGCCCCAACTCAGAGGCGGCCCCAGTCTTCGGAGTCAGCCACGGCTTCTCAAAGCAGTCTCAGTCTCCAGACTTGGCCCCAGCCTCTCAAAGCGGCCTCGCCCATCCAAGGCGGCCCCAGCTCCACAGTGGCCCCGGTCTCCGAAGTCAGCCATGGCTTCTCAAGGTCTCAGTCTTCGGACTCGGCCCCAACCTCCCAAGGCGGTCTCGGCGTCGGCCTCTACTGGCCTCAATGTCTGCCTAACCGACCCCAGCGTTGGCCTCATTGACTCCAGCGTCGGCCTCCTCCAACCGACTCCAGCATCGGCCACCTTCTGATCGACCCCAGCGTCGGCCTCCTCCAACCGACCCTAGCATCGGCCTCACGACTCCAGCGTCAGCCTTAGCAACTGACTCCAGAGCCGGCCCACCAACCAGCTACAGCCACCCGCTACTAACGGGACATGACCTGCAGCTCTAACAAGTCATAAGGAGGCAAGCCCCACTATGCTACCTTTATTATCAATGCTCTGACAAGTGATCAAGCCCCAAGCAAGTCTCAGAGACTCCAAGCTTCAATAAAATAGGTAAGAGGGACCCCTGATCAGGTAACACAATACTTCCAAATGCTCACACAGAGAGTACCTCTCTAAGCCTCTCATTCGAACATCCTCAACTCATGGTTGTTGCCCATAGCACTAATTTGAGCGTCGAAGGGTTTCCGCCAGAATCCTGGTCCTCGGAACTTTTTGCAAGCTCCCGAACGAGTGAAGCTCATCGGAAGATCCCGGCTCGCTGGAAAAAGTGCGGATGTTCACAGACGTTCAAAGAGGGTGATCTGGCTACAATAAATTGTCGTACCAGGAAGGAGGGGCAGAGCATGGATCATCAGCGATGCTAGCTTATAAATCTTCATCCCTCTTAGATCAAAATGATGGATCAAAAAGATGGTGATGACAAGAGCCCAAGCAGCTTCCGTCAGTTATGCTGGGGGGACACCCTTAACGAGCTGAGCAATAGAATGCTAGCCACTCTACTCCATCATCATCATCATCTCAGTCCACTCAGGTGGATCAGCTCGCCACCCTCACCCTGCAAATCTAAGCATTGATATTAGTGGTTCATAAGCTGCTAGAGCGATACTCTATGACCATACGGTAGCAAACAAGAGCTTTGGCTCCCCCTCTAGTTGCTGCTCAGGCCAACCATCTTTCATTCCATGGGAGATCTTTCTAGCAAGAAACTCACCACCATCAAGCTCACCAACAAGAGCATCTACAAGCTCATCAGCAAGAGCAACAAGAGCATCTACAAGCTCATTAGTAAGAGCAAGCTCAAGCTCATCAATAAGAGCACCATCAAGCTCACCAACAAACATCACAATCATGAAGCCCATCAAGTGAGGACACTGGCACCTTCCCTCCAATCAACGTGACTCCCTGAGGGGTAGGTCGCCAACATGCTAAGGTATTCAAATCAGCAAAGAAGACAAACTCTTCCAAAGGCATTTCATAAAGGAGCTCCAGGCCATCCAAGAAAATTGACAAAATCAACTCCTCAATAACCCTCCGAGGTTCAAAAGGCTCCTGAGCTTGGTTCCAGCGACTCTTGGGTCACCCTTTGGGTTCAAAAGGCTCCCGAGCTTGGTCCCAGCGACTCTCAAATCATCCTTTGGGGTTCAAAAGGCTCCGAGCTTGGTCCCAATGACTCTCGGATCATCCTCTGGGTTCAACTAGCTCCGAGCATGGTCCCAGCACCCTCGGGTTACCCTTCGGAATTAAAAGGCTCTCAACGGCCTCAACTTTGCCTCAACAGCTTCATGTCAGCCTCAGCGGCTTCATCACAGCCTTAATAGCTTCATTTCTGCCTCAATGGCTCAATTCTATCTTAGTGGCCAACGACCAAACCGATAAGGCCTAACTCAAATTATACACCTGCAATAGGTTGCTAGCCACTCTCAGCCAGCCAAGAGATAAAATCAACTCATAGTTGGGAGAGACCAACTCTCCAGCTCACAACTGACTATGCTGGCCACTCCCAGCCAGCTAAGAAGACAAGTTCATCTCATAGCTGGAAGAAACCAACTCCCCAGCTCATAGCTGACAATGTGGTCATTCTCAGCCAGCCAAAGAGACCAGGTACTCCAAAATTGGAAAAATTATTTTTGCACTAATAGTGTCTGCTCAGCGTTTTAGCCCCTACTTCCAAGCTCATCCGATCGTGGTGCTAAAGGACCTCGATAGCCTAGGTGGCTTCGGGCACCCCTTGGGCCAGCGCGAGGCAACCCTCAAGGTAGTTCCAAAAGGCTTTCGACGGCTTAGGTGGCTCTCGGGTCACCCATCGGGCCAGCGCGAAGAAACTCACGAGATGGTTTCAAAAGGATCCTGATAGCCTAGGCAGCTTCGGATCACCACTCGAGTTGGCTGAAGAAACCCCCAAGACAGTTATGAAGAAAAAGGATCCTGACGGCCTAGGCAGCACTTGGGTCACCCCTCGGGCCGGTGCGAAAAAACCCTGAGGCAGTTCCAAAAGGCTTCCGACGGCCTAGGTGGCTCTCGTATTACCACTCGGGCCAGCGTGAAGAAACCCTCGAGGCAGTTTCAGAAGGACCTCGACAACCCAAGCATCTTTGGGTCACCACTCAGGCGGCCAAGGAAACCCCCAAGGCGGTTCCAAAGAAAGGGCTTTCAAACCTCTAATCGGCATTGACATCGAACACGATGCAAAGAAAAATCGACAAAGTTAGGAGAGACCAATTCCCTAGCTCACAGTTGATGCTGCTTGCCACTCTTAGCCAACCAATTAGAAGACCTAACCAGCTCACAGCTGGAAGAGGTCAATTTACAACTCATAGTTGATGGGCATCCACTTTCAGACTCTGCATCGGGAGAGGATTACTGGCTGCCCTCAGCCAGTCAAAGGTAATCAACTTACCTCTAATGTTACTAAAAGTTTTGAGCAGGCAAATGCATAGCTCTAGAGAGAATGCAGATGCCCACACAAGGCAGACAAAAATTATCCAAAGTAATGCAAAAGAAAAGATCCCTCCAGAAGGAATCCAAGACAAAGCTAGCATAAAAAGATAAGTGCAAAGATAAAGAATTCTACAATTTTTTCGCTTGGCGGATGCAAAGCATGCGGTCGCACAAGCTCAAAGTGTAGGAAGTATCTGATGGGGCCAATGAACCTTCATAGGTAACAGTGATCGCAATAGGTCGGACCCTCCCAGTCAGCCTCGCCAAGTCAGCCCCGACCTTCCCAAGGTGGCCCTAGGTGGCTCCGGCTCCAAGGCAGCCTTAAGGCAGCCCCGGCTCCAAGGCTTCCCTAGCCTCCAAGGTGGTCCCAGTCTTCGGAGTCAGCCATGAATTCTAAAGGTGGTCTCGGTCTTCAAACTCGGCCCCAGCCTCCCAAGGCGGCCTTGCCCATCCATGGCAGCCCTAGCTCCAAGATGGCCTTGCCCATCCAAGGCGGCCCCAGCTCTAAAGCAGCCCCAGCTCCTAGGTGGCCCCAACCTTCAAGGCATTCCAAGGCGGCCCTAGTACGTGTGGGTTTTTTCATGGTTCATGCATGAAATTGGCATCCTTGATGCATCGAGCAAGATCGAGAGCTTACGCTCGGAAGCCGATCTACACTTTTAGAGATTCGGATGGCATTTCTTCAAACCATGCGAAGAAATTGATTTGGATAACTTGTTGCCCGTAAGTAAATGATCGCATTACAACTTTTGGCTTGTTCATCATTTAATATATTTCATCATATTTTTTTTCCTTTCTAAATAGGCTTGCTTGACGACATTAAGAGGAGAGACTGGATAGAGTAAGTTCTCAGTTCTCTATAAATGTTTCTTTTCATTGTTACTATGTCATATGGACACAAACATATATGCAAATTCTATACCCAAATTATCATCCAACCTAAATTTAATCAATCTAGATTATAAAAAAATAGATAAGTCAATGTCAATTTTGTCGACTGTGAATAAGGGAGGCTGGCTTTCCAATTTATTAAGAGAATTTAATTACAAGGAGAGCTGGGAATATGGCAGTCTGTAATGGTTTCAACTTGTAAATGAATTTCAGTCATTAGACATGCATCAATCAGTAAACAACACAAACACCCCACATCTCGTAAAGTTATATATAATTGTTTGCAAGTTTCTTTTTTACAAAAAAATAAATATGCCGACAAGTTTCAAGAAGGGTTGGGTTGTAGAGGACCCATTGCAAATTTTGTTTAAACTCTTCAAGCATACCATATATAAACTCTCTCTAGCATTTCTATTATTTCTAGGATTGCCTTTCTATTCTGGTATATTCTACTTTAATTAGTGAAATTCTTTATTTATTGTAAAATTATTACTTGACTGTATGAAATATTATTCCTTTTATAAGTTTCAGGGACAAATTTCAAATCTATCCTCAATTCATTTCGGTTAGGCCTAGTTGAGACACAAAACTGAGTATCCTAGATTAAAAGGCTCCCCTCATTATGTCTGAAATTACACTACAATTAACTGAAGCACCGGTTGTTGGAGGTTGAGGTAGGTGGGTTCCTTAGGACCGACGGTGCACCGCTCTGCCAGGGGTATGTCGGGCCTTGCGCCAGGTAGGCACATGGCTTTAGGTGCCGACGGGGTTGGCCTTGATGCCTAGCTGGCCCAAGGCTTTAGGTGCCGACGGGGGTCGGGCTTGATGCCTAGCTGGCCTAGGGCTTTAGGTGCCGATAGGTGTCAGGCTTTATGTCTGGCTGGCCCATGGCTTTAGGTGCCGACGGGTGTCGGGCTTCATGCATGGCTGGCCCAGGGCTTTAGGTGTCGACGGGTATCGGGCTTCATGCATGGCTGGCCTAGGGCTTTAGGTGTTGATGGGTGTCGGGCTTGATGCCTGGCTGGCCCAGGGCTTTAGGTGCCAACGGGTGTCGGGCTTTATGCCTGGCTGGCCCAGGGCTTTAGGTGCCGACAGGTATCGGGCTTTATGCCTGGATGGCTCAGGGCTTTAGGTGCCGATCGGTGTCGGGCTTCATGCCCGGCTGGTACAGGGCTTTAGGTGCCGACGGGTGTCGGGCTTCATGCCTGGCTGGTGCAGGGCCTTAGGTACCGACGGGTGTCGGGCTTCATGCCTGGCTAGGCCAGGGCTTTAGGTGCCGATGGGTGTAGGGCTTTATGCCTGGCTGGCCCAGGGCTTTAGGTGCCGATGGGTGTCGGGCTTCATGCCTGGCTGGTGTAGGGCTTTAGGTACCGATGGGTGTCGGGCTTCATGCCTAGCTGACCTAGGGCTTTAGGTGCCGACGGGTGTCGGGCTTTATGCCTGGCTGGCCCAGGGCTTTAGGTGCCGACGGGTGTCGGGCTTCATGCCTGGCTGGTGCAGGGCTTTAGGTGCCGACGGGTGTTGGGCTTCATGCCTGGCTGGCCTAGGGATTTAGGTGCCAACGGGTGTCTGGCTTGATGCCTGGCTGGCCCAAGGCTTTACGTGCCGACGGGTGTCGGGCTTTATGCTTGGCTGGCCCAGGGCTTTAGGTGCCGATGGGTGTCGAGCTTCATGCCTGGCTGGCCTAGGGCTTTAGGTACCGATGGGTGTCGGGCTCATGCTTGGCTGGCCCAGGGCTTTAGGTGCCGACGAGTATCGGGCTTATGTCTGGCTGGCCCAGGGCTTTAGGTGACGACGGTGTTGGGCTTCATTCCTGGCTGGCCCAGGGCTTTAGGTTCCGACGGGTGTTGGGCTTTATGCCTGGCTGGCCCAGGGCTTTAGGTGCCGATGGGTGTCGGGCTTCATGCCTGGCTGGTGCAGGGCTTTGGTGCCGATGGGGTCGGGCTTCATGCCTGGCTGGCCCAGGGCTTTAGGTGCCAACGGGTGTCGGGCTTTATGCCTGGCTGGCCCAGGGCTTTAGGTGCCGATGGGTGTCGGGCTTCATGCCTGGCTAGTGCAGGGCTTTAGGTGCTGACGGTAGTCGGGCTTCATGCCTGGCTGGCCCAAGGCTTTAGGTGCTGACGTGTGTCGGGCTTTATGCCTGACTGGCCCATGGATTTAGGTGTCGACGGGTGTTGGACTTCATGCCTGGCTGGTGCAGGGCTTTAGGGCTTCATGCCTGACTGGCCTAGGGCTTTAGGTGCCGATGGGTGTCGGGCTTGATGCCTGCTGGCCCAGGGCTTTAGGTGCCGATGGGGGTTGGACTTTATGCCTGGCTGGCCTAGGGCTTTAGGTGCCGAGGGTGTCGGCTTCATGCTTGGCTGGCCCAGGGCTTTAGGTGCCGATGGGTGTCGGGCTTTAGCCTTGCTGGCCCAGGGCTTTAGGTCGATGGGTATCGGGCTTCATGCCTGGCTGGCACAGGGCTTTAGGTGCCGACGGGTGTTGGGCTTTATACCTGGCTGGCCCAGGGCTTTAGGTGCCAACGGGTGTCGGGCTTCATGCCTGGCTGGCCCAGGGCTTTAGGTGCCAACGGGTGTGGGCTTCATGCCTGGCTAGCCCAGGGCTTTAGGTGCCGACGGGTGTCGGGCTTCATGCCTGGCTGGTCCAGGCTTTAGGTGCCGACGGTGTCGGGCTTCATGCCTGGCTGGTGCAGGGCTTTAGGTGCCGACGGGGTCAGGCTTCATGCATGGCTGGTTTATGCCAGGCTGTGCAGGGCTTTAGGTGCCGACAGGTGTCGGGCTTCATGCCTTGCTGGCCCAGGGCTTTAGGTGCGACGGGTGTGGGCTTGATGCCTGGCTGGCCCAGGGCTTTAGTGCCGATGGGTGTCGGGCTTCATGCCTGGCTGGTGCAGGGCTTTAGGTGCCGATGGGTGTCGGGCTTTATGCCTTGCTGGCCCAGGGCTTTAGGTGCCAACGGGTGTCGGGCTTGATGCCTGGCTGGCCCAGGGCTTTAGGTACCGACGGGTGTCGGGCTTTATGCCTGGCTGGCCCAGGGCTTTAGTGCCGACGGGTGTCGGGCTTCATGGTTGGCTGGCCCAGGGCTTTAGGTGCCGACGGTGTCGGGCTTGATGCCTAGCTGGCCAGGGCTTTAGGTGCCGATGGGTGTCGGGCTTTATGCCTGGCTAGCCCATGGCATTAGGTGCCGATGGGTGTCGGGCTTCATGCCTGGCTGGCCCAGGGCTTTAGGTGCCGAGGGGTTGGGCTTCATGCCTGGCTGGCCCAGGGCTTTAGGTGCCGAGGTGTCGGGCTTTATGCCTGGCTGGCAGGGCTTTAGGTGCCGACGGTGTCGGGCTTATGCCTGGCTGGCCCAGGGCTTTAGGTGCCGACGGGTGTCGGGCTTATGCCTGGTTGGCCCAAGGCTTTAGTGCCGATGGGTGTCAGGCTTCATGCCTGGCTGGCCAGGGCTTTAGGTGCCGACGGGTATGGGGCTTTATTGGCTGGCCCAGGGCTTTAGGTGCCGACGGGTGTCGGGCTTCATGCCTGCTTGGCCCAGGGATTTAGGTGCCGAGGGTGTCAGGCTTTATGCCTGGCTGGCCCAGGGCTTTAGGTGCCGAGGTGTCAGGGGCTGGTGTAGGGCTTTAGTGCCGACGGGTGTCGGGCTTGATGCCTGGCTGGCCCAGGGCTTTAGGTGCCGACGGGTGTCGGCTTGATGCCTGGCTGGCCCAGGGCTTTAGGTGCCGATGGGTGACGGCTTCATGCCTGGCTGATGCAGGGTTTAGGTGCCAATGGGTGTCAAGCTTCATGCCTGGTTGGCCCAAGGCTTTAGGTGCCGATGGGTGTCGGGCTTGATGCCTTGCTGGCCCAGGGCTTTAGGTGCCGATGGGTGTCGGCTTTATGCCTGGCTGGCCCAGGGCTTTAGGTGCCGACGGGTGTCGGCTTCATGCCTGGCTGGCCCAGGGCTTTAGGTGCCGACGGGTGTCGGGCTTCATGCCTGGCTGGCCCAGGGCTTTAGGTGCCGATGGGTGTCGGCTTATGCCTTGCTGGCCCAGGCTTTAGGTGCCGATGGGTGTCGGGCTTCATGCCTGGCTGGCCAGGGCTTTAGGTGCCGACGGGTGTCGGCTTTATGCCTGGCTGGCCCAGGGCTTTAGGTCGACGGGTGTCGGGCTTCATGCCTGGCTGGTGTAGGGCTTTAGGTGCCGACGGATGTCGGGCTTCATGCCTGGCTGGCCCAGGGTTTAGGTACCGACGGTGTCGGGTTTTATGCTGGCTGGCCCAGGGCTTTAGGTGCCGACGGGTGTCGGGCTTCATGCCTGGCTGGTGCAGGGCTTTAGGTGCCGACGGTGTCGGGCTTCATGCCTGGCTGGCCCAGGGCTTTAGGTGCCGATGGGTGTCGGGCTTTATGCCTGGCTGGCCAGGGCTTTAGGTGGCGATGGTGTCGGGCTTCATGCCTGGCTGGTGCAGGGCTTTAGGGCTTCATGCCTGGCTGGCCCAGGGCTTTAGGTGCCGACGGGTGTCGGGCTTATGCCTGGCTAGCCCAGGGCTTTAGGTGCCGAGGGTGTCGGGCTTCATGCCTGGCTGGCCTAGGGCTTTAGGTGCCGATGGGTGTTGGCTTCATGCCTGGCTGGCCCAGGGCTTTAGGTGATGGGTGTCAGGCTTCATGCCTGGCTGGCCCAGGGCTTTAGGTGCCGAGTGTCGGGCTTGATGCCTGGCTGGCCCAGGGCTTTAGGTGCCGATGGGTGTCGGCTTTATGCCTGGCTAGCCCATGGCTTTAGGTCCGACGGGTGTCGGGATTCATGCCTGGCTGGCCCAGGGCTTTAGGTGCCGACGGGTGTCGGGCTTCATTCCTGGCCCAGGGCTTTAGGTGCCGATGGGTGTCAGGCTTCATGCCTGGCTGGTCCAGGGCTTTAGGTGCCGACGGGTGTCGGGCTTCATGCCTGGCTGGCCCAGGGCTTTAGGTGCCGAGGGTGTCGGGCTTTATGCCTTGCTGGCCCAGGGCTTTAGGTGCCGACGGGTGTCGGGCTTTTGCCTGGCTGGCCAGGGCTTTAGTGCCGATGGGTGTCGCTTTATGCCTGGCTGCCCAGGGCTTTAGGTGCCGACGGGTGTCGGGCTTCATGCCTGGCTGGTGCATGGCTTTAGGTGCCGATGGTGTCGGCTTCATGCCTGGCTGGCCCAGGGCTTTAGGTGCCGATGGGTGTCGGGCTTCATGCCTGGCTGGCCAGGGCTTTAGGTGCGACGGGTGTCGGGCTTCATGCCTGGCTGGCCCAGGGCTTTAGGTGCCGACGGGTGTCGGGCTTCATGCTGGCTGGCCCAGGGCTTTAGGTGCCGATGGTGTCGGGTTTATGCCTGGCTGGTGCAGGGCTTATGCCTGGCTGGCCCAGGGCTTAGGTGCCGACGGGTGTCGGGCTTATGCCTGGCCCAGGGCTTTAGGTGCCGATGGGTGTCGGGCTTCATGCCTGGCTGGTGCAGGGCTTTAGGTGCCGATGGGTGTCGGGCTTCATGCCTGGCTAGCCCAGGGCTTTAGGTGCCGACGGGTGTCGGGCTTGATGCCTGGCTGGCCCAGGGCTTTAGGTGCCGACGGGGTCGGGCTTCATGCCTGGCTGGCCCAGGGCTTTAGGTGCCGACGGGTGTCGGGCTTCATGCCTGGCTGGTAGGGCTTTAGGTGCCGAGGTGTCGGGCTTATGCCTGGCTGGCCCAGGGCTTTAGGTGCCGACGGGTGTCAGGCTTTATGCCTTGGCCCAGGGCTTTAGGTGCCGACCGGCTGCTGGATGGCCAGGGCTTTAGGTACCGACGGGTGTCGCTTCATGCCTGGCTGGCCCGGGCTTTAGGTCGACGGGTGTCGGGCTTCATGCCTGGCTGGCCAGGGCTTTAGGTGCCGATGGGTGTCGGCTTTATGCCTGGCTGGCCCAGGGCTTTAGGTGCCGACGGGTCGGGCTTCATGCCTGGCTGGTGCAGGGCTTTAGGTGCCGACGGGTGTCGGGCTTATGCCTGGCTGGTCCAGGGCTTTAGGTGCCGATGGGTGTCGGGCTTCATGCCTGGCTGTGCAGGGCTTTAGGTGCCGACGGGTGTCGGGCTTCATGCCTGGCTGGCCAGGGCTTTAGGTGCCGGGTGTCGGGCTTATGCCTGGCTGGTGCAGGGCTTTAGGTGCCGACGGGTCGGGCTTCATGCCTGGCTGGCCCAGGGCTTTAGGTGCCGGGTGTCGGGCTTATGCCTGGCTGGCCCAGGGCTTTAGGTGCCGACGGGTGTCGGCTTCATGCCTGGCTGGTGCAGGGCTTTAGGTGCCGACGGGTGTCGATGCCTGGCTGGCCCAGGGCTTTAGGTGCCGATGGGTGTCGGGCTTATGCCTGGCTGGCCCAGGGCTTTAGGTGCCGACGGGTGTCGGGCTTTACCTGGCTGGCCCAGGGCTTTAGGTGCCGACGGGTGTCGGGCTTTATGCCTGGCTGGCCCAGGGCTTTAGGTGCCGACGGGTGGCTTCATGCCTGGCTGGCCCAGGGCTTTAGGTGCCGACGGGTGGGCTTGATGCCTGGCTGGCCCAGGGCTTTAGGTGCCGACGGGTGTCGGGCTTGATGCCTGGCTGGCCCAGGGCTTTAGGTGCCGACGGGTGTCGGGCTTTATGCCTGGCTGGCCCAGGGCTTTAGGTGCCGACGGGTGTCGGGCTTCATGCCTGGCTGGCCCAGGGCTTTAGGTGCCGACGGGTGTGGGCTTATGCCTGGCTGCCCAGGGCTTTAGGTGCCGATGGGTGTCGGGCTTCATGCCTGGCTGGCCCAGGGCTTTAGGTGCCGATGGGTGTTGGGCTTTATGCCTGGCTGGCCCAGGGCTTTAGGTGCCGACGGGTGTCGGGCTTCATGCCTGGCTGGTGCAGGGCTTTAGGTGCCGACGGGTGTCGGGCTTCATGCCTGGCTGGCCCAGGGCTTTAGGTGCCGACGGGTGTCGGGCTTCATGCCTGGCTGGCCCAGGGCTTTAGGTGCCGACGGGTGTCGGGTTTCATGCCTGGCTGGTGCAGGGCTTTAGGTGCCCTGGCTGGCCCAGGGCTTTAGGTGGGTGTCGGCTTCATGCCTGGCTGGCCCAGGCTTTAGGTGCCGACGGGTGTCGGGCTTCATGCCTGGCTGGTGCAGGGCTTTAGGTGCCGATGGGTGTCGGGCTTTATGCCTGGCTGGCCAGGGCTTTAGGTGCCGATGGGTGTCGGGCTTTATGCCTGGCTGTGCAGGGCTTTAGGCAAAAAGAACTCAGGAGCTAAAATTGAAATTTGTTAATATAGAGTGAGGGGCGAAAGCCCAAAGAGAATACAGGCACGTATTTAATGTGAGAGGAGAAATGTGTTACTGATAATACCGACGAAGGTTGTCTGCATTCCATGTCCTAGGAAGCGGCTTCCCATCAAGCTCTTCAATCTTGTAAGCTCCGTGACGAAGTGTCTCGGCGATCCGATAGGGTCCTTCCCAATTTGGGGCTAGCTTGCCTCCCCCCGGCTTCGAGACTTCAGCCCGTCGAAGGATCAGGTCCCCAGCAGGAAAGTCCTGGGATGCACACGGGCATTGTAATATTTGGCGGCCCGTTGCCGGTAGACCGCCATCCGAAGTCGCGCTCGGTCTCGCATTTCCTCCACCAGGTCGAGGTTGGCTCGCAGCTGGTCTGGGTTGCCTTCCTCGTTGTACGATTCCACCCGAGGGCTCGGTGAGCCAACCTCTACCGGGATGACGGCTTCGGATCCAAAGACTAAGCTGAATGGGGTCTCGCCGGTGGGGGCTCGCAGCGTTGTGTGGTAGGCCCACAGCACGTTGGGGAGCTCCTCCACCCATCATCCCTTACAGTCATCCAGTCGAGTTCTCAGCCCTTGGAGAATGATTCGATTAGTCACCTCGGCCGCCCCGTTGGTCTGAGGGTGCCCGACGGAAGTGAATTTCTGACGGATGCCCAGCTCGGAGCAGAATTCCCGGAAGGGCGTGTTGTCAAACTGCCGGCCATTGTCGGTGACCAGGGTGTGCGGCAGTCCGAACCGACATATAATGGACTTCCAAAAGAAGGATCTCACTTTGCTCTCCATGATCTTAGCAAGGGCTTCGGCTTCAACCCACTTGGTGAAGTGATCAACGGCCACCAGGAGGAACTTTCGCTGTCCGGAGGCCGGGGAAATGGTCCCAGGATATCCATACCCCACTGGGCGAAGGGCCAGGGTGCCACCAAGGGGGTTAACTGTGACGTCGGCTGTCGCTGGATATTAGCATGGCGCTGACAGCTATCACATCTCTTAACGAGCTCAACTGCGTCCTCCTTCATGGTCAGCCAAAAGTACCCCTGTCGTAGGGCCTTGTAAGCTAGGGCTCTGCCCCCCAGGTGACTTCCACAGATGCCTTCATGGATCTCCCGCAGGATGTAGTCTGATTCCGCTGGCCCCACGCACCTGAGGACCGGGTATGAGAATGATCTTCGATAAAGCTTCCCATCCATCATCAAGAACCTCGGGGCCCTCCGCCTGAGTAGCTTGGCCTCAGCGGGGTTCTCTGGGAGAGTACCATCGGTCAAATATCGGACGTAGGGTCCATCCAGGAGGGCTCTTGCTCCATCGGTAATGCTTCATCCGCAACTTCAATGCTTGGGGCCTGGAGGTGCTCCACATATGTTCTTCCCAGTCCCGTCGGCCGAAGTGGCTAAACGGGATAATGCATCGGCTCTGGCATTCTCCGCTCGAGGAATGTAGCTGACATGGAAGTAAGAGAACCGAGAGGCTTGGGATTGCACCTTGCTCAGATAACGGGACATGGTTGGGTCCCTAGCCTCGTACTCCCCAGTGATCTGCCCAGAAACAAGCTGAGAGTCCGTGAAGGCCCTCAAACGCCCGCACCTAACTCCTCAGCCAACCTCATTTCGCTAACAGGGCTTCATACTCCGCCTGGTTGTTAGTTGCCGGGAACTGGAATCTAAGAGCATACTCCACCGCATCCCCCTCAGGGCTCGCAAGAATGAGTCCAGCTCCGCTTCCTTGAGAATTTGCTGCTCCATCCACATGCAAAATCCAGTCTTCTTTTTCTGCCTCCTCGGTCGAGGGAGGGTCCACACACTCCTCCGGCGTACCTCCTCCACACCCTTCTCGGTCCAGGAACACTCAACCAAGAAGTCAGCTATCACCTGAGACTTCATGGCCGACCTTGGCCGGATGGATAGGTCCAACTCACTTAGTTTAATGGCCCATTTGGCTAGCCGACCGGAGGTGTCAGGGCGACAAGATGGTCCGAAGAGGTTGGTCCGTGAGCACCACGATGGGATGAGCTTGAAAGTAGGGTCGGAAGCGTTGAGCAGAGACCACCAGGGCAAAAATGATCTTCTCGGTTCTAGAGTAGCTGGTCTCGGCATCATGAAGTACCTTGCTGGTGTAATAGATGGCCTCTGGACCCCATCAACATCCATGCGCACAAGCACAGAGCTGACAGCTTCGGGGAGGCTGCGAGATATAGGAAGAGCTCCTCCCCACTCTTGGGCTTGGACAACAGCGGGGGAGTGGATAAAAATTGCTTCAACTCCTCAAAGGCATCCTGACACTCCTTTGTCCACTCGAAGCCATTGACCTTGCGCAGCCTTAAAGAAGGGCAGGCACCTTTCTGCCGATCTTGACATGAAGCGACTCAAAGCTGCCACCCTCCCAGTTAGGCGTTGCACCTCCTTCTTATTAGCTGGGGGCCTCATATCCAAGATAGCCCTGATCTTGTCAGGGTTGGCTTCAATCCCTCGCTGGGTTACCATAAAACCCAAAACTTGCCCACCGCCACTCCGAAGGGCACTTGTGGGGGTTAAGCCTCATCCGATACCGGGCAGGTTGTTGAAGGTCTCCTGAGGTCGGCGACATGGTCAGCAGCACTGGTGCTCTTGGTCAGCATATCATCCATGTACACCTCCATGTTACGCCCTATCTGGTCCTCAAAGACCTTATTCATCAACCTTTGATAGGTGGCTCGGCATTCTTCAGTCCAAACGGCATCACCTTGTAGCAGTAAATCCCCTTTTCTGTAATAAAAGAGGTGGCTTCTTCATCTGCGGGTTCATCCTGATCTGATTGTACCCCAAGAATGCGTCCATGAAACTAAGGGTTTCATGCCCGGACGTGGCGTCCACTAGCTGGTCGATCCGGGGTAACGGAAGCTGTCTTTGGGGCATGCCTTGTTGAGGTCGGTGAAGTCCACGCACATCCTTCAGCTCCCACTGGCCTTGCGAACCATCACGACATTCGCCAGCCAGTCCGGGTAGTGCACCTCGTGGATGTGACCGGCCGCCAGTAGCTTCCGCACCTCCTCATCCACAGCCTTCTGTCGGTCGGAGGCAAAACTCCTTTTCTTCTGCCGGATAGGTCGGCACTCCGCCCGAATGTTAAGTTGATGGGTAATCACCTCTTCTGGAATTCCTGGCATATCGGACGCCGACCAGGCGAAGACATCCGCATTAGCTCGCAGAAAGGTGAGGAGTCGGTCACGAGCCTCCTCCGGAGTAGGGCTCCAATCCGGACTGTTCTTGTTGGGTCCTCCCGAGGGGGAAAGTAAGCAATCGCTCGGCCGGCTCTCCTCTTCTCTCCAGGTCTCGAGGATCCAGCGTATCAGGTACCGGTGCGGGTGCCGCCCCCTGCGGACTAGGGGCCATGTGGTAGCAAAGTGAAGGCGGATTCTGCTCTCCCCGCATCTCCCGACTCCTTCGCTGGTAGGAAACCTCACGAGGAGCCTCTTAGTGGATATGACAGCATCCAAAAGATTGAGCCCGGGCCTCCCGAGGATTGCGTTGTAAGCAAGGGGCACGCGAACCACCAAGAACTTCATGAAAACCGTGCTTTGACACGGGGCTATGCCAGCCATCACAGGGAGAGTGACCTCCCCTCGACTTTCACAGAATCTCCAGTAAACCCCATCAGGGGGTGGCGATGGGTCGGAGTAGATCAGGTGACAGGTTCATGCGAACAAAAGCGTCATAGTTCAAAACATCCACAGAGCTCCCACTATCAACTAGAATTCTCTTTACAGGATGTTTAGCGATCGTCATAGATACGACGACGCTGTCATCATTTTTGTTTACTACCTCCTCTAAGTCCTTTTTAAAGAAAGGAATTACAGAATCCAACTCCCCCTCCCCTCTCGCCTCTTCGGCGGGCCTCCTGCCCCCAGGAAATCATTGCCACCGTCTTCTCCGTTGGGGCATTGTCGATCATCGGCGGCGGGGGCGCTGATGGGCCAGGAGCTCCCGGGTTGTTCCTCTGGATGAACTTTCCCAGGTGGCCCCGCTGGATAAGGTCTTCGATAGCCTTCTTCAGCTGGCGACACTCGTCAGTATCATGACCATGATCCCGGTGGTAGCGACAATAGAGGTTCTTGTTGCGAGGGATCTTCTGGTTTATTGGAGGAGGGCGCTGAAGATAAGACTCCCCTTCAATCTCGAGCAAGATCTGAGATATCGGGGCGAGCAGTGGGGTGTAGGGTCCATCTCTTGGTGCAGGGGCTCGGGGATGGTTGTCTGGCCGGCGAGGAGGCTCAGGTCTCCTGGGGCGAGCTTCGGCAGGTTCTGAGGCTTGGGGATGTTCCCGTCAGCCTCGCGCCGGAGAAGTCGGCCTCGTCAGCTCGAATGTACTTCTGGGCCCGGGTCAAGAGCTCGGCGTAAGAGCCGGGTGGCTTCTTGTCGAGGGAGTACACGAAGCGAGACGGGCGGAGCCCTCGCTTCAAGGCCAAAGTGGCCACCGAGTCTTCAAGATTGTAGACCTCTAGGGCCGCCTCCTTGAACCGAGCGACATAATCCCGCAGGGACTCACCGCTCTTCTGCTGGACGGCGAAGAGGCTATCTGCTACCCTGGGGATCTTCCGGCAGGCATCAAAATGGGCCAAGAAAGCCCTCTCCAACTGGCGGAAAGAATCAATGCTCCGTGGTGGCAGACGGGAGTACCAAGCTCGGGCGGCCTTCTTCAGGGTGGCTGGGAAGGCGATGCACATGAGTGAGTCGTGGCCCCCTGGACTTGCATGAGAACTTTATAACTTTCCAAGTGGTCCAAGGGGTCTATGGTCCCGTCATAAGGATCTAGCTGGGGAAGGCAGAACCGGGTGGAGATGGGTTCTTCCATGATGCGGCGAGACAATGGAGGCCGGCTGTCGTAGTCCGTCTCTGGCAGGTGGGTGATCCGACGGCTAAGTTCCTCCAACCTCTGGTTATACTCGTCGAGTCGACGCTCGGCTCGACGGGCCATCCGGCCATCAACAGACCCCTCCCCAGAAGATTCAGAGGACGGGGAACGGGGACGGCGATGTCGGCGAGGGCGCTCTGCCCCCTTCCCGTGCCGCCGCTTAGGGGAAACACTAGCGTGGCGGGAAGGCGACCGGTGCCTCTTAGAGGCCTCCGGCGGTGAGGCTTGGGCGGAGCTTGATGGTGGCGATCCCTCGGACCGTGATCTCCTCCGGGAGGAATGCTGGCTGGGTTGCACCACCCCTGGGACTGATGGATTTGGCTCCGGCTGCTGCGCGGCCGCCTGTTGGTGCTGCAGGCCTTGAACCGCCGCCAGAGACTGGACTTGCATGGCCAGGGGTGAATCGATCTTCTTGGAACTGCTACGGAGGAGGCGCAGGGACATCGACCGGAGGAGGAAGGTCCAGCCTCCTGGGGATGCAGTGGTGCCGGAATGCTGGCCGGGAGAGCTGAGGGGGCCTCCGCGGGTGGACCGGCTCCGCGGCGCTACCCCCCAGCGCAACTGGCAGAAACCCCCTTCGTTCGGGTCGTCACCATGGCTTCAGGAACTCGAGAAGAGAGATCGCAGATTGCTGGTTCGATGTCTTTCTCTTTCCCCCCTTCCTGGCGCGCCAATCTGATGACGCCAAGTCACCTTCTTCAAGCATCGGGGAAGACGACGTCCTTCTCTCTGGACCCCTGCAAGAAAAGTCCTCGGAGACCGGATGCTTCGGTGGGGACCCTCCAACGCTCAAGTTAGTTACTTGGGATCAGACAAGAACTGCTCAGCAGAAGGGAGCTGAGACAGTTAGGGTTTTGCTAGTGGGAAGAAAGCTAGAAAACCAGAGTTCGAATCCCTACTTACAGCGCGGGCGCATTTTTTATACCTGTCCGAATGTCCCATCTTTCTTTTCCAGAAGATTGCTATCGTACCATCACTGTGCGCCGGAGGCATCCTGCGTTACCTATCAATATGGCTTTACAGGTGTCTAGCAGCCGTGGTTGTATTTGGTGCACACCGTTGCTTGACATGACCGCGCACAGTTGCAAGTGGTAGTGAATCGTACTCCGTAACGGGGCACAGTCATGCACAGGGACACATGCAATGCACCATACGCCGTTATGAGGCATGGCCGCAAGCAGCCACGGACGCACAGCGAGCCATGTGGGTGCACCAGGTGGCCCAGTTGTCGTTTGGTTCGAAGGCTGGTTCTCGTGCTGGACGTTGGTGATGCCTGCACACCCCGAGACCAGAGGGGGTCTCGAGGTGGAGATATAGTGGAGGCTCTTAGGGGTGATGCTGGTGCACCCCGAGACCGGAGGGGGGTCTCGAGGGGTGAGATATGGTGACCTCACCCCGAGACCGGAGGGGGTCTCGGGGTGAGATGATGCTTGTGTACCCCAAGACCGGAGGGGGGTCTCGGGGTTGAGATGGTGACCTCACCCCGAGATCGGAGGGGGTCTCGGGGGTGAGATGGTGCTGGTGCACCCGAGACCGGAGGGGGGTCTCGGGGTCAGATATGGTGACCTCACCCCGAGACCGAGGGGGTCTCGGGGGTGAGATGATGGTGTACCCGAGGGAGGGTCTCGGGGTTGAGATGCGGTGACCTCACCCCAGACCGAGGGGATCTCGGGGGTGAGACGGTGCTGGTGCACCCGAGACCAGAGGGGGGTCTCGGGGTCAAGATATGGTGACCTTAAGACCGAAGGGGGTCTCGGGGGTGAGATGATGCTTGTCACCCCGAGACCGGAGGAGGGTCTCGGGGTCGAGATATGATGACCTCACCCCGAGACCGGAGGGGGTCTCGGGGGTGAGATGATGCTTGTGCACCCCGAGACCGAGGAGGGTCTCGGGGTCGAGATGATGACCTCACCCGAGACCGAGGGGTCGGGGTGAGATGATGCTTGTGCACCCCGAGACAGGGTCTCGGGTCGAGATATGATGACCTAATCCCGAGACCGGAGGGGTCTCAGGGGTGAGATGTGCTTGTGCACCCGAGACCGAAGGGGGGTCTTGGGGTTGAGATGCGGTGACCTCACACCGAGACCAGAGGGGGTCTCGGGGGTGAGATGGTGCTGGTGCACCCCGAGACCGGAGGGGGGTCTCGGGATCGAGATATGGTGACCTCACCCCGAGACCGGAGGGGGTCTCGGGGGTGAGATGATGTTGGTGCACCCCGAGACCAGAGGAGGGTCTCGGGGTCGAGATATGGTGACCTTACCCCGAGACCGGAGGAGGTCTCGGGGGTGAGATGGTGCTGGTTAATGAAGTATTTCAAGAGTCATGTATTGGCTTTATAAAAAGCTATGTAATCTAAAGTTTATGTAACAATTTTCAGCAATCCAAAGAAATACAATAAATATTTATGCTCTTCTTCTTTACATTGCCTAAGTGATAATATTTTGTATCAATATTCTACCTGACATTAAATATTTCAGTTCTCTTTCTGAGCTACGTTAAAAAACATCCAATGGAACTTCACAAATGGTTCAATATTATCAAAGACAAGTGATGACGCTCGATCACCTCTCCTGGACGTCGGGAACGGAGGCGCTCCTCGAATCCTCACCTCACCGAGTTGCCTGCAAAGAAGTCCCGGGACCGGAGGGGGTCTCCGGCGGGACCCTCCGACGGTCAAGTTAGTGATTGAGGTCACAGCTGAAGAAGGGCTCGAGTGAGCCCTATTTGTATGGAAAAGAGGGCTCTCAGGGAGGAGGAATTCCTTTGAGAGTTGAGATGGTGATTTTGGGGGTTATCGCGCATACCTGTTTGGTGAGTGGGTTTACCTTTTTATAGGGGTTGACCCTGGCATGATCACGTGGGATTGCATGAGTCAAAAGATCTGCAGAGCCCTTGCATGAATCTGGGCTGGTTGGTGAGTTACGTCCCATCAGCAGCGGGGCTGTTGGGCGGCGTGCGTCAGAGAGGCGGTTTCTTGAGCCGCTGGGGCTGATCTAGCGGAACTGGGGAGTCCTGTCTTATCAAGGCTGAGCTCGATCGATCCGAGATGGCCGGGGCCCATCCCGCTAGCAAGGCAGTGCCGGGGCGGGGCCGAATCAGTGGACTTGGAGAGGCCGGGGCCGAGTCGGGCCGGCCAGGGATGGCCTTGGCTGACTCGACAGAACTGGAGACGCCGGGGCCGAGTCGGGCCGGCCTGGGATGGTCTTGGCTGACTCGGCGGGACTGGAGACGCTGGGGCCGAGTCGGGCCGGCCTGGGATGGCCTTGGCCAACTCAGCGGGACTGGAGACGTGGAGGAAGTGTCGGGGCCGACCTGCTTGGAGATGTAGGGGGCCGGCTAGGAGGTTGCCGGGCCGCTTAGCTTGGACACTCCGAGCCGGCTGGGAAGTGCCGGGGCCGCCTAGCTTGAAAGTGCCGGGGCCGACTGGGAAGCGCCGGGGCCACCTAGCTTGGAAGGGCCGGGGCCGCCTAGCTTGGACATGCCGGGGCCGGCTGGGAAGATGCTGGGGCCGCCTTGCTTAGAGAAGTAGGGGCCAGCTGGGAAGTGCCAAGGCCGCCTAGCTTGAAAGTGCCGGGGCCGACTTGCTTGGAGAAGTAGGGGCCGGCTGGGAAGATGCCGGGGCCGCTTGGGAGGTGTCGGGCCGCCTAGCTTGGACACGCCGGGGCCGGCTGGGAAGCGCCGGGGCCGCCTAGCTTGGAAGTGCCGGGGCCGCTTGGGAGGTGCCGGGCCGCCTAGCTTGGACACGCCGGGGCCGGCTGGGAAGATGCCGGGCCGCCTTGCTTAGAGAAGTAGGGGCCGTCTGGGAAGGTGCCGGGGCCGCCTGGGAGGTGTTGGGCCACCTAGCATGGAACGCCGGGGCCAGCTAGGAAGCACCGGGGCCGCCTAGCTTGGAGGTGCCGGGGCCGCCTGGAGGTGCCGGGCCGCCTAGCTTGGACACGCCGGGGCCGGCTAGGAAGATGCCGGGGCTGCCTTGCTTAGAGAAGTAGGGGCCGGCTGGGAAGATGCCGGGGCCGCCTGGGAGGTGCCGGGCCGCCTAGCTTGGACACGCCGGGGCCGGCTGGGAAGCGTCGGGGCCGCCTAGCTTGGAAGTGCCGGGCTTGAGGTGTCGGCCTTTGGGCGACTGTCTTGGAGGTGCCGGCCTTGGAGGTGCCAGTCTTGGAGGTGTGGCCTTTGGGGCCGACTGTCTTCGGGTGTCGGCCTTTGGGGCCGACTATCTTGGACCGTCGGTCATGGAGCCATCGGTCTTGGAGGTGCCGTCCTTGAAGGTGCCGGTCTTAGAGGTGTCGGCCTTTGGGGCCGACAGTCTTCGAGGTGCCGGCCTTGGAGGTGCCGGTCTTGGAGGTGTCGGCCTTTGGGGCTGACAGTCTTCGAGGTACCGGTCTTGGAGGTGCCGGTCTTGGAGGTGTCGGCCTTTGGGCCGACTGTCTTCGAGGTGCCGGCCTTGGAGGTGCCGGTCTTGGGGGTGTCGGCCTTGGGGCTGACTGTCTTCGAGGTGCCGGCCTTGGAGGTGCCGGTCTTGGAGGTGTCGGCCTTTGGGGCCGACTGTCTTCGAGGTGCCGGCCTTGGAGGTGCCGGTCTTGGAGGTGTCGGCCTTTGGGGCCGACTGTCTTGGGCTGTCGGTCTTTGGGGTGTTGGCCTTTGGGCCGACTGTCTTCGAGGTGCCGGCCTTGGAGGTGCCGGTCTTGGAGGTGTCGGCCTTTGGGGCCGACTGTCTTCGAGGTACCGGCCTTGGAGGTGCCGGTCTTGGAGGTGTCGGCCTTTGGGGCCGACTGTCTTCGAGGTGCCGGCTTTTGGGGTGCCGTTCTTGGAGCCGTCGGCCTTTGGGGCCATCCAAAAAAAAATTTTATTTTTTATGGGGTTAACTGGCTCCATCAAATGCCCCCCACACTCCTTGAGCTTGCGTGCCCTGCATCAGCTAAGCGAAAGTAGTGTAGAACTTCAAGAAATTTTTTGGAGGCAAAGTTGAGGCCGTCGAGAACCTTTTGAACCCCGGAGGGTGACCAAAGGGTGCTTGGGCCAGGCTCAGGTGCCTTTTTCTTTAAAGAAATTGGTCTCATTCTGCAGGGTTGATCTGCTCCTTAGGAAACTCTGTTGATTGGAATCCGCATGTCTTGAGCTTGAGGGTGCCGACACGGAGCCGGTCTTGGGTGCCGACGCGGAGGCCGGTCTTTTAGTGCCGACACGGAGTCGGTCTTTGGTGCCGACACGGAGTCGGTCTTTGTTGCCGACACGGAGTCGGTCTTTGGTTGTTTTCCTGTAACGCATTCAGATATTAATGAAAAGAAACTTTTTTCTCAGTGTAGTATACTTAGCTTTCTTGCAGCTGTTTGCTTTCGCGGGTCTTTGGTGTCGACGCGGAGTCGGTCTTGGGTGCCGACGCGGAGGCCGGTCTTTGGTGCCGACGCGGAGTCGGTCTTTATTGCCGACGCGGAGTCAGTCTTTGGTGCCGACGCTGAGTCGGTCTTTGGTGCCGACGCGGAGTTGGTCTTTGGTGGTTTTCCTGTAACGCATCCACACTAATGAAAAGAAACTTTTTTTCTCAGTGTAGTATACTTAGCTTTTTGCAGCTGTTTGCCTTTGCGGGTCTTTGGTGCCGATGCGGAGTCGGTCTTTGTTGCCGACGCGGAGTCGGTCTTTGGTGCGACGCGGAGTCGGTCTTTATTGCCGATGCAGAGTCGGTCTTTGGTGCCAACGCGGAGTCGGTCTTTGTTTCCGACGCGGAGTCGGTCTTTGGTGCGATGCGGGTCGGTTTATGCCTGGCTGGCCCAGGGCTTTTTGCCGCCAAAGCGAGGTTGGCCTTGGATGTTGATGCAAGGTAGGTCTTCCCTGCATGACATTTTAAGTATTAATGAAAGAAAACCGTCTTAAGTGCGGTGTACTTAGCTTTTGTAGCGAGCGGATCGCTAGCCCATGGTGCAGCTATCGTGGTCGACGTGAGAGGCTTGGGGTGCCGCTGAGTGGCCCCCGAGCATTGCTTCTGCAGTTCATGAACTGCTACTTTCAAAGCTTGATCTTGCCGGGGCCGTGGTCGGGGGACCACGGCCGCTTGGGGGGCTCGCGTCGAGGCTTCCTAGGGAAAACTTGACGTCGGCCAGTACCTCGCCGACCGGCCTCCCGCCGAGGAGAACCTCCCCTCGCCGACTGCTGGCTGGCAGGAGAGCGTCTGGTGCTGGGTGGCCACGGACTGCTGCTGCTGGAGCCCGTGGACCATGGCGGTGAGATTCTGGACTTGCTGGGAGAGGTTGCCAGCTGCTCCGCCGTTTGGGCAGCGGCGTCCAGCGGTGAGCAGGTGACAGGAAGTTCGATAGTAGGGGGTTGGCCTCCTGCTATCTAGTCAGCGGGAGAAACCCCGTTGGGCAGCTGATGGAGGCGTCCTGGGCTCGAGTCACCACCATGGCTTCTTGAAGAAGAGAGGGGACGAAAGATGTAGCTCGGGGAGAACGTTCGCTACTTTCTCTTATGCCCCCTTCCTGGCGCGCCAATCTGATGATGCTCGATCACCTCTCCTGGACGTCGGGAACGGAGGCGCTCCTTGAATCCTCGCCTCGCTGGGTTGCCTGCAAAGAAGTCCTGGACCGAAGGGGGTCTCCGGCGGGACCCTCCGATGGCCAAGTTAGTGACTGAGGTCACAGCTGAAGAAGGGCTCGAGTGAGCCTTGTTTTGTGTGGAAAAGAGGGCTCTCAGGGAGGAATTCCTTTGAGAGTTGAGATGGAGATTTTGGGGGTTATCGCGCATACCTATTTGGTGAGTGGGTTCACCTTTTTATAGGGGTTGACCCTAGCATGATCACATGGGATTGCGTGAGTCAGAAGATCTGCAGAGGCCTTGCATGAATCTAGGCTGGTTGGTGGGTTACGTCCCATCAGTAGCGGGGCTGTTGGGCGGTGCGCGTCAGAGAGGCGGTTTCTTAAGCCACTGGGGCTGATCTGGCGGGAACTAGGGAGTCCCGTCTTATCAGGGCCGAGCTGGGTCGATCCGAGATGGCCGGGGCCCATCCCGCTGGCAAGGCAGTGCCGGGGCAGGGCCGAATCGGCGGACTTGGAGAGGCCGGGGCCGAGTCGGGCCGGCCAGGGATGGCCTTGGCCGACTCGACGGAACTGGAGATGCCGGGGCCGAGTCGGGCCGGCCTGGGATGGTCTTGGCCGACTCGGCGGGACTGGAGACGTCGGGGCCGAGTCGGGCCGGCCTGAGATGGCCTTGGCCGACTCAGCGGGACTGGAGACGTGGAGGAAGTGTCGGGGCCGACCTGCTTGGAGATGTAGGGGGTCGGCTAGGAAGTTGCCGGGCCGCTTAGCTTGGACACGCCGGGGCCGGCTGGGAAGTGCCAGGGCCGCCTAGCTTGAAAGTGCCGGGGCCGACTGGGAAGCGCCGGGGCCGCCTAGCTTGGAAGGGTCGGGGCCGCCTGGGAGGTGCCGGGCTGCCTAGCTTGGACACACCAGGGCCGGCTGGGAAGATGCCGGGCCGCCTTGCTTAGAGAAGTAGGGGCCGGCTGGGAAGTGCCGGGGCCGCCTAGCTTGAAAGTGCCAGGGCCGACTTGCTTGGAGAAGTAGGGGCCGGCTGGGAAGATGCCGGGGCCGCCTGGGAGGTGTCGGGCCGCCTAGCTTGGACACGCCGGGGCCGGCTGGGAAGCGCCGATGCCGCCTAGCTTGGAAGTGCCGGGGCCGCCTGGGAGGTGCCAGGCCACCTAGCTTGGACACGCCGGGGCCAGCTGGGAAGATGCCGGGGCCGCTTTGCTTGGAGAAGTAGGGGCCGGCTGGGAAGGTGCTGGGGCCGCGTGGGAGGTGCCGGGCCGCCTAGCTTGGATACGCCGGGGCCAGCTAGGAAGATGCCGAGGCCGCCTTGCTTAGAGAAGTAGGGGCCGGCTGGGAAGATGTCGGGGCCGCCTGGGAGGTGCCGGGCCGCCTAGCTTGGACACGCCGGGGCTGGCTGGGAAGCGCCGGGGCCGCCTAGCATGGAAGTGCCGGGCTTGAGGTGTCGGCCTTTGGGGCCGACTGTCTTGGAGGTGCCGGCCTTGGAGGTGCTGGTCTTGGAGGTGTCGGCCCTGGAGGTGCCGGCCTTTGGGGCCGACTGTCTTCGGGTGTCGGCCTTTGGGGCCGACTGTCTTGGACCGTCGGTCATGAAGCCGTTGGTCTTGGAGGTGCCGTCCTTGGAGGTGCCGGTCTTGGAGGTGTCGACCTTTGGGGCCGACAGTCTTCGAGGTGCCGGCCTTGGAGGTGTCGGCCTTTGGGGCCGACAGTCTTCGAGGTGCCGGCCTTGGAGGTGCCGGTCTTGGAGGTGTCGGCCTTTGGGGCCGACAGTCTTTGAGGTGGTGACCTTGGAGGTGCCGGTATTAGAGGTGCCGGTCTTGAAGGTGTCGGCCTTTGGGGCCGACTGTCTTCGAGGTGCCGGCCTTGGAGGTGCCGATCTTGGAGGTGTCGGCCTTTGGGGCCGACTGTTTTCGAGGTGCCGGCCTTGGAGGTGCCGGTCTTGGGGGTGTCGGCCTTTGGGGCCGACTGTCTTCGAGGTGCCGGCCTTGGAGGTGCCGGTCTTGGAGGTGTCGGCCTTTGGGGCCGACTGTCTTCGAGGTGCCGGCCTTGGAGGTGCCGGTCTTGGAGGTGTCGGCCTTTGGGGCCGACTGTCTTCGGATGTCGGCCTTTGGGGACGACTGTCTTGGGGCCGTCGGTCATGGAGCCATCGGTCTTTGGGGGTGTCAGCCTTTGGGGCTGACTGTCTTTGAGGTGCCGGTCTTGGAGGTACCGGTCTTGGAGGTATCGGCCTTTGGGGCCGACTGTCTTCGAGGTGCCGGTCTTGAAGGTACCGGTCTTGGAGGTGTCGGCCTTTAGGGCCGACTGTCTTCGAGGTGCCGGCCTTGAAGGTGCCGGTCTTAGAGGTGTCGGCCTTTGGGGCCGACTGTCTTCGAGGTACCGGCCTTTGGGGTGCCGGTCAGCCGTCGGACTTTGGGGCCGTCCAAAAAAAAAATTTATTTTTCTTGGGGTCAACTGGCTCCATCAACAAGGAATGCAATAAAAGGATATGCAGTGATGTGATTCCGAATTGCCCATATAGACCATGCATTCCCCTCTTTCCATTCAGAAATGTCATCATCTTGGCAAAACATATCACCCCTCAACATAACTATGTTATCCAGTAGTTCTGGCTCCCAATTCTCTTGAATAAGATTTCCAATGAGGTCCGCATAGCAAGAGGGCATAAATAAAAGTGTGGGTTTGCGGACGTCTTTTCTACCACAATTCTTATTCAGCCTAAGGACTGTGCACCCAAACGACTGCAGAACTACGATATCGACCCAAGTAAACTGGGGGTCGAACACCTGGATTTCTGAAATGGTAAGGATGTCAACTTCCCATTTCAAAAGCAATGCTAGAGCAAACTGGAATTGGAAGAAGTGGTTATGTTGAAGGCTGTCTAGGGCATAGAGCACCGTCTGGGCACGCTTTCCAAAGTTGAAATGGCGAGACAGTTCCCTTCTAAGCTTTGGATCTTTCTGTATTTGTTCGACAAATGAGTGATAGAATCCGAATTCCTTGAGTTCCTTTATGGTAACTTCTATTTCCTCTCTAAGTTTTGATGCTTCATCAAATTCCTCCTCATCCATGCTACTCAGAAAACTGCATCAATATATATTTCAAAAAGGACATGTAAATAAACACAATGATTGCAGGAAGAAGGTTTGGAAAACTACCTCCCCCCGAAAAAGATTTTTCTAGTTGTTCATTTTGCATGCTAGGAAAATCATTTTCTCTATTTGCTGAAAATTTTGACTTCTTATGATCTTTCCTAAAAGGTGCTGTAATTAAAACAAAGAATTGAGCTTTCCTAGAGTATAATGACAACTTTTTCCTTTCCTAAATCATCAAATTTTCTAACAAACAAAACAAATAGAAAATTATGGTCTGCCTGTCCATCATATATAAATTTTATTTCCTTTTCTTTTATCATATGTTGCCATGGGAAATAAAACAATAAAAAAGAATTTTCTTTTTATCATGCCAAATTACCTATGGAAAATAGAATAGGTAGCAACAAATAAGAAATTATAGGCTGGAAGTGAAGTGATTTCACATTATGCGTTAATAGCAAGTGACTACTTCCATATATGATCATGAGTTACTAGATACATGCCAATGTTTCGTCCCATTTGATAGCAAGTGATTCCTATGATAATCGACCATATTTCTTATTTTATGAATTCAAATGCACCACTTCTTATTATATGCAGTGCTCACCCAGTACCGACTCCAGCATTGGCCTCCTCCAACTGACCCCAACATCGGCCTCCTCCAACTGACCCTAGCATTGGTCTCACTGACTCCAGCGTTGGTCTCAGCAACAGACTCCAATGTTGGCCCCAGTACCAACTCCAGCATCGGCCTCCTCCAATAGACTTCAGCGTCAGCCACCTTCTAACCGACCCCAGCGTCAGCCTCCTCCAACCGACCCCAGTGTCGGCCTCACCAACTCCAGTGTCAGCCTCCTCCAATCGACTCCAGCATCGGCCACCCTTTGACCGACCCCAGCGTCGGCCTCCCCCAATACCGACTCCAGCGTTGGCCTCCTTCGACCGGCTCCAACGTTAGCCTTGCCGACTCCAGTGTCAGCCTCACCAGCCCCAGTGCTAGCAGCCCCCACGTGGCCTGCTACCACTTGTGGCCACCACATGGCTACACCTGCTGCCCCCCACATGCTTAGCTTCATCACTTTTCATACAGGACAACAGACCTTCGACATGAAAAACATATCTGGCAAGCATCGTAACATTCGCCCATGCCCTACAAGTCTGCATCAACCATTCAAATCAAGTAGCCACCCACTCTAATGAGACTTGGCACCAACCAGCTGCAGCCATCCACTACTAATATGACATGACCTGCAGCTCTAACAAGTCACAAGGAGGCAAGCCCCACTATGCTGCTCCTATCATCCATGCTCTAACAAGTGATTAAGCCCCAAGAAAGTCTCACATACTCCAAGCTTCAATAAAATAGGTAAGAGAAACCTCCGATCAGGTAACACACAACACTCCTAAATGCTCACACAGAGAGCACCTCTCTAATCCTCTCATTCGAGCTTTCTCAAGCTCACGGCTGTTGCCCAGAGTACTAACTTGAGCGTCGGAAGGTTTTCGTCAAAATCTTTGGTCTTCGAAACTTTTTACAGGCTCTCAAACGAGAGAAGCTCACCGAAAGATCCTGGGTTCGCTAGAGATGGCAACCAGAAGCTCGCGGACGTTCGAGAAGGATGATCTGGCTACAACACAAGGTAATTCTGATAATAATTCAAGGTCAAATCTATTAGACCCAAGTTGGAATTTTTTTCTTATGTCGAGATCTCTTTTAACAGAGGATTCAATTAGTTGCCTTGAATTTGAGAATGCTTGTTTCCATAATAACTCAAACTTAACTTTTTTTTTTTTAGGTGGGAAGAGAGAAAGGAGGGGGGGGGGGGGGGGATTATAAAACAAGGATAATGCTTCAACTAAAAGCGCTCACATTATATGATCTCAATAGTAGCATAGTTATTATTCACATTAAAAAAATATTCAAAACAAAAAAATGCAATATATTAACACATGGGCAATAAAAAATAAATAATTTCAATACTTTCGACTATATATATTCAAAGAATTGCAATCCATCATTATAAATTTCTTTTCGATAGAGAATGCAACATGAGAATGATATCTCTCCATACAAAGTGAACCATGAGAACATCCGAACCTTTAAAAAAACTATTCGCTTTAGATAGATGGAATTCTTTAAGCTAGTATACCTTTTAATATAATCTCTATATTTATCTTCAAAATTACATCATACAATAATCCCTTTGGGTAGGTGATTATATGTTGTAACCTAAGATTTTGTAACAATAATATGAAAAAAAAAATTCATAGCTTAAATGAGTGAGCTACTTTGGTAGATAAGAACCCACATTAACCTATAAAATTCTCTCAAAATGAGATATCCAACATTATCCACAAGAATAATACATATGCTTAATCGGTTGTATGCATGTGACATCTTTGTATGAGATATTCAATTCATATGTACCTCCTTGGGTCACAAAATATCAAACATTTTATTCAAATAATAAGTCTTGATTTAAGAAACAATAATTTCTTTTTATACGCACATTCTATGGACTAAGAGTACATAAATTATGTACTTAAGTAGGTAAAAATCACATGCTGCATTTGAACTCTTTAAAAAAAAAAAAATACAATCACATATACAAAATATGCATATATATAAATTTTAAGAAATAAGCAATAATAATACATAATAAATGCTGTAGCAATTACAGTTTCAAAACAATTGATCCTGATCAAGTAGGGCTATGATCCAAATGACGTTGCAAGTAGACCTTGGTTCAAAATAGACTATTGACTCTGAACAAATTTGTAACTTAAGTTCTTGGCCCAGATGCAGACAATGGTCAAATCAAATCCTGGCAAGTTGACTCTTGGTTCGAAAGAAAAAACAAAAACAAAAAATACCATAGCTTGGATTAAGGACCTGATTTGGGGGGGGTGGGAATTTAAAAACAAGACCATCCGTCCTGCATTCCCGATGTAGGGAAGCTGTGGGATACCACGGCAGCGCATCCAGAGCTGCTACTCTATCTGAATCATAGAGAGGAGCACTGTAACCATTCCGAGGAACAGATGTAAAGTTCTTAAGAGGGAAAAGAAGGTATAAGAAGCAGCCTACTCAACTATCAGACTTCACTGCTGCAGCTGGAATAGAAGCAGAAGCAGTAACCTCGGCAAAAGAAGTTGAAACAGAAGCAGAAAAGAAATTGAGGCTAAGCTGAGGAAATGAAGTCAGGTGCGTCATGGCAGCAACCCAGAAGAACTAGCTCTACAGGTATATGGCCCTCCACTTTCTTATCCACACCTGATAGTATCTTTATAAGACGATGTTTTGGGGCTTCGACAACAGGTAACTAGTTAACTACTGCGAGGAACAACCTGATGATGACTGGAGCAAGAATTGGGAAGCTAGTTGGAGGAAGAAGAAGAAGAGTTGGAGGCGAGCATTCAATCCGAAATGTTTTTTAAACACTATTTGGCAGATATATAATTAAGAAAGATGTATGTTTGGCCATCCAATATTATTTCTTATGTGCATCAATGCGGAGGGGAAAAGAACCAATATTGCGTTATTGCCCAGGAGAGAATATCTTATGGAAGCCAACCACATTACCGCCCCATTAGCTTACGTACTACCTTATATAAGGTGGTGGCAAAAATTATTGCGAATAAGATGAAGCCATATTTGGACCTTCTCATCAGTAAGGAGCAAGGTGCCATTGTTTCTGGTCACTATGTAAATCTGATAATATAATGTTAGTCCTGAAAATCCTGCATGATCTAAATTAAGATAGGAAGGAAAAGGAATACTTTCATGGTTATAAAATTGGACAGGAAACAGACGTATGAGAAAGTGCTATGGGATTTTGTTCGAGAGGTCCTCTATGGTGCTGGTTTTTTCAATAGATGGGTTCGATTGATTATGGGTTATGTGGAATATCCTTCTTTCTATTTATTAGTGAATGATGATGCATCGATCTCTTGTGTTTTATTCATCCATTGGGCTGTGCCAAGCTTACCCATTCATCTCACTCCTAGTAATTATGTTCTATCCTGAATGCTCAGAAATGCGGTGATTGATGGCAGCCTTTGTGCTTACCAACCAGGTCAGTCATCCCCCTCTATTGATGGACTATTAGGATGGTTCTCAGATTTGTTGGAAACAAGGTGGGCACACAAGATTGACAAAAATGAAGGATTCTTTCAATAAAAAAAATGATACTCTATATTAGAGGGAATACAACTTTTGGGTCTCTCTCTATTTTCAACATCATCATCATCTTCTTCTACTTCTAATTCTCTACATTATTTCATGGGCAAACACCTTCCATATTTATACACATCTAGATGTCCTTTCATATGCCACTATTTAATACATGTATAGAAAAACTAAAAGACATTTGCAGAAAATTAAGAGTCAATTACAAAATACTAAGAGTCAATTTTAAATTTATGAACTATCTTGTCTTTTTAAAATGACTCTTCCTTTCTCCCATGAAGACTTTGATCTTTTCAAGAGTGACTCTTCCTTTCTCCCATGAAGCCTTTGGTCTTTTCAAGAGTGACTCTTCCTTTCTCCCATGAAGTCTTTGATCTTTTCAAGAGTGACTCTTCCTTTCTCCCATGAAGTCTTTGATTGTTTTCAAGAGTGCATTAAAACAAGTTTAATATTCCAACATTTCCTCCCGTAAACTTATTTTTTTCTTGGTGCCATGACTCCAAGCATCTTTCTCAGCTTTTGAAAATCTTCACCTTTGAGTGATTTTGTAAATATATCAGCAATTTGCTCATTTGATTTACAATACACAACCTTCACAATACCTTTCTTAACTTGATCACGAAGAAAATGAAATCTTGTGTCAATGTGTTTGCTTCTTCCATGTTGAACTGGATTCTTAGCTAGTTCAATAGCAGACTTATTATCAACATATATCTTCACAGGCTCCTTTTGTGAATGACTCAATTCTTTCAATAAGTTGCGCAACCATATGGCCTCACAAGCACATGATGCTGCTGCAACATACTCTGCCTCACATATAGATAATGCAACAATGGATTGTTTCTTTGAGCTCCAAGAAAAAATATTAGCACCAAAATAAAAGATATAACCAGAAGTGCTTTTCCGTTCATCAAGATCTCCTCCCCAATTACTATCAGAAAAACCAATTAAACTTGCATCATTGGAATGAGTATAAAACATACCATGATCAAGAGTTCCTTTGAGGTATCTTAGAATCCTTTTTGCTGCCATCCAGTGTGACTCCTTTGGATGTTCCATATATCTACTAATCAAACCAACTCCATAGACAATATCAGGTCGGCTTATAGTAAGATAACGAAGACTTCCAACAAGGCTTTTGAAGAGATATGAGTTCACCTCCTTTCCTTCTCCTTCTTTACTAAGCTTGGCTCCATAAGCAACTGGGGTGTTTACTTCTTTGCAGCTCTCCATTTTGAATTTCTGTAGAATATTTCTAGCATAACTTTCTTGAGAAATGAAGATGTCATCTTCACTTTGCCTTACTTCAATGCCAAGAAAATAAGACATCAAGTCTCCTCCCATCATTTCAAACTCCTTGCTCATGGTTGCTTTGAACCCATATATCATTTCCATGCAATTACCTGTCACAAGTAAGTCATCCACATATAGACATATAATTAAAATGTCATCTCCTTTTTTCTTTACATAAATAGCATGTTCATAGGAGCATTTGTTGAAACCACAATCTTGAAGATAGTGATCAATTCGAGCATTCCAAGCTCTCGGTGCTTGCTTTAATCCATACAAAGCTTTGTGTAACTTGTACACTTTATCTTCCATGCCTTTATGGATATAGCCCTCAGGTTGCTCAATATAGACTTCTTCTTCAAGGTAGCCATTGAGAAATGCTGACTTTAAATCCATTTGATATATTTTCCACTTGTGATGAGATGCAATTGAGAAAATGAGCTTTATTGAATCAAAATGGGCTACAGGCGCGAAAACTTCATCATAATCGAGCCCTTTCTTTTGCTTGTAGCCTTTGGCAACCAAACGAGCTTTGTATTTTTCTACCTTTCCATTAGCAGTGCACTTCACTTTATACACCCATTTGACGTCTATCGCCTTTTGTCCTTTTGGAAGTGAAGTCAACTCCCAAGTATTATTCTTTTCTATGGCAAGAATCTTCTCCTTCATTGCTTTTCTCCATTCAACTTTCTGCATAGCTTCATCAAATGTTAGAGGTTCAATATCAGCAAATAAACAATATAAATCAACTTGTTCAACTTCTTCTGTTTCATCATAAAGATCACTAATACTTCTAAACTTTCTTGTTGACTCTTCAGGGCTTATAGAACTTCTTGAAGAAGTCGGTGTAACTTGTGGTGATGAAGATGATCTTGCTGGTGACAAGATTGATTGAGTAGCTTCCTCATTTGTATTCTCCTCAGCTTCATTGTAAGGTGTTATATATTTGATATGAGAATCTTTGCCATTCCAATCCCATACTCCATCTTCATTGAAAATCACATCCCGACTGATGATGACCTTATTTGTCATTGGATTATACAATTTGTAGGCTTTGGATTGCTCACTATATCCTATGAAGATGCATTTTTGGCTTCGATCATCAAGCTTCTTCCTCTTCTCTTGTGGTACTTGGGCATAGGCAATACACCCAAAAATCTTCATATGGCTTACTCCTGGTTTGTAGCCACTCCAAGCTTCTTCTGGTGTCATACCTTTGATGGCTTTTGTTGGGCTTCGGTTGATAAGATATGCTGCACATGCCACCCCTTCAGCCCAAAAATGCTCGGAAAGGTTCTTCTCTTTCAACATGCTTCTAGTCATGTCAAGAATGGTTCGATCTTCCTCTCGGCCACTCCATTTTGTTGTGGAGAGTATGGAGCGGTGAATTGATGTCGAACTCCTTCATCACAATAGCTTCTAAAAGCATTTGACATATATTCTCTGCCTCTATCGGATCTCAAAATCTACACTTTATTATTACTTTCTTTTTCAACCAAGGTTTTGAAATATTTAAACATAAAGAGTGCAGCCGACTTTTCTTTAAGAAAATAAACCCACAACTTTCTACTAAAGTCATCAATAAATGTTATAAAATATTTGTTACCACCACAAGATTCTGGAAGAGGTCCACATATATCAGTATGCACTAGTTGTAATGGTCTTGTTGCTTTCCAAGATTTTCTACTTTTGAAGGGAGCTCTTGCATGCTTAGCTAGTGTGCACTTCTCACAAACTTCATTTGGATAATTTATATGTGGAAGACCTTTCACCATTCCCTTATTAGATAGTAATTTCAAACTTCCAAAATTTAAATGTCCAAACCTGAGATGCCAAAGCCAAGAAGGGTCCTTGATATCCACTTGCAAGCAATTTTGTGCTTCCATCTTTAAGATAAGAGGAAACATCCTGTTCTTCGCCATCTGGACACGAGTAATCAACTTTCCATTCCAATCTTTTAGAGTTAGAGATAATCCTTCCATATGAATTGCATAACCCTTCTCTAACAGTTGGCCAATACTTAAAATATTACTCTTCAAACTTGGCACATAATAAACATTGGAAATGAAATCAGGTTTACCATTCTTTTGCCAAATCATGATTTTACCTCTTCCTTTGATAGGAGCTTTGGAGAGATCCCCAAACTTCACATCACATAACTCCCCTTCTTGCAATTCCACAAATAGCTCTTTTCTTCCACACATATGGTTTGAGGCTCCTGAATCAAGAAACCATATATTCTTCAAGTCTCCATCTTCTTGGCATGACAAAAGAAGTGTCGATTCTCCTTCTTGGTTGTTGGATTCAATGTTGTTGCTTTGCTTATTGTTCCAACACTCATAGCTATAGTGTCCATATTTTTGACAATTATAGCATTAAACATTGGATCTTGATTGGTTACGACCTCCAATTGATCTTCTACCTCATCGACGTCCACCTCTTCTGCCACCTCTTTCATTGTTGAAATTTGAGCTTTGGCCTCCTCCATCATAATAGCTTCTTTGACCATGGCCATGGCTTCGACCATGACCACGGTAGTTGCTTCTACCACCACGGCCACCACGATAGTTGTTGCCGTCATCTCTTTTGTTACTATATGCCAATTGAAGCCCTTGATCTTTCTCTTTTTGGTCTTTTGCCTCCACTTTGGATTGAAGTATTTGCTCCATATTATGTGCTTCATTTTTCTTTTGCATCTTTTGTTCATGAATTTGAAGTTTGCCCATCAACGCATTGATGGAGAGTGTATCAACATCATTAGCTTCTTCAATGGCGACAACAACATGCTCAAACCTTGGTGTCAAAGACCGAAGTATCTTCTCCACCACTCGAACATCTTCTACCTTCTCTCCATTTCTCTTCAATTGGTTTACAATAACCAATATCCGAGAGAAGTAGTCAAATATGTTTTCCGTCTCCTTCATGGTGGTGATTTCAAATTCTTCTCGCAATTGTTGAAGCCGGATTCGCTTTACCTTTTCTTCTCCTTTAAAGATAGTAGAGAGAGTATCCCAAGCTTGATTTGCAGAGGTTGCTTCAGCAATTCTCTCAAATGTCACCTCATCTAAAGCTTGATATAATTGGAACAAAGCTTTTTGTCTCTTCTCCTTAAGCCCCTTAAAGTATCTTTTTGTGCTTGATTGTACCCTCTTTCTTGCTCTGCTGTAGGCTCGGTGTAGCCATCTTGAACAATTTCCCATAGATCTTGTGAGCCAAATAAGGACTTCATTTGGATACACCAATTCCCATAGTTTTCCTTAGTAAGCTTGCGAATTTGAATATGCACACCATCGTTGGCCATCTCCCTCAAGATTGATCCTCTCAAAAAAAACAAGGCTCTGATACCACTTGTTGGAAACAAGGTGGGCACACAAGATTGACAAAAATGGAGGATTCTTTCAATAAAAAAAATGATACTCTATATTAGAGGGAATACAACTTTTGGGTCTCTCTCTATTTTCAATCATCATCATCTTCTTCTACTTCTAATTCTCTACATTATTTCATGGGCAAACACCTTCCATATTTATACACATCTAGATGTCCTTTCATATGCCACTATTTAATACATGTATAGAAAAACTAAAAGACATTTGCAGAAAATTAAGAGTCAATTACAAAATACTAAGAGTCAATTTTAAATTTATGAACTATCTTATCTTTTTAAAATGACTCTTCCTTTCTCCCATGAAGACTTTGATCTTTTCAAGAGTGACTCTTCCTTTCTCCCATGAAGCCTTTGGTCTTTTCAAGAGTGACTCTTCCTTTCTCCCATGAAGTCTTTGATCTTTTTAAGAGTGACTCTTCCTTTCTCCCATGAAGTCTTTGATTGTTTTCAAGAGTGCATTAAAACAAGTTTAATATTCCAACAAGATTGATATGCTTTCAGATCAATGGCCAAGCACAGTTCGTTTGAGCAAAATGCCTTGTTTTTGTGCTTCTCAGGATATGGAACATATGAAGGCTTATGCCTGGTAAAACTTGGACTAACGCTTTATCATTTGTTGACGAGAGAATGGCATCATCACACGCAATATAAGGATTTCTAATTTCTCTGGAGGTGAGCAGTCTAACTCGTTCAATTCTGAATATTAATAGAATTAGTTTTTGATCTAGAATCTTAAAACCAAACTAACCTCTTTCAATTTGCTTCTCCTCTCGCATACATCATTTCTACCAGAAAACCATTAGTTAATAAATACAATACATATTTTTTCATTAAACCCAAAAGAAATATTTTAACCATTACATATTTTAATTTTACAAAATAATTAAAAAATTAAAAACTAGAAAAATATGCGTGCGTAAACGGGCGCGCACACTAAAGCATAAATAAAATAGGAAAAAAAAAACCGAGAAACTAACACGAAATCAAATCAAATCAAATCGACCCGATTGAGTAAGCTCCAGAGTACAAGTGATCTAATTTTTAATCTATAATTTTGAAATCAATATTAACTAAAATGGTTCTAGATTCCATGCTTATCCCTGACCACACCGAAACAGATCATTTTATACTAAAAAGGGGCTCGTTTTGTGGGCTATCAAGGTTAACCATTGATCCGTATTTTTCCCAATAAGTGTTGCACAGAAGACGTTTAGGCTGAAAAATAATTTACCCCAAAAGATAATCATGGTATAATTTGTTACTATATTAACGACTAGCACAGAAGGCATGAAGAGTTCCCCACCCTGAACCCGAGCCAAGTAGCTAGTTATGTAGAATATGGAAGCCAGTTCTTTATCAGAATTTTCACTCCCCACATCCTGGTATATGAATTGATACAAAGAACCATTTGTATAGGTTACTCCTCTGAGACACACAATAATTCAAGAATTTATCAATGTTGAACTCACAAATATACAAACGTCTCCCATGTCATGCAGAAAATTAATCCTTATACCATATTTCAAAGAATCAACATGGAAAATAGGGACAAATAAAATCAGTCAGAGCAGAACAAATATATCATCTTTTGAAGTCCACTATATTAAAAGTGGTTACAACAACAACAATAGTAACAACAACAAAGATTTGATCCCAAACTAGTTGAGGTTGGCTATATAAATCCTTCTTCTTCGTTCAGCTTAGTTACGTTTTCAGTCATTAAACATATCTTAACTACGTACCAAAAATTAAACAAAGAAGTCCTTGGTAAGTGCAATGCCAGTAATAAGCATTTATATCAACAAAATTACTATCTGCCCCATAGCAATATCTACAAGCTCTGTATAAATGAGTGAAACATGAAAAAAAATCCAATCTTAGACCAAGTTAACATGCACACCTAAGGTCATGATTTTATCACCAGAAAAGATATACTCAAGAATAGAAATCACAAAAATCACAGCAGCAACTTTAATAATGAAGAATATTCAGGTATTCATAACACTTATATTGCTTCATAGGTTGTAGACATTACTGCATTATGAAAGCAACTGAAGATGGAGCAAACACAATCATTTTATATATAGATGTAAAATGCTCTGGACACATTTTCATAAACAAAATGGAAGGTACTAGCACCTGTACTGGATATATGGAAGGATATGCACCGTAAGCAACACGCTGAGGAGCTGATGTTGGCATTTGTGGTTGTCCATAATTAGCATAACCTCCATATGCAGTATACCGGGCCTAACATTCATAAAAAGAGCAACAAAAGCTAGATTATAACATAGCATAGCCAAGAAAATATGCATGCCAATGCAATTAATTAGCAAAGGCCACATAAAAATTCTGTACCATTAATATAGTTAATTATACCAACAATGAAATATGAAATATGTTGCAAAAAAAGAAAGAAAGAAAGAATAACAATATGGCAAACCATCTTTCTCAATTTTGCTAAAATGACTTAAATCTCAACACTATGGTAGATGACCTCCTACACAGTCGTGCCATTTGCTAGTGGACCAAGAGGATTTGAGATTCAGGTGGAGAGGACTGACAAAGGGGTTGAAAGCCAGAAAGTTCAACAGGATGCAGCTGAGCAAAGGACTCAGGAGGATGCAGCTAGGCAGGGAACTGATACTGGGATCGCACTGCACAGGTCCAGGAGAAACGTGCGACTATTAGTTCGATACGGCTTCGAGGATTCGGTGTCATTTGCTCTGATGACATTGAATAGAGACCTTTACACCTATGAGGAGGCTGTGGAGAGCCAGAACAGCCAAGATAGAAATAGGTGGGTCCAGGCTATGACAGGAGATGCAGGCTATGACAGAGAAGATGCAGTCTCTCTACAGAACTGGCACGTGGCAGGTGGTCCAGCTGTCACAAGGAAAGAAACCCATTGATTGCAAATGGGTTTATCAGCACAAGAAAGGGCCTTCAGAGTAAGGAGGTACAGGTACAAGGCAGGACTAGTGGCCAGATGATACTTTCAGGAGGAAGGCTTCGACTACAGAGAGCTGGTGAAGAAGGTGGAGTGGAGCTGGTGAAGGTACACACCAAGGAGAATCCAGCAATGCACCAACCAAGGTTCTTTCATGGGACAGCTTTCGTAGGGATTGCAGCTGATGGACATGGTAGACGTGCTGAGGCCTTGAAAGCACCAAGGTGGAGATTGTTGGGCCTGGTGTGGTGCTATCAAGGCCCAGGGGGCTAACTTGTATTAGGCTGGGTTTGAGTCCAAGGGTTGAGATTAAATCAAGTCACGGGTATACACGGGCTTGGGGATTAGTTTAATCTATTGGGTTAGTCCATGGGAGTTTTTGTTGAGTCTGGGCTTGGCCTACTTCGTGGATGTATTTAAACTCTAGTTTCTAAGGTTTAATAGAATAGAGAACCGATTCTTTTCTCCTTGAAATTCCTTTCTCTCTCATCGTTGACGACAGCCCTATCTTCTCCTCTCTATCTTCTCTCTTTTCAAAAGGATCGGACTCGCGTGTGGTGGGAAGGCAAGCAAGGAAGTCTAAACGTGAAGCCGGCCTTCACGGAAGAAATCTCATGGCTTGGAAGCAGAAGCGTCCGTGGGAAGGAAGCGTAAGCAGAAGCGGACGGTCACGGCCTTTATTTAGAATTAATTCCGGATGGCCTTTATTTGGAATTAATTCAAGTGGACAGCCTCGGGAAAGAGCAATTAATTCCAGTGCAATTAATTCCAGCGCCAATAAAATCCCTTCTCAAGAAAAGGAGCTATGGTGATTTGAACTCCAGTTCAAAGAATCCAAGGATAGTAACAATCTGATCATTGGTAATAGGATTAGAAATCCTTGATTCTTGTTCAATGGAGAATCTCATTACTGTTCATTAAGGACTAAATCCTAACAAACATAACTATCTTATCCAGCAGTTCTGGCTCCCAATTCTCTTGAATAAGATTTCCAATGAGGTCCGCATAGCAGGAGGGCATAAAGAAAAGTATAGGTTTGCGGACGTCTTTTCTAGCACAATTCTCATTCAGCCTGAGGACTGTGCACCCAAACGACTGCAGAACTACGATATTGGCCCAAGTAAACTGGGGGTCAAACACCTGGATTTTTGAAATGTTAAGGCTGTCAACTTTCCATTTCAGAAGCAATGCTAGAGCAAACTGGAATTGGGAGAAGCGGTTATGTTGAAGGCTGCCAAGGGCATAGATCACCATCTGGGCATGCTTTCCGAAGTTGAAACGGCGAGACAGTTCCCTTCTAAGCTTTGGATCTTTCTGTATTTGTTCGACAAATGAGTGATAGAATTCAGGTTCCTTGAGTTCCTTTATGGTAACTTCTATTTCCTCTCTAAGTTTTGATGCTTCATCAAATTCCTCCTCATCCATGCTACTCAGAAAACTGCATCAATATATATTTCAAATAGGACATGTAAATGAACACAATGATTGTAGAAAGAAGGTTTGGAAAACTACCTTCCCCCGGAAAAGATTTTTCTAGTTGTTCATTTTGCATGATAGGAAAATCATTTTCTCTATTTGCTGAAAATTTTGACTTCTTATGATCTTTCCTAAAAGGTGCTGTAATTAAAACAAAGAATTGAGCTTTCCTAGAGTATAATGACAACTTTTTCCTTACCCAAATCATCAAATTTTCCAACAAACATAACAAATAGAAAATTACGGTCTGCCTGTCCATCATATATACATTTCATTTCCTTTTCTTTTATCATATGTTGCCATGGGAAATAAAACAATAAGAAAGAATTTTCCTTTTATCATGCCAAATTACCCATGAAAAATAGAACAGGTAGCAACAAATAAGAAATTATAGGCTGAAAGTGAACTATGATTTCACATTATGCGTTAATACCAAGTGACTACTTCCATATATGATCATGAGTTGCTAGATACATGCCAATGTTACTTCCCATTTGATAGCAAGTGATTCCTATGACAATCGGCCATATTTCTTATTTTATGAATTCAAATGCACCACTTCTTATTATATGCAGTGCTCACTCAGGAACCATCTTAAATAATATTTTCTATGGAGACAGATCTTTTGAAAGTGAAAAATAATGAGCCTTTAATTTGGATGCAGAAAACATACTGGACATGGTTATGTCCAATTTTTATGAAGGCCAAGTACAAACTCAATATGTCCTCTATAATTTTACTCTTTCTCCGAGATATGTAGCTACTAGATCTATATCACTAATTAGACAAATTATACAAAAAATGACTACTTTTCAATCTAATCTGAGTTGCATCTAGAAGCTTGAGGCAAATCTGCAAAGCCGATATGAGAATTCATAATCTGACAAGTCTGGATGTTATTGAGAAAATCATACTGGAATTGAACTTTAAAAACAAATAATACAGAAAGAGATTTCGTTAAGCAATCTTTTCACCATGGCATAATTCTCTACTCATGCTAATATATATATATATATATATATATATATATATCCTGTAGGACTGATTTCATATGTAATGTAACTGAAAGAACGAATGTGATCAGTTAATTGTAGTGTAATTTCAGACATAATGAGGGGAGCCTTTTAATGTGGGATCATACTCAGTTTTGTGTCTCAATTAGGCATGACCAAAATGAATTGAGGATAGATTTGAAATTTGTCCCTGAAACTTATAAAAGGAATAATATTTCATACAGTCAAGTAATAATTTTACAATAAATAAAGAATTTCACTAATTAAAGTAGAATATACCATAATAGAAAGGCAATCCTAGAACAATAATAGAAATGCTAGAGAGAGTTTATATATGATATGCTTAAAGAGTTTAAACAAAAATTGCAATGGGTCCTCTACAACCCAACCCTTCTTGAAACCTGTCGGCATATCTATTTTTTTGTGAAAAAAGAAACTTGCGAACAAATTATGTATAACTTCATCAGATGTGGTGTGTTTGTGTTGTTTGCTGATTGATGCATGTCTAATGACTGAAATTCATTTACAAGTTGAAACCATTACAGACTGCCATATTCCCAGCTCTTCCTTCTAATTAAATTCTCTTAAAAATTTGGAAAGCCAGCCTCCCTTTTTCACAGTCGACAAAATTGACATTGACTTGTCTATTTTTTTATAATCTAGATTGATTAAATTTAGGTTGGATGATAATTTGGGTATAGAATTTGCATATATGCATATGTTTGTGTCCATATGACATAGTAAAAGCGAAAAGAAACATTTATAAAGAACTGAGAACTTACTCTATCCATTCTCTCATCTTAATGTCGTCAAGCAAGCCTATTTAGAAAAGGAAAAAAAAAAAACGATGAAATATATTAAATGATGAACAAGCCAAAAGGTTGTAATGCGATTACTTATTGAAGGTGAATAATGAGTCTAGAGTGCATTCACTTACGAGGCAACAAGTTATCCAAATCGATTTCTTCGCATGGTTTGAAGAAATGCTATCCGAAGCTTTGAAGGTGGTGAATTTGAAATCTCTTTGAACTATTATACATTTGTGTATTAATTTTTTAAAAAAATTATGTATATCATATTTTGAAGGATTGAGTATCGATTAAGCACTACTATGTTCAATGAGATATCACAACTATAAATTCTTTCTCTATTTTTGATCCTTAGAATTTTGTTTACAAAATTTAGTGCTTGCTGGCATTTTGAGAGGTAAAGATTTGCTGAGTTGTCTCGACTTTAAAAATATGTAAGAACATAATCTATAGATTTTTAATTGTAGTTCAGACAACAATGAAAGATCTTATACCCCTAATATAAAAGTTTGTCATTTTCGAGCATTGATATTTTAACTTAATTAAAGTTGGATAAGAGTTGAGATATTAAACACTGCACTCCAGCTTTTATTGGGCTTATGATTCGAATCCTCCTCGAAGAAGTAATAGAGCTTGTCGTTTTCGATCAAACCATAGATGTCCAATGTCAGCAAGGAAAGCTGCTTTATGCACTCTATATGTTCTTAACTGTACTTTAGTTGACAATAAAAGATCCGATGCCCTAGTAAAAATATTTGTCATTTTTGGATACTGATATCTTAATGTAACCTAAGAAAAGATGAGAGATGAATCATTAAATACTGCACTTGAACTTTTTCTAGGCTTATGATTTAAATCTTTAGGGAAGTAAAAGAACTTGTCATTTTCGAACAAATCCCTGATGTCAATGTCAACGAGAAAAATTGCTTTATCTACTTTCAAATGGTTCTTACATAAAATTTCCGTGTTGATCATGATGATTCGATCAAATGATAAAATTTTTGGATTGGCTATCTTGGTGGATACCTTCGATCATTTAGGCAAAAAAAGATCTTATTTAGTCATTTTAAAATACTCAAGGAATTAAAGGTTGAAATTGATCATCTTTAGATCAAGGGTAATAAAAACAAACTTGTTTGGTAGATTGAATCTAAGACCAAATGCGCTTTTTTTCTCCTTCATGAACTAATATTTTTTATTCAGTTAGTAAAGTAGAGTGAAGGAAGCAGATTCATGTAGCTGACCCTATGTAATTGAAAAAGGCTTAGATGAGTTGAACTGAGTTGTTGAGTTGAGTATTCAGTTAGTAATGCAATATTGGACATTGGCAAATCATTCAAAATTAGGGATGTTGCAAGATTAGATCTAGGAACCTAGCAACCATGAGGTGGGTTGGCCCATGATTTGTTGACCATCGATTTCAGGTTGGACCATAGGTTATGCCCAAGCTAAATTAGGTATTACACTACAAGAAAATACTGAAATAGCGACGCAAATTTAGCGACGCAATTTTGCGTCGCTAAATTGCGACCACTTTGCGACGCCTTTGTGACAACAAAATATTGCGACGCATTAGCGACTCATTAGCGACTCAATTAACCAAAAAATCAAAAAAAAATTATTTTTAATATTGCGACGCAAATATTGCGTCGCAATATTTTTAAATTAATTTTTTATAAAATATAAATATCAATAAAAAATATTGCGACGCAATATTTGCGTCGCAATGTTTTTAGCAGAATTTAAAAAATTTAATTTTTAATATTGCGACGCAAATATTGCGTCGCATATTTTAAATTAAATTTTTAAAATATAAATATTAATAAAATATTGCGACGCAATATTTGCGTCGCAATGTTTTTAGCAGAATTAAATATTTTAAAATTTTAATATTGCGACGCAAATATTGCGTCGCAATATTTTTAAATTAATTTTTTATGAAATATAAATATAAAAAATATTGCGACGCAATAGTGCGTCGCAATGTTTTTAGCAGAATTAATAAAATTAAATTTTTAATATTGCGACGCAAATATTGCGTCGCAATATTTTTAAATTAATTTTTTATGAAATATAAATATCATTAAAATATTGCGACGCAATATTTGCGTCGCAATGTTTTTAGCAGAATTAAATATTTTAAATTTTTATTGCGACGCAATATTGCATCGCAATATTTTAAATTAATTTTTTATGAAATATAAATATCAATAAAAATATTGCGACGCATATTGCGTCGCAATGTTTTTAGCAGAAAAAATTAAATTTTTAATTGCGACGCAATATTGCGTCGCAATATTTTTAAATTAATTTTTATGTTTTAAATTTTTAATATTGCGACGCAATATTGCGTCGCAATATTTTTAAATTTATTTTTAATGAATTATAAAATTAAAAATATTGCGACGCAATTTTGCGTCGCAATGTTTTAGCAGAATTAAATATTTTAAATTTTAATATTGCGACGCAAAATTGCGTCGCAATATTTTAAATTAATTTTTATGAAATATAAATATTAATAAAAATATTGCGACGCAATATTTGCGTCGCAATGTTTTTAGCAGAATTTAAAAAATTAATTTTTAATATTGCGACGCAAATATTGCGTCGCATATTTTTAAATTAAATTTTTACGAAATATAATATTAATACAAATATTGCGACGCAATATTTGCGTCGCAATGTTTTTAGCAGAATTAAATATTTTAAAATTTTAATATTGCGACGCAAATATTGCGTCGCAATATTTTTAAATTAATTTTTTATGAAATATAAATATCATTAAAAATATTGCGACGCAAGATTTGCGTCGCAATGTTTTTAGCAATTTTTAATATTGCGACGCAAATATTGCATCGGTCGTCGCCGATCGGGATCAGGTCTTGGATCGAACGCAACCGTCGGATCGTCGCCGATCTCGGACGGATCGCCACGGTCCGAGATCGGTCGTGGCCGATCGGGATCAGGGCTTGGATCGATCGCAACCGTTGGATCGTCGCCGATCTCGGACGGATCGCCACGGTCCGAGATCGGTCGTGGCCGATCGGGATCAGGGCTTGGATCGATCGCAACCGTCGATCTTTGTCGATCGGACCGATTGCCACGGTCCGAGATCGGTCGTCGCCGATCGGATCAGGGCTTGGATCGATCGCAACCGTTGGATCGTCGCCGATCTCGGATCGCCACGGTCCGAGATCGACGATCGGATCAGGGCTTGGATCGATCGCAACAGTCGGATCGTCGTCGATCTCGACGGATTGCAACTGTTCGAGATAGGTCGTGGCCGATCGGGATCAGGGCTTGGATTGATCGCAACCGTCGGACCTTTGCCGATCGGACCGATTGCCGCGGTCCGCGATCGGTCGTCGCCGATCGGGATCAGGCTTGGATCGATCGCAACCGTCGGATCGTCGCCGATCTCGGACGGATCGCCACGGTCCGAGATCGGTCGTGGCCGATCGGGATCAGGGCTTGGATCGATCGCAACCGTTGGATCGTCGCCGATCTCGGACGGATGTCCGAGATTGGTCGTGGCCGATCGGGATCAGGGCTTGGATCGATCGCAACCGTCGATCTTTGTCGATCGATTGCCACGGTCCGAGATCGGTCGTCGCGATCGGATCAGGGCTTGGATCGATCGCAACCGTTGGATCGTCGCCGATCTCAGACGGATCGCCACGGTCCGAGATCGATGCCGATCGGATCAGGGCTTGGATCGATCGCAACAGTCGGATCGTCGTCGATCTCGGACGGATTGCAACTGTTCGAGATAGGTCGTGGCCGATCGGGATCAGGGCTTGGATTGATCGCAACCGTCGGACCTTTGCCGATCGGACCGATTGCCGCGGTCCGCGATCGGTCGTCGCCGATCGGGATCAGGGCTTGGATCGATCGCAACCGTCGGATCGTCGCCGATCTCGGACGGATTTGTCCGTCGTGGCCGATCGGGATCAGGGCTTGGATTGATCGCAACCGTTGGATCGTCGCCGATCTCGGACGGATCGCCACGGTCCGAGATCGGTCGTGGCCGATCGGGATCAGGGCTTGGATCGATCGCAACCATCGATCCGATCGATTGCCACGGTCCGAGATCGGTCGTCGCCGATCGGATCAGGGCTTGGATCGATCGCAACCGTTGGATCGTCGCCGATCTCAGACGGATCGCCACGGTCCGAGATCGACCGTTGCCGATCGGATCAGGGCTTGGATCGATCGCAACAGTCGGATCGTCGTCGATCTCGGACGGATTGCAACTGTTCGAGATAGGTCGTGGCCGATCGGGATCAGGGCTTGGATTGATCGCAACCGTCGGATGCCGATCGGACCGAGATCGGTCGTCGCCGATCGGGATCAGGCTTGGATCGAACGCAACCGTCGGACGGACGATCGCCACGGTCCGAGATCGGTCGTGGCCGATCGGGATCAGGGCTTGGATCGATCGCAACCGTTGGATCGTCGCCGATCTCGGACGGATCGCCACGGTCCGAGATCGTGGCCGATCGGGATCAGGGCTTGGATCGATCGCAACCGTCGATCCGATCGGCCACGGTCCGAGATCGGTCGTCGCGATCGGATCAGGGCTTGGATCGATCGCAACCGTTGGATCGTCGCCGATCTGGATCGCCACGGTCCGAGATCGAGCCGATCGGATCAGGGCTTGGATCGATCGAGTCGGATCGTCGATCTCGGACGGATTGCAACTGCGAGATAGGTCGTGGCCGATCGGGATCAGGGCTTGGATTGATCACAACCGTCGGACCTTTGCCGATCGGACCGATTGCCGCGGTCCGCGATCGGTCGTCGCCGATCGGGATCAGGGCTTGGATCGATCGCAACCGTCGGATCGTCGCCGATCTCGGACGGATTGCAACTGTCCGAGATAGGTCGTGGCCGATCGGGATCAGGGCGATCGCAACCGTTGGATCGTCGCCGATCTCGGACGATGGTCCGAGATCGTGGATCGGGATCAGGGCTTGGATCGATCGCAACCGTCGATCCGATCCGCCACGGTCCGAGATCGGTCGTCGCCGATCGGATCAGGGCTTGGATCGATCGCAACCGTTGGATCGTCGCCGATCTATCGCCACGGTCCGAGATCGACGATCGGATCAGGGCTTGGATCGATCGCAACAGTCGGATCGTCGTCGATCTCGGACGGATTGCAACTGTTCGAGATAGGTCGTGGCCGATCGGGATCGCTTAGATTATCGCCTTAGCGACACACTTTAAAAAAATATAAATAAATATTGCGACAAAATATATGTGTCGCAATATTATTAGAATACATATAACTGATTAAAATATTAAAAAATATTGCGACGCAATTTGTCGTCGCAATTATTATAATAAATTTAAATATTTTCATTTAAAAATATTTTAAAAATAATTGCGACGCACTTATTGCGTCGCAATATATGTAATAACTTTTTTATTAATCAATTTAAATTATTAAAAAAATATTGCGACGCCTTAGCGACGCAATTATTAGAAAATAAAATTATTTTTCCCGCCAGGTGATGGCGCCAATTTAGCGACGCCTTAGCGACGCATTTATTGGCGTCGCTATATTTTCATAAAAGTATTTTTTAACATTTATTAATGATGGATTAGCGACGCCCACGTGCGTCGCTAAGAAAAAAAAAAAAAAAAAATTTATTGCGACGCAATTAGCGACGCCAAATTGGCGTCGCTAATTGCCTATATTTAAACCCCCCCTTTCTTCTTTCCTCCTTCCGGTCTGACCTAGCCGCCGCCGCCGTGACCCCCCCCCGAAACGCCGGCGATCTCCTCCGACTCCCAGCCCCCCCGAGGATCTCCTCCTACTCCGGCTCCGGCTACCCACAAAGGTTAGCCCCAAAATCCAAAAAAAAAATTTTTTTTCTGTTTTTTTTTTTTTAACCCGCTGCCGTCTTCTCCGGCCACGGCAGGTCCGTGGCCGTCTTCTCCGGCCACGGCCGCTGCCGTGGCCGGCAGTGGCCTGGCCACGGTGGTGGCCAGGCCACTGTAAAAAAAAAAATTTTTTTTTTTAACAGGGGGGAGGGGAGGAAACCCCCCCCCCCCCCCTTTGTTTTCACGGCCCGGCCACGGCCGTGGCCGCGGCCGGACAAGGCGGCCACGGCCGCTGCCGTGGCCGTCTTCTCCGGCCACGGCCGCTGCCGTGGCCGGCAGTGGCCTGGCCACGGTGGTGGCCAGGCCACTGTAAAAAAAAAAAATTTTTTTTTTAACAGGGGGGAGGGGAGGAAACCCCCCCCCCCCCCCTTTGTTTTCACGGCCCGGCCACGGCCGTGGCCGCGGCCGGACAAGGCGGCCACGGCCGCTGCCGTGGCCGTCTTCTCCGGCCACGGCCGCTGCCGTGGCCGGCAGTGGCCTGGCCACGGTGGTGGCCAGGCCACTGAAAAAAAAAAAATTTTTTTTTTAACAGGGGGGAGGGGAGGAAACCCCCCCCGCCCCCCTTTGTTTTCACGGCCCGGCCACGGCCGTGGCCGCGGCCGACAAGGCGGCCACGGCCGCTGCCGTGGCCGTCTTCTCCGGCCACGGCCGCTGCCGTGGCCGGCAGTGGCCTGGCCACGGTGGTGGCCAGGCCACTGTTTTAAAAAAAAAAATTTTTTTTTTAACAGGGGGGAGGGGAGGAAACCCCCCCCCCCCCTTTGTTTTCACGGCCCGGCCACGGCCGTGGCCGCGGCCGGACAAGGCGGCCACGGCCGCTGCCGTGGCCGTCTTCTCCGGCCACGGCCGCTGCCGTGGCCGGCAGTGGCCTGGCCACGGTGGTGGCCAGGCCACTGTTAAAAAAAAAAATTTTTTTTTTTAACAGGGGGGAGGGGAGGAAACCCCCCCCGCCCCCCTTTGTTTTCACGGCCGTGGCCACGGCCGTGGCCGCGGCCGGACAGGCGGCCACGGCCGCTGCCGTGGCCGTCTTCTCCGGCCACGGCCGCTGCCGTGGCCTGGCCACGGTGGCCAGGCCACTGTTATAAAAAAAAAAATTTTTTTTTTTTAAACAGGGGGAGGGGAGGAACCCCCCGCCCCCCCCCCCCCCCTTTGTTATCTTGTCCGGCCACGGTGGCCAGGCTACTGTGAAGAAAAAAAAAAAAACAAAATATTAGGGTCATAGCATGGGGGAGGGGGGAAACCCTCCGCACCCCCCTTTCTTTTCTTGTCCGGCCGTCTTCTCCGGGGCCGCAGTGGCCTGGCCTTGGTGGCCAGGCCACTGTAATGAAAAAAAAAATGAAACTGATTCGCAATCCGATACGGCATCGGATGTTGAACCAACATTTCACGAAACAAATGACAACGATTAAACATAAAGGTTTTTTAAAATTTAACTTTTTTTATAAGTGTTAAATTCGTACATAGTCAATCATTAATCGTAATTTAATTGTGTGAATCCTTAGTATTTTCAGTATGAGGGGCAGAGGTAGATCTACCGACGATAGATTGGGTGAGCAGAGACGTAGTTTGGATCCTTCGACATCAGATCACATGAGCGTCGGCGATGGAGAGTTTGGATCTCCAGCAGAGGCGCAGCCTTCGACCTCTGCACCAGTATTACCATCTACCCGATCGGCACAGACCTCCGAGAGTTCTTCCGCCTTCGGCCGCACTTTACTTCGACTTGATGCTCAGGGGATGTAAGTATATATTAATTACAAATATTTGTTAATGTTTTTAAGTCATTAACTTATAAACTTGCATTTTTTTAACAGATTCATTGAGCAGCATCATGTCTCCAGCCACATCAGCGCCGTTTTTCAGAGGCGTGCAGATCCCAGTGGCTACGATTGGCGCCACGTATCGCCGGCCACGAGGGAGTTTTATTTTTCCGAGTTTCAGGTAAACTTATTAAATACAATTTAGTAGTGATATATAATTCTTTAAAGTTAATAAATTCAGAAACTAACTGTTTATTTTAATGCAGAAAAAATTTACGTGGGATCCTGCCACCCATGATGCCATTAGGGCAGCATGGGAGGCTCTGACGCGACGCCGATACTCCGACATGCTTCATCGTTGGAGGTCGTCGGGTCAGCGTCCTGCGCACGTGCCAGAGGGTATTTGGCACGAGTGGCAGCAGGCCTGGGAGTCCGATGGCTGGCGCAGGAGGTCCGCATCAGCCAGCACGAACCGCCGATCTGAGAAGGGCGGTCGTGGCACGGGTCTCTCCTGTCATACATCGGGCTCCATTTCGATTCAGGAGCACAGACGGCGTATGGTAAGAAAACATAAATATTTTAATTACTATTTTAGTTCTTTACAAATATTTTTATTAATATCATTTTTTTTATTGTTATAGACTGAGCAGGAGGGCGGAGATCCTGGTGAGTTTCGTCTATTCAGGGCGACACACACCAGGAGGGACGGCTCCTGGGTCGATACGCGATCACGGGAGGTTGCGGTAAGAAATTAGATTTATGTAGTATCTGTTTAATTTTAAAATTTTATTTCTAGAAATTTATTAACTCATTTATTATTGATTTCATAATTTCAAGGCACGAGTCGACGAGCTTCGATCCCAGGCATCACAGGTCGACTCTACTGATGGGGAGACGCCCGTCGAACTCTCAGCAGATGAGAGTCGACGTGTGTTTTTGGAGGCTGTTGGTGCCCAGCCACGAGACCGCAGGGTCTATGGTATGGGCACTAGAGCTTCTACATTTTTTCCCCATCAGGCCTCCAGCTCGCGAGTTCCTGCTGATCTTCCTCCCGAGCGTATAGATGAGCTTCGCAGATCTATTGCAGAGGAGCTTCGCCAGGATTACGAGCAGGATTTTGAGGAGCGTATGCGAGGCCGGGATCAGGAGGTTGCTGACATGCGAGATGAGATGCACTATTTGCGGGATATAGTTAGACGCTTGTCGCAGAGTCTTCAGCCTCCACAGCCTCCACAGCCTCACAGCCTTCACAGCCTTCACGTGATCATTCAGATTCTTGATGTATTTTTTTTTTTATGTTGTAAAAACTTTTAAATTTTAATATATAAATTATTTTTTGAAATTTATTATTGTTTGGATTGATTGAAAAAATGTTTATATCAATATTTAGATTTAACGAAATTTTATTAATCGTTTTAATTTTTAATCATTTAAATATTTTTTAAAAAAAAATTTTGACGCTCTGCGACGCATAAAATGTGTCGCAATATTTAAAATTACATTTTAAAAAATTAATTATTAAATATTGCGACGCAATTTATTGCGTCGCAATATTTAATAATTAATTTTTTTAAAAAATTTAATTTTAAATATTGCGACGCATCAAATTGCGTCGCAATATAAAAATTAATTTTTAAAACAAAAAATATTATTAAATATTGCGACGCATTAATTGGGTCGCAATATTTAATAATAAATTTTTCTGTTTTAAAATTTAATTTTAAATATTGCGACGCATTTATGCGTCGCAATATTTATTAATAAATTTTTAATTTTTAAAAATTAATTTTAAATATTGCGACGCAATTTGATGCGTCGCAATATTTAAAATTAAATTTTTTAAAAATTAATTATTAAATATTGCGACGCAATAAATTGCGTCGCAGAGCGTCGCAATTGCGTCGCAAAATTGCAACGCAATTGCGACAAAAGAGTATTGCGACGGGGAGTTGAGCGACGCCATCATTGCGTCGCTATTGCGTCGCTAAACATGGTATAGCGACGCAATAGCGACGCATTTTGGCGTCGCAATATTTTAAATTTCTTGTAGTGTTACAAGTGCCTAAAATTAAAACATGAAATAATTTTGGGTCAGGTTTAGGTCATTTCTTATCCTAGATTTGGACCCAAACTTAATGGTTAAATTTTTAAATTTTATACTAGATTTTCTATATATAATGTATGAGAATAGCTTTCTATCCGTCAGAGTATTTTTTTTTTTTTTTTCTATTGAGCATCAACTGATTTGATATCCTTATCTTACTCTTAAATAATTAAAAAATTATTTAAATGTTATTTATTTTTTTGCAAGCACTTAAAAACTAAAAGTAACTCTGCTATTGATCTAATTTTTGACCCAAATGTATTACCATGAGTTGACCTAATCAGGCCTTCGGTCAAACCTGGGCTTAAACTCATGTTGGGATGCAAAAAAAATATTTCAGTCCTGAGCGCGGCCTAAAGTTCAAAAAATACAATTGTTTATTCTAAATTTTCATTAAAACCCAAGTTATTCGGAAATTTTTCCAAGAAAAAATACCATAAATTTTAAATGCATGCATCGTTCAACCATTCTATCCTATGTCCTACACTCTAACCAATATCCTCTGGTTGCTAGCTGTAAACACAAGAAGGACGTACGTGTCTAAAAAGGAAGAGGAGACGTGCATTAATCATTTGGAGAAAGCTCCTTCCATTTCTCATCATTTTTCTTCTTCATTTTCCTTGTAAAATGGCATTTACTTCTAACAAACCAGGAACTCACCCTCCTCGCCTTAATTTTATTTCTTTTTAAAGAAGACAGGTGGACAAAAAAAAAAGTGGAACAACCTCTCCGTGAGATTAATTTCCTATATCTTTTCACGATTTATATTTGCTTTTGTTTCTGGATGACAACCAAAAAAAGCAGGACACATTTTAAATATATCTATATAATTATATTAATATATACTACAAAATAATATTTTGGCTAAAGATAATGTTATATTAAGTGGACTGTTATGATAGATAAAGAAGGAAAATATTAGTGTTTGGAAATAGAAAATTAAAAATTGAATGATTCCAGTGATAAAAAATAACATTTAAATGTCATAAAAATAGTCAAAGGAGTTTCTGAAGTGCACATGAAAAATATATATATTTGGTTGATAATCTTGGCAATCAATCGACCCACCATGTTTGGTAACAAATTTATGGTTGCATCAGCTAATATCAATTCATTTTGAATGGCTTAATGATTTATGGTTGGAAGGACTTAACTATGTCAAATAATAAGAAAAAAACTAGAATAAAGAAGACTAATATAGCAATTTGATGCCGCCAGATCACCGCCTTCGAACGTCCGCAAGCGTTCGGTTGCCTCCTCCAACGAGTCCGGAGTCCTCCGGCGAGCTTCTTGCACATGCGGACCTGCAAACAAGTCCCCGGGGCTGGAGATTACGACGGGGACCCTCCGACGCTCAAGTCAGCACTCTGGGCAACAGCCGTGAGCTTGAGGAAGCTCAAAAGAGAAAGAGACAGAGGGGCTCAGAGAAGAGCTCTCTCTGTGAGCATTTAGGAGTGTTATGAGTGTGTGCGTTCTCATTTCTTAGAGTTCTTTGTGTTACCTGGTTGGGGTCCCTCTTACCCTTTTTATAGATGCTCGGAGTCCGTGGGCTTGGGGCGTGATCACTTGTCAGAGCATTAATTGATGGCAGCACAATGAAGCTTACCTCCATGTGATGTGTCAAGCTGCAGGCCGTGTTCCGTCAGAGTTGGTGGTTGCAAGGCGCTTTCTAGACGTATCCCTTACGTCATCTTTTTGGTTGTCCTGCGCATACAGTGATGGGTGATAAAGTTAGTCGTGTGGGTCCCAAGGTACAACTGTTGGGGGCTCGTAGAGCATTGATTATAGAGTGCTTGTGTGGCACTGTAAACTACCGAGACCTATTCATGCCGAGGCCGAAGGGAAGAAGCCGAACACGTTCCAACTTAGCAGCCATAAATACCTTTATACAGGGGAGTGAATAAGGCAATAAATGCCTTAGATAAGTGCCTTGGTGCATAAGTGCCTTGGTGCAAAGGTCGAGGGTGTCTCGGGGGTTGAGACTCGAGGCCGAGCCATAAACGCCTTTATATAGGGGAGTGTGAATAAGAAAATAAATGCCTCGGAGTAATATTTGCACGTGGCCATAAATACCTTATGTGAAAGGTCAAGAGGGTCTCGGGGGTTGAGACTTGAGGCCGAGAGGGTCTCAAGGCCATAAACGCCTTTATAAGTAAATAAGGCAATAAATGCCTCAGAGTAATATTTGCACGTGGCAATAAGTGCCTTGGTGCGAAAGGCCGAGAGGGTTCGAGGGTTGAGACTCAAGCCGAGAGGGTCCCGATGGTTGAAACTTGAGGCCAAGAGGGTCTCAGGGGCTGAAGGTGGAACAGGTCAGAGGCCGATGGGGCTATCGTGGCAGCCATAAATGCCTCCTAAGTCATTATGACCATTTCTGCACCATTAAATGCCCAAGCCCCTTTACAAGAAAGCCGAGGTGCTAGCGTTGGGTCTGGAGCCGAGGCCAAGGGGCAGTGGAACGCCGAGGCCGGGGTCCGTTAGTTTCCTTCATGGTTCTCTAACGGCATTGGATCAGCCACAGATGCCCCCGGGGCTCCTTTAGTTTCCTTCACGGTTCTCTAACGGCATTAGATCAGCCACATCAGATGCTCCCTCCGTTAGTTCCCTTCACGGTTCTCTAACGGCATTGGATCAGCCACATCAGATGCCCCTTGCCCCTGAGATGAAGCGGGCCCACCTCAGCAAGGCGAATCACTTCCCAAGTGGCTGATCCCCATCTGACTTTGGGTCTTCAACTTTTGACATGAAGTCTGGATGTGGGTCCCCATCCACATGCTGCTGAAGCAGAGGGAGCCATTAAGGCTGCAAGCATGCCGCCGAGGCTGAGATAAAGCCGCCGAGGTTGCAAGAATGCTGCTGAGGCTGAGATAAAGCCGTCGAGGCTGCAAGAATGTCGCTGAGGCTAAGCTAAAGTTGCTGAGACAAAGTTGAGGCCATCGAGAGCCTTTTAAACCCCGAAGGGTGGCTCGAGAATCGTTAGTCATCTTTGGTGCCGAGCTGGACCCGGGCTGAGTGCTGGCGCTTGGGGCCGACCGAGGCCATCCCTGCTGGACCCGAGCTGAGTGCCTTAGGGCTGACCGGGGCTGACCCTGTTGGACCCGAGCTGAGTGTCGGCCGCCAGATCACTGCCCTCGAACGTCCGCGAGCGTTCGGTCGCCTCCTCCAGCGAGTCTGGGGTCCTCTGGCGAGCTTTTTGCGCCTGCAGACCTGCAAACAAGTCCCCGGAGCCAGAGATTCCGGCGGTGACCCTCCGACGCTTAAGTTAGCGCTCTGGGCAACAGCCGTGAGTTTGAGGAAGCTCGAAAGAGAAAGAGAGAGAGGGGCTTAGAGAATATCTCTCTCTGTGAGCATTTAGGAGTGTTATGAGTGTGTGCGTTCTCAGTTCTTGGAGTTCTTAGGGTTACCTGGTTGGGGTCCCTTTTACCCTTTTTATCGATGTCCAGAGTCCGTGGGCTTGGGGCGTGATCATTTTTCAGAGCATTAACTGATGGTAGCACAATGGAGCTTACCTCCATGTGACGTGTCAAGCTGCAGGCCGTGTCCCGTCAGAGTTGGTGGCTGCAGGGCATGGCCGATCGTTATGGCACTTGCTAGACATGTCCCCTACGTCACCTTTTTAGTTGTCCTACGCAGACAGTGATGGGTGATAAAGTTAGTCGTGTGGGTCCCAAGGTACAGCCGTTGGGGGAAGATAATATTGAGTTGAAGCCAACTGTCCCTCGTAGAGCATTGATTATAGAGTTCTTGTGTGGCACTGTTCACTACCAAGGCCAAGCGCTATTGATGCCGAGGCCGAAGGAAGAAGCCGAGTACGTTTGAGGTCGAGGGGGGCCAACGTGGCAACCATAAATGCCTTTATACAGGGGAGTGAATAAGGCAATAAATGCCTTAGAGTAATATTCACACGTGGTCATAAGTGCCTTGCTACGAAAGGCCGGGCCGAGGGTGTCTCTGGGTTGAGACTCGAGGCCGAGAGGGTCTCGGGGGTTGAGACTCGAGACCGAGAGGGTCTCGGGGCCATAAACCCCTTTATACAGGGGAGTGAATAAGGCAATAAATGCCTCAGAATAATATTCGCACGTGGCCATAAGTGCCTTGGTGCGAAAGGCCGAGAGGGTCTCGAGGCCATAAACGCCTTTATACATGCCTCAGAGTAATATTCGCACGTGGCCATACCATAAGTGCCTTAGTGCGAAAGGCCGAGAGTGTCCCGAGGGTTGAGACTCGAGGCTGAGAGGGTTTCGGGGGCCGAAGGTGGAACAGGTCCGAGGCCGATGGGGCCATCGTGGCAGCCATAAATGCCTCCCAAGTCTTTATGACCGTTTCTGCACCATTAAATGCCCCAGCCCCTTCACTAGAAAGCCGAGGTGCTAGTGCTCGGTCTGGATCTAAGGCCGATGGGGCAGCAGAGCATCGAGACCGGGGCTTCGTTAGTTTCTTTCACGGTTCTCTAATGGTATTGGATCAATCACATCAGATGCCCCCTCATCCCTGAGATGAAGCGGGCCCACCTCAGCAAGGCGAAAGGGGCGTCACTTCCCAAGTGGCTGATCCCCATCTGACTTTGGGTCTTCAACTTTTGATATGAAGTCTGAATGTGGGTCCCCATCCACATGCCACTGAGGCAGAGGGAGCCATTGAGGCCGTCGAGGCTGCAAAAATGCCGTCGAGGCTGAGATAAATCCGCCGAGGCTGCAAAAATGCTGCTGAGGCTGAGATAAAGCCGTCGAGGCTGTAAGAATGCCGCTGAGGCTGAGATAAAGCCGCTGAGGCTGCAAGAATGCCGTTGAGGCTGAGATGCAAGAATGCCGCTGAGGCTGAGATAAAGCCACTAAGGCTGCAAGAATGCTGCTGAGGCTGAGATAAAGCCGCTAAGGCAACGTTGAGGCCATCGAGAGCCTTTTGAACCCCGGAGTGTGGCCTGAGAATCATCAGTCGTCTTTGGTGCTGAGCCGGACCCGGGCTGAGTGCCGGCGCTTGGGGCCGACCAGGGCCATCCCTGCTGGACCCGGGCTGAGTGCCGGCACTTGGGGCCGATCGGGCCATCCCTGCTGGACCCAGGCTGAATGCCGGTGCAAGGTTAATCTTCCCTGCATGACATTTTTAAGTATCAACGAAAGAAAACTGTTTTAAAGTGTAATATACCTAGCTTTGTAGCTTTTTGGCTTTTGCATCGTATTCGATAACGGTCGGGACATAGAGCTTTGCCTAGCTCTTTCTTTGAAGAGATTGATTGTCCTCGGGGTTGAAGCCTAGAACGAAATCCGTAAAAGGTGGTTTGGCTTTTGGGTGCAACAGAGAGAAGGAAGGTGGAGTTAATAGTCAAAGCCCTTTGTCCTCATCCTCCTCCTTGCATTAATTGCACCAACACCCCTCGGCTTACTTCCATCCAAAATTAAAATGCCCATAAATGCTTGAGGTGGCGGATAATGTCTCAAGTTCATCCCTTTTGGAAATTACTCGCCGTCCACCTCTGGCTGATTGTTGAGCCTTTGAGTGAGCTCTTCTAGCCACCAGTGTTATTCATCAAGATGCTTCCTCATCTAAGCACCAGATGATTGAGGAGAGGGGTGGCTGCTTGAGCAGGGGGTAGGAGACTTCAGTCTCTTGAAAGCTTCACGATGGTGGTGCTTAGGTGGCGCATGATAGTGATAACTTCTCCCTGAAGAGATTTTCTGCAGATGAATCGTTGACTAATGGGTGCAGCTGTCACGAGCGATGTGAGAGGCTTAGGCTGCTGTGAGTGGCCACCGAGCGTTGCTTCTACAGTTCATGAACTGCTGCATTCAAGGCTTCAGCTCATTGATGGAAGATGACCAGCTGGTTAATTAGGGCAGCTGAGGTTGGTGGTGAAGGAGCAGAGAGGGTGGCCTTTTGCTGCCTAGTGCGATGTGGATGCCCCCCAGCACGATTGGTGAGAACCTTCAGCATGTGCATCACCACCACGGCTATCTTAGAGGGGACAAAGACTTATAGCTCAAGGAGACAGAGCTTTCTTTCCTTCAGTGCATCCCCCCTTCCTGGCGCACTAATCTGATGCCACCAGATCACCGCCCTCGAACATCCACGAGCATCCGGTCGCCTCCTCCAGTGAGTCCGGGGTCCTCCGACAAGCTCCTTGCACCTGCAGACCTGCAAATAAGTCCCCGGGGCCAAGATTCCGGCGGGGACCCTCCGATGCTCAAGTCAGCGCTCTGGGCAACAGCCGTGAGCTTGAGGAAGCTTGAAAGAGAAAAGAGAGAGGGGCTCAGAGAAGAGCTCTCTCTGTGAGCATTTAGGAGTGTTATGAGTGTGTGTGTTCTTAGTTCTTGGAGTTCTTAGTGTTACTTGGTTGCGGTCCCTCTTGCCCTTTTTATAGATGCCCAGAGTCCGTGGGCTTGGGGCGTGATCACTTGTCAGAGCATTAATTGATGGCAGCACAATGGAGCTTACCTCCATGTGACGTGTCAAGCTGCAGGCCATGTTCTGTCAGAGTTGGTGGCTGCAGGGCGTGGCCGATCGTTATGGCGCTTGCAAGACGTGTCCCCTATGTCACCTTTTTGGTTGTCCTGTGTAGACAGTGATGGGTGATAAAGTTAGTCATGTGGATCTCAAGGTACAGTCGTTGGGGGGAAGATAATGTTGAGTTGAAGCCAACTGTCCCTCGTAGAGCATTGATTATAGAGTGCTTGCATGGCACTGTTCACTTGCATGACACTGTTCACTACCGAGGCCGAGCACTATTCATACCGAGGCCGAGGGGAAGAAGCTGAGTACGTCTGAGGTCGAGGGGGCCAACATGGCAGCCATAAATGCCTCCCAATTCATTATGACCACCATTAAATACCACAGCCCTTTCACAAGAAAAGGAGGTGCTAGCGCGGGGTCTAGAGCCGAGGTCGAGGGGGCAGCGAAACGCCGAGGCCGGGGCTCCGTTAGTTTCCTTCACTGTTCTCTAACTGCGTTGGATCAGCCACATCACAATTTATTAACTCTAAATAAAATAACTCATCTTTTATTTAAGTGTTTTTTAAATTCTTTAAAGAGCACTTCAATATGTCACATGATCGGAATAAGAAAGAAAAATAGAATAAAGAGGATTAATATAGCAATGCGGTGACATCGATCAGGGGTGCGAATTCTCTTCAAACGGTCCTTAATGTACGAACATAGTATTAGATTAATCTATACTTCATGTGTCCAAAGTGAACTCTTTCGCCTCGTATTCGAAAGGCGAAGGATAATCGTTCTCTTCCTATTCGGAAGATAAGGGGCACCATTCTTTTTTTTTATTCGGTATTAATGGTCCAAAAGTTTAAGTCATTAATTCTAATATTTGATAGAATTAATTTTAAGCCATTAATTTGGTATTAGATGGAAATACCAATTGAAAGTTATCTATATATAATGGGTATCTCTAACATGTTAGCAGTTAAAAAAAAAAGAATCCTAAGTTATCTGCTATGAAAGAAATAAGGTTAAGAGAGAGAAACTAGTTATTTTTTAAAAAGGCTGTCAAAACCCAATCAGATTCAAGTATCAAGTCTATTTACTATTATGATGAATTCCGCATCAAGTATTTTATATTCAATTTTATGTAACAAATTATTTATTAAAGATCCTATATGCTTACAAGTGGTATCAGAGCAAGGTTTTAAAATAAATAATTTGTTCATATATTATGATTGATTAATTTTTGCATCAAAATGAATTGATGATGAACTTTCAAGTTTTGGTTGGTTGTATTGTTGGCCATTAAAATATTTTTTTTTGTTCCGCATAAACCATACCCGAGCCCTTGTGAGAAAGGAATGGTGAAATTTGGTTTCTACAACCTAGATTCCAAGCTTCAACGAAACACATAATATTAGTATTATTATTTAGTTATATGACATCAAGATTAAATTAGTTAGTTAGTCACCAAGGTGACTAAACTAGTTTATATTTAGTCATATAATTTATAAAATTTTATAGAATATTGTTTTAATCTTAAATATTTATTGATTATTAGAAATTAAGAATTTACCCAAAGGTTCTATAACTAACAAACCTAAAGGAGGAAATCTAATATTCTCTTATCAAATATGTTGGCCCAGATGACAACCCAAGAGGGGGGGGTGAATTGGGTTTTTAAAAATTAGCCTTTTAAATTATTTAGCTTGAGATGAATGAAGGCAAATGCAAAGTAATATAAATTGCAGTGAATAAAACAGAGATAGAGAAAGAGACAATAGAACACGGCAAACACAAAAGATTTTATAGTGGTTCGGTGTATCCAACACCTACGTCCACTCCCAAGATTCACTTGGGTCCACACTATAATCACCCTAGATTACAGCAGAGTTGTTTTACAAGCTCACAACTCAAACTTGTTGTTTTCCCGGGCGCACAACGAACCCAGCTGGTTTTCAAGGGCTCACCAGCACAAAAACCCTTAACCCAAGCTTAACCAAGCTTGAACTGAGGTAAGACTACCTCCTCTAGTTCAATCCCCCAGATTGAGCTAGACACAAAGAATAGAAATATTGTTTGTTTAGTTACAAGGCTCCTTAATGAGCAGATAAACAAATGTAAGAATAGAGTTTAGATAAGCCTGATTTGCAGTTGGTTGGCTTTGAGCTTTTCTTCTTTTCTTCAACTCCTTTGAAGTGTAGAACCAGGCCTCAGCTTGGATTCTTCACGGAATGTGTGTTGGAGTTGATTTGGGCTTTTCCTCTTTTCTTTGAGTGTTGGAAATCTCTTGAGATGCTCTTGAATAGCACTTGGATTTTCTTCTGAAGCTTCCTTGGATTTGAGCTTGAACACAGAAGGAACTTCCTTTGATTTCACACTCTTTCTTTCACTCTATTTTGAATCACGGATTTTTTCAACTGAAGCTCTGTTTTTCCGATTTTTCTCTTCTTTTTCTTTGAAATAAATATCTCTATTCGTCTCTTTGATTTGAAAACGGCTTCTCTATTTATAGATTCTGCAAAAATATAGCCGTTAGAGACAAAGAAAAATAGCCGTTAATCAAAAATCTTACCGTTGACGCTGAGTTGGCATCCGAAAAATCTCGCCCAGATTTGCTGGAGTCGACTCATGCTTTTCCCGAGTCGGCTCGAGGTCGTGATACTAAAAATAGAAATGTTTAGAAAGTCAAAGGGTCGACTCACCAAAAGTAAAGTGTCGACTCCTGAAAGTCGGGGGTCGACTCATGAAAAGTTGGGGTCGACTCGCGAAGTGCTCAGAAAAACACACCTCTGGTGTCTGAGCGGAGTCGACTCGCACAGTCATGGAGTCGGCTCGACAAATCGGGGGTCGACTCGTGAAATTACGTGGGTCGACTCGAGACAGATAGACATTTCTGTTCTCTGAGGGGAGTCGACTCTGAAACTCAAGAGTCGGCTCCGGAACGTATCAAAAATCAGAAAGTTTTCTGATTGACTTTAAAATCGTTCCAGATTCATTTTAAATCATTGTTTTGACTTGAATTCAATAAAATTGACATTAAGAATTAATTCAAGAAGTATTCCAAAAACTCATTGATTAATCTATGAATTATAAAATTTCTTTTTGAAAGCTTAAACATTGAGCTTAAAGTTACTTTCAAAATGATTAATGTCAAACTTTAACATTCTCATTGATTGTTCAAAATAAATTCATTGCACATGTAAATAAACTCATTACATCTTTTACATACTCATGGCTTTTGGTAATCATCAAAATCAAAAGGATTGGGGCATATAATTTTTCAATAATCTTCCAACAATCTCCCCCTTTTTGATGATGACAAAAACATTGAGTTTATGCATGATTGATTGTGAATTTATTTTGATTTCATAAATAGGCTTAGGCTCCCCCTGAATGAGGTAGCTCCCCCTATGAAACTTAATCATCAATTAATTATCTCATTGATTAATTTGATTTTCTCATATGCATATTCAATCATAAAACTATAAAACTCTCCCCCTTTTTTGTTATCAACAAAAAGGTAGAGAAGCATAAACATTCATTCATTCGTTGATAATACATTGAGAATTCAAAAAAAATTCATTTCATTTCATCAAAGAGTCTAATACATCAAAGTGTCTAATACATTGATACCAAAATGTAAAACATAACAATAACTTCAATACATAGCAAGGATTGAGTATCTAATACATTAGAAATGAGTTCTAACAATCCTAGTCAAATGATCAATTATGTTCTTCATTCCATCTGATTGGATTTTTACATAGTCTTTTAGCCTCTCATCCACAAAGGTGCAAGCAGTCAAAATTTTATCTTGTAGCTCCGCATTGCACTTAGAGTAGGTTTCGCCATCTCCGCAAATATCTTTAAGTTCTTCAAAAATGTTCTTGAGATCTCCACTTAAAGATTTGAAGAAGTGCTGAGAGTAGACTCAATTTTAGTGATTCTGTCATCCAAAGAATATAGAGTTTCCTTTAGGTTCATGAACTTATATTCAAACTCTGACTTTAATTTCTCTGACTGATCATCCAAAAGTCCTTTGAGTTGCTTTAATTGTAGATCTGAGAAGCCAGCAGAAGAGGATGAAGCTTGATCAAATAACTGAGCGGGGGTAGGAGCAGGTGCAGAGTAGGAGGGCTCGGAGGTGCAGGTGAAGAGTGTCTAACTGATGGACCTGGTGCCTCAACATCCGTAGCTCTCTCTTCTACTAATCCTTTCCTCTCCCATCTCCCGTTTTCTTAATAAAACCCATCCGATGAATGGTGGCCAAGCTGTAAAAGTCTGTATGCCTCAGGTTCCTCATTGGCTCACTGTCAGAAATAACAATCCTTGACTCTGGAAGATCTTGGTGAGGATCATACCATAGGGCAAGCTAGATTTCCTCTTTCCTCCACAGTCAGCAATATACCAAAGAATCATACTGGGAAGGTTGATTGGTTTGCCCGTAACAATAGCATCCATCACAAAAATGTCCCTTTCAGATACATAATCGAATCTTCCTATTTGGAAAAAGTATCCTACTACATATGTTATGAAGCAATCTCAGTTCTAGGGATAATTGGTTGGCAAAAACTTCTCAAAACCGACAACTTCTCGGTTAAGTAATCTAGCAGAGCAGGGCTTCGGTCTTCAGAAGAAAATGTAGCAGTTCCTGACATGGGTAGATCCAATAGTCTTGACAGAAGCTCTACAGTCACTGAGATCCTATTTCCTCTCACAGTGCTTATGAGACCATGATCTCCTCTAGACAAGTTCTTATAAAACTCCTTTACAAGAGCGGGATAAGTAGGGCAATCCAGGGAACAGATCTTCTCCCAACCCATTTCTATCAATTGTCTCCCTAATAAGAAATCCCTCTGCCTCAAAAAGTTCAAAATCCACTTTTCTACCCGTGGTAATGATTCTATCTGCTAATCTATCTACCTGAGAAGGAGCAGTGGCTGGAGAAGCATTGGGGGTTGAAGATGATGAAGTAGAATCCGTGCTTGGAGAAGGCTCACGAACCGGACGCCTCACCGTCTTCCTCACGGCTCTCTTCCTCTTCACACCGGCCGCAGCAAGATTGGAACCTCGAGTTTTGGGTGCCATTGGTCGATTGGAAGGATTAATCAGTGATTTTGGGAATTTGGAAGGTCTGGAGATATTTTGGAGAGAGTATTTTGAGAGATTGGAAAGTTTGAAAAGAACGGCGAGTCGACTCTGCCCTAGATAAATCAACCTGGGACCACTTCGAGTCGGCTCGCGCAAAGCAAGGGGTCGACTCCGGACAGTCACAGAAAACCATCCCGAAGTGGAGTCGACTCGCGCCGAGAAGGGGTCGACCCGAGAGTTTCAGTCGAAACCAGGAGTCGACTCCGATACTCACCGAGTCGGCTCCGAGACCATTTCAGAGCAAAAACATGAAATTTCTGAAATGTGTCCGGAATTTGATCATGAAAATTGATAAAATAATCATTGAATATGAATGGATCAATTAGATATGAATTCTAGATAAGATTTCCTTAAAGATCAAGGATTTGAAAGAATCTTAGATAAAATTTCCTTAGGGGTTTCAAATTCATTCTAATGGATCACAAATCCCTAACTCTCCTCTAAGATAACAGAATCTTTCTTCACTTAAGGGTTTTGTAAATATGTCTGCTAATTGTTCTTCAGTGTTAACATAGTCAAGACATATTTCATTATTTGCTACATGTTCTCTTATAAAATGATATCTAATTTCTATGTGTTTGGTTCTTGAATGTTGAATTGGATTCTTTGTTAGATTAATTGCACTTGTGTTATCACATCTTATAGGTGTTTTATCAAGTGTGATACCATAGTCTTCAAGTTGTCGCTTAATCCATAGGATTTGAGCACAGCAACTTCCAGCTGCTACATATTCAGCTTCAGTAGTTGATAATGCAACTGAATTTTGCTTTTTGCTAAACCATGAGATTAAGTTACTTCCTAAGAATTGGCATGCACCACTTGTGCTTTTTCTATCTAACTTACATCCAGCATAATCAGAATCAGTGTATGCAATCAGATTTAATGTGGAGTCTCTAGAATACCATAAACCTACATTTTTTGTTCCACTTACATATCTTAGTATTCTTTTAACAGCAATTAAATGTGATTCTTTAGGTTCAGACTGAAATCTAGCACATAAGCAAACAGCAAACATTATATCTGGTCTACTTGCAGTTAAGTAAAGTAGGGATCCGATTATACCTCGATAATATTTCTGATCAATCTTCTTACCTTCTTCATCTTTGTCCAGCTTGCATGAAGGACTCATTGGTGTTCCGAGGGGTTTAATTGATTCCATACCAAACTTCTTTAGGATTTCTCTTGTGTATTTTGTTTGGTTGATGAAGATTCCCTCTTTGCTTTGTTTGATTTGGAGTCCAAGGAAGAAGTTGAGTTCTCCCATCATGCTCATTTCAAATTCTCCCTGCATCAACTTAGCAAACTCTTGACATAGAGTATTGTTAGTAGCACCGAAAATAATATCATCAACATATATTTGAACTACTAATAAATCTTTACCTTTTCTTTTCAAAAACAAAGTTTTATCAACATTTCCTCTTATAAAATCATTTTCAATTAAGAATTTACTTAATCTATCATACCAAGCTCTAGGTGCTTGTTTCAAACCATATAATGCTTTGTGCAATTTAAAAACGTGATTTGAAAATTCGTGATCTTCAAAACCTGGTGGTTGTTCTACATATACTTCTTCATTTATAAATCCATTTAAAAATGCACTTTTTACATCCATTTGAAATAAGTTAAAATTCATATGACATGCAAATGCAAGTAATAGTCTAATGGCTTCTAATCTAGCTACTGGTGCAAAGGTTTCATCAAAATCAATACCTTCTTCTTGATTATATCCTTTTGCAACTAATCTAGCTTTGTTTCTAATTACTATGCCATTTTCATCTAGTTTATTTCTAATATCCATTTTGATCCTATAACCGAATGATTTTTAGGTCTTTCAACTAAGGTCCATACATTATTTCTTGTGAATTGATTTAATTCTTCTTGCATTGCTAACATCCAATTATTATCTTTTTCAGCTTCTTCAATAGTTTTAGGTTCAATTTGTGATACAAATGCAAGATGATTACTAATGTTTCTCATGGATGATCTAGTTCTTATTCCTTGAGATGGATCACCTATAATCAATTCCTTAGGGTGACTATAAGCATATCTCCAATCCCTAGGTAGATCTACATCATTATGATTAGCGTTAGTATCATCATCCTTAGGTGAATCATTATCTTTAGTGTCTTGATCTTGATCTAAAGATACATCAATATTTAATTTTTCAAGATCTTTCTCAATTATGTTTGTATCTTCATCATCATCAAATTTTTCAGAACGAGTTGCTAAAGATTCATCAAAAACTACATGAATTGATTCTTCAACAACTAAAGTTTTCTTGTTAAATACTCTATATGCTTTACTAGTTATTGAGTATCCTAAGAATATTCCTTCATCAGATTTAGCATCAAATTTGCCTAAATTATTTTTACCATTATTGTGAACAAAACATTTACAACCAAATGCATGAAAATATTTTATATTGGGTTTTCTATCATGCCATAATTCATAAGGTGTTTTCTTTAAAATAGGTCTTATTAAAGCTCTATTTAAGATGTAACATGCTGTGTTAATAGCTTCCGCCCAAAAGTATTTCGGGAGTTTACTTTCACATAGCATGGTACGGGCCATGTCTTCTAGAGTCCTATTTTTCCTTTCAACTACACCATTTTGTTGTGGGGTCCTAGGTGCAGAAAAATTATGATTAATACCATTTTCATTGCAAAAACTTTCAAATAAGTGATTTTCAAATTCAGTTCCATGATCACTTCTTAGAGACACTATGGTAGTGTTTTTCTCATTTGTTACTTTCTTGAAGAATTTCATGAATATCGAGAAAGTCTCATCTTTGTGAGCTAAAAACATTACCCAAGTGAATCTAGAGTAATCATCTACTATCACAAGACCATATTTCTTTCCTCCTAGACTTGTGGTTCTAGTTGGTCCAAAAAGGTCCATGTGAAGTAGCTCTAAGGCCTAGAAGTTGAAACAATATTTTTAGATTTGAAAGAACTTCTGTTTGTTTTCCAAACTGACATGCATCACATATTTTGTTATTTTCAAAATCTAATTTAGGTAAACCTTTTACTAAATCCATTCTAATTAGTTTTGAAATCAAGTGTGTGCTTGCGTGACCTAATCTTCGATGCCACAACCAACCAGTCTCATTCATATTAGCATTATTGCAACTAAGCAATGATTATTAGTAGACAATTTGTCTAAATCAATCATGTATACATTGCCATTTCTATTTCCAATAAAAACAATGCTATTATCAATGGGATTAGCTACAGTGCATAAAGAAGATTCAAAGAAACTTTAAAACCTTTGTCACACAATTGACTTATACTAATTAAGTTATGTTTTAAACCATCAACATAAAGTACATTCTCAATAAATGTGGAGGGAGTTATTTGAATGTTACCAAACCCCAAGATTTGGCCTTTGCCATTGTCGCCAAATGTAACAACTCCTCCTTTCTTTTCTTCTAGGGTGATGAATTCTTCTTTGTCACCCGTCATATGTCTTGAGCAGCCACTATCAAGATACCACTTTCTCTTTGATCTCTTGGCCACAAGACATTCCTGCAATGAATCAAACTTTATGTTTAGGTACCCAAGCTTTCTTGGGTCCTTCATGGTTAGTACCAACAAATATTGTTCCTTTCGGAACCCATATTTTCTTTCCTTTAACATTTAAGTTTTATTAGGTTTCAGAATTTTACATTCATAAGATTTATGTCCTGTTTGATTACATTTAAAGCATGTAAAATTACTTTGGCCAGCACTTACAAAAATATTTTTAAGTGATTTTTGTTTTCCTAATCCGGCTTTGTCAAAAACTGCTTTTTGACTATTTAATAACATGTCTAATTTAATTGAACTTAATGTAAACTTATCAACTATTTTTATGTTTTTCAACCTCATTCTTTAGTTTATCTTTTTCATTTGAGATTGATTCCTTTTCATTCATTAAAATTTCATTTTCAGATTTAAGTTTCTTAATTTCATTGTTAAGATTTTCCTTTTCTTGAATGAAGTTAAGTTTTCATTTTTCAAAATTTTGTATTTCTTTTTCAAAACTTTGAAATCCCCAACAAGTTCATTAAAGGCATCAAAAAGTTCATCGAAAGCAAATTCATCGCAAGGGTTGTCGGAACTTACCTCATCGTTGTCGTCCGCCATAAAGCATACGTTTGCGACTTCCTTTTGTTCTTCTTCTTCGGAAGAAGATTCCTCGCTGTCACTCCAAGTCGCCATATAAGCCTTCTTTTTCTTTTTGTAGGCTTTCTTCAATCTAGGACATTCATTCTAAAGTGCCCCGGTTTATTACACTCATAGCAAGTCAAGGGGTCTTTCTCTTTTTCTTTGTCCTTGTCCTTATTCTTATCCTTTTCTCCTTCCCACTTAGCTCCAAATTTTTTCTTGTGGAAGGGTTTCTTTCTCCTCATAAATCTCTTAAATTTCTTTGCTAAGAGAGCAGTCTCTTCATCATTATCATCATCATCATCACTGCTGCTCTCTTCTTCTTTTGCAGCTTTGAGGGCAATTACTTTCTTTTTCTTTGAATCCTCCTCAACATGCTGCCTCATAGTCAGCTCATGGGTCATAAGGGATCCTAGAAGCTCCTCTAAGGGTAAAGTGTTGAGGTCCTTAGCTTCTTGGATTGCAGTCATTTTTGCTTCCCATGATCTTGGTAATGACCTAAGAATTTTTCGAACAAGTTCAGAGTTAGTATATGTCTTACCAAGACTTTTCAAACCATTTACAATATCAGTGAATCTAGTGTACATGCATGCAATGGTTTCAGATTGTTCCATGCTAAATAATTCATATTTATGAACAAGAATATTAATTTTAGATTCTTTTACTTGATTGGTACCCTCATGGGTAACCTCTAGTCTATCCCAAATCTCCTTTGCGGAATTACATGTGGAGATTCTATTGAATTCATTAGCATCTAAGGAGCAATATAAAACATTCATGGCCTTAGCATTAAGCTGTGCCATTTTCCTATCATTATCATTCCAGTCCCTTTCGGGCTTAGGAACAATAGTGCCATCTATAACATGTGTGGGTGTACTAGGTCCATTGATTATAACACCCCATAGCTCATAATCAGAAGCTTGAATGAATATCCTCATTCTAGCTTTCCAATAAGAATAATTTGAGCCATTAAAAAGTGGAGGTCTATTCGTAGAATGACCTTCAGCAAAAGAACCAACTTGTGTTGCCATTTGGAACTTTAGCTCTTGATCGTGTGATCAAAATCTAATGAGCACTAGCTCTGATACCAATTGTTGGCCCAGATGACAACCCAAGAGGGGGGGGTGAATTGGGTTCTTTAAAAATTAGCCTTTTAAATTATTTAGCTTGAGATGAATGAAGGCAAATGCAAAGTAAATATAAATTGCAGTGAATAAAACAGAGATAGAGAAAGAGACAATAGAACACGGCAAACACAAAAGATTTTATAGTGGTTCGGTGTATCCAACACCTACGTCCACTCCCAAGATTCACTTGGGTCCACACTATAATCACCCTAGATTACAGCAGAGTTGTTTTACAAGCTCACAACTCAAACTTGTTGTTTTCCCGGGCGCACAACGAACCCAGCTGGTTTTCAAGGGCTCACCAGCACAAAAACCCTTAACCCAAGCTTAACCAAGCTTGAACTGAGGTAAGACTACCTCCTCTAGTTCAATCCCCCAGATTGAGCTAGACACAAAGAATAGAAATATTGTTTGTTTAGTTACAAGGCTCCTTAATGAGCAGATAAACAAATGTAAGAATAGAGTTTAGATAAGCCTGATTTGCAGTTGGTTGGCTTTGAGCTTTTCTTCTTTTCTTCAACTCCTTTGAAGTGTAGAACCAGGCCTCAGCTTGGATTCTTCACGGAAGTGTGTTGGAGTTGATTTGGGCTTTTCCTCTTTTCTTTGAGTGTTGGAAATCTCTTGAGATGCTCTTGAATAGCACTTGGATTTTCTTCAGAAGCTTCCTTGGATTTGAGCTTGAACACAGAAGGAACTTCCTTTGATTTCACACTCTTTCTTTCACTCTATTTTGAATCACGGATTTTTTCAACTGAAGCTCTGTTTTTTTGATTTTTCTCTTCTTTTTCTTTGAAATAAATATCTCTCTATTCGTCTCTTCTTGATTTAAAAATGGCTTCTCTATTTATAGATTCTGCAAAAATATAGCCGTTAGAGACAAAGAAAAATAGCCGTTAATCAAAAATCTTACCGTTGACGCTGAGTTGGCATCCGAAAAATCTCGCCCAGATTTGCTGGAGTCGACTCATGCTTTTCCCGAGTCGGCTCGAGGTCATGATACCAAAAATAGAAATGTTTAGAAAGTCAAAGGGTCGACTCACCAAAAGTAAAGTGTCGACTCCTGAAAGTCGGGGGTCGACTCATGAAAGTTGGGGTCGACTCGCGAAGTGCTCAGAAAAAACACACCTCTGGTGTCTGAGCGGAGTCGACTCGCACAGTCATGGAGTCGGCTCGACAGAATCGGGGGTCGACTCGTGAAATTACGTGGGTCGACTCGAGACAGATAGACATTTCTGTTCTCTGAGTGGAGTCGACTCTGAAACTCAAGAGTCGGCTCCGGAACGTATCAAAAATCAGAAAGTTTTCTGATTGACTTTAAAATCATTCCAGATTCATTTTAAATCATTGTTTTGACTTGAATTCAATAAAATTGACATTAAGAATTAATTCAAGAAGTATTCCAAAAACTCATTGATTAATCTATGAATTATAAAATTTCTTTTTGAAAGCTTAAAATATTGAGCTTGAAGTTACTTTCAAAATGATTAATGTCAAACTTTAACATTCTCATTGATTGTTCAAAATAAATTCATTGCACATGTAAATAAACTCATTGCATCTTTTATCATACTCATGGCTTTTGGTAATCATCAAAATCAATAGGAATGGGGCATATAATTTTTCAATAATCTTCCAACAAAATATAATAGGGATATCCAAAGATACTATATATATTTAATAAGGTTTATTAATTACCTTAAAGTTTAAATAGCATTCTAATTATGATAATGATATATATATATATATATATATATATATATATATATATATATATATATATATATATATATTGTTATATTTACCCAAAGAAAATCTATAATATATTTTATATTTAATTATCTGAATTTGAGCATTTATATTTTGCGGCTGTTTCTCTACATTCACATGCTTTTGTTGTTACTATCTTTAAAGGTTTAAACTTCTTTGAATGGCGTAAGCAAGTCAATTTTCATTTAGGTGTCTTGGATCTTGACTTGACATTATTAAAAAAAAGCCTATTGACATTATTGATACGAGCAGTGAAGTGAGGCAAAGAAGTTAAAATATAAAGCATGTGACAGATATAATAAATTATATCTTAGTTTCACACGAATGAAAATTGCCAACAACATTAAGTCTACTCTTCCAGAAAGTGTAACTACTAAAGAATATCTTAAGCTTATGAAAGAACTTTTAAGTCACTTGCAGGGATACTAATGGTTGAACTTACGACCATAAAATATAATAGGTCGCGAAATATGCAGCAACATATCCTTGATATGACTAATATTGTAGTAAGACTTAAGACCCTGGGAATGACTGTGGATGACTCATTTCTGATACAATTCATTATAAGCTCATTACCTCAAGAGTATGGGCATTTTCAAATTAATTATAATACTATTAAGGATAAGTGGGATGTTAATGAATTGGCCAGTAAGCTTACTCAATAGGAAATGAGATTAAAAGCGCAAGGGGTTCATTCAATACACCTAGTGGGTCAAGGAGACGGTAAAGTTATTAAACCAAAATTCAAAAAATTTAAGTAAAAAGCATCCACTAAAGTAACACAGGTTACTGGTAATGATAAGAAGGAAAGGAAGAAAGATAAATTCACTTTTGTAAGAAAAAAAAGGACATTATCAGAAAGATTGTGTGAAACAAAAATCTTGATTTAAAAAGAAAGGGATTCCTTACAATCTAGAACATAAACCCAAATAAGAACTTCTTGTTCATGGAGAACCGAAAGAAGGCCCTAATTGAAGGCATAGGAACTTATCGTCTTACTTTAGATACTGGACATCACCTGAATCTACTACAAACTCTCTATGTTCCTTCATTTTCTAAAAATTTGATTTCTGTTTTAAAACTTGATATTAATGGGTTTAGTTTTAAGATTGAAAAAGGATGTTTCAGTTTATTTAATAAAGATGGTTCCTTCATTGGTTCTGAATTTTTCTATAAGCAAATTTGGATGATTTATATAAATTGAAACTTGATAATAATTTTTCTGCATCCCTGATGTATGTTCATCAAAATATTGAAATTAAACGTAGTATAGCAAATGAAAATTCTACTTACTTGTAGCATAAACATTTGGGTCATGTATCCAAAGAAAGGCTACAAAGATTAGTAAAAATAAGATTATATCAAACCTAGATTTTACTAATCTTGGTTTATGTATGGATTGCATTAAGAAAAAGCAAACCAAATATAACAAGAAAGAAGCTATAAGTACTCAACTTCTTGAAATTATACACACTGGTATATATAGACCTTTTGATACTCCATCTTTTAATGGAAAAAGTTTTTTATCATCTTTATAGATGATTTTTCATATTATGGATATGTCTATTTGCTTAAAAAAAATCTCAAGCTGTAAATGCTCTTGAGGTACTTACTAAAGAGGTTGAAAGGTAACTAGACAGAAAAGTAAAAATAGTAAGATCTGATAGAGGTGGTAAGTATTATGAAAAGTATGATGAATCAGGATAAAATTCAGGTCCATTTGCAAAGTTTCTCGAAAGACATGGTATATGTGCACAGTATACTATGTCAGGCATACCTCAATAAAATGGTATGGCAGAAAAACGAAATAGAATATTAATGGATATGGTTAGGAGTATGATAAGTAATTTCTCATTATCAAAATCTTTATGGATATATGCCCTTAGAACTGCAGTATATTTACTGAATAGGATTCCTAGTAAGACAGTTTCTAAAACTTCTTTTAAGTTATGGACTGAAAGAAAACCTAGTTTAAGACACCTACATGTTTGGGGTTGTCCAGCAGAAGCACGAGTGTATAATCCACATGAAAAGAAATTAAAATCTCGAACTGTCAGTGATTACTTTATTGGTTACTCAGAGAAATCCAAAGGATACAGGTTTTATTGTCCAAACCATAGTTCTAGAATTATTGAGATAGGCAATGCCAAATTCATTGAGAATGGTGAAGTTAGTGGGAGTGCTGACAAACAGATTATGGATATCAATGAAGTAAGGGTTAATGTTTCATTACCCATAAATGTTTCTGAATCTACAATTATTCCATACATTGTTCCAAAATTGCAAGAACAAAATAACAATGAACAATGCTTGAATGAAGTAGTACCCCATGAAGAGCTTAACCTACGAATAGCTGACAAAAATGAATCATGTGAAATAGCTTTATGTAAACCCGTAAGGCTACAAAAATCAGCTATTTTGGATGATTATTTGGTTTATTTGCAAGAGTCAGATTTTGATTGTGGCATTGATGAAGATCCTGTTTCATTTTCACAAGCCATTAACAGTGATAAGTCTAATAAATGGATTAATGCTATGAAAGATGAGTTAAAATCAATGGCTGAAAACAATGTCTGGAATCTTATCGAATTGCTAGAAGGTTCTAAACGAGTTGGATGTAAGTGGGTTTTTAAGACCAAACATGACATGAATGGCAATATCGAATGTTTTAAAGCTAGACTTATCGCCAAGGGTTATACTCGAAAGGATGGCAGTGATTATAAAGAGATATTTTCACCGGTTTCATAGAAAGATTCATAAAGAATCATTATGGCTTTGGTAGCTTAATATGATTTAGAGTTACATTAAATGGATGTGAAAATAGCCTTTCTTAATGGGAATATAAAGGAAAAAAAACTATATGGATCAACCTGAAGGTTTTTCCATGAAAGGAAAGGATCATATGGTGTGTAAACTTAAGAAATCAATATATGGACTTAAACAAGCTTCCAGACAATGGTATATTAAGTTCAATGATACTATTACATCTTTTAGTTTTCATGAAAATATCGTTAATCAGTGCATTTACCAAAAGATTTATGAAAATAAGTTTATACTTTTGGTTCTATATGTTGATGATATTTTGCTTGCTGCTAATGATTTAGGCATCTTGTATGAGACAAAATTTTTTCTCTAAGAATTTTGAGATGAAAGATATGGAAGAGGCATCTTATGTGATTAAAATTTTAATATTTAGAAAGAGATCATATGGATTGTTAGGGTTGTCTCAGAAAGCTTAAATCGAGAAAATTCTTGAGAGATTTAATATGAACAACTGTTCAGCAGGTATTGTCCCAATACAAAAAGTGAATAAATTTAGTCTTATGCAATGTCCAAAGAATGATGTGAAACGTAAGCAAATGAAATCTATTCCATATGCTTCTGCTGTGGGTAGCTTGATGTATTTGCAAACTTGCATAAGACTAGATATTAGCTTTGCGGTTGGGATGTTGGGCTGATATCAGAGTAACCCTGGTATTGATCATTGGAAAGCGGCAAAAAAAGTGATTGGATATTCAGATCCCAATTTTACTGGTTATGTTGACAATAGAAAGTAACATTTGGCTATTTGTTTCTATTGGGAGAAGGGTAATTTCATGAAAAAGTGTCAAACAATCTATTATTGCCTCATCCAATATGGAAGCGGAGTTTATAACATGTTCTGAAGCTATAATTCACGCATTATGGCTGCGGAACTTTATTTCAGGGCTTGGGATTGTCGACATCATTACCAAGCCACTAAACATTTATTGTGATAATTCTGTTGCAGTTTTCTTCTTCAAAAATGATAATATTCCAGATGTAGGGCTATCAATAGGATCACCATTGGGTATAAGTTTCCAATAACCCGTATTGAAGACATGCTTGACAGGTTGAGTGGGACAGTCATCTTTTCTAAGATAGACTTGAGGAGCGGATATCACCAGATTAGAGTGAGGCCAAGCAATGAATGGAAGACTGCCTTCAAGACAAAAAAAGGATTATATGAATGGCTAGTGATGTCGTTCGGTCTCAGCAACGCACCTAGCACCTTCATGCGTGTTATGAATCAGGTACTTAAACCCTTTATTGGCAAATTCGTGGTAGTGTACTTTGATGATATATTGATTTATAACAAGTCTGAGAACGAGCACATTGACTACTTGAGGAGTGTATTGGCTGTATTGAAGGAGCATAAATTATATGCTAATTTGAAAAAGTGTATGTTTATGTCTAAAAGGCTATTTTTTCTGGGGTTTGTGGTAAGTGGTGATGGCATTACTGTGGATGAAGGGAAAGTGAAAGCCATTAGAGAGTGGCCTAATCCTAAAACTGTGACTGAGTTGAGAAGCTTCTTGGGATTGGCCAATTTTTTCAGGTGCTTTATCATGCATTTTAGCACCATTGGAGTGAAGAAGCTGAAGCCGGGTTTGCCCTTTTGAAAGAGAAGTTGTGTAGTGCCCCTGTATTGGCATTACCCGACTTTGATAAGTTGTTCACAGTTGATTGTGATGCTAGCGGAGTAGGAATTGGAGCCGTACTCTCCCAGAAAAAGAGACCAATCGCTTTCTATAGCGAAAAGCTCTGTGATGCTAGAAAAAACTGGTCCACCTATAACAAGGAGTTCTATTTGGTGGTAAGAGCATTAAGAATGTCGGAACATTATTTAGTGGGTAAGGAATTTGTTTTATATTCGGATTATGGGGCTTTAAAGCACTTGAGTAATCAAAACATGATTAGCAAGGATATGCATGCTAGATGGATCTAGTTTTTGCAAAGGTTTTCCTTCAAACTAATGCATAAGTTTGGAACCCAAAATAGAGTTGCGGACGCTCTGAGCAGGAGGGCAGATGTGTTAACTATGATTAGTGCTGAGGTTATCGGGTTTGAACAGATGAAGGATTTTTATGCTGGAGACAGTGATTTTGGTGAGATCTGAGACAAGTGTGGTAGTAGGGAACCCTGTGGGGATTACCATGTACATGAGGGTTATTTGATGAAGGGCAATCAACTATGTATTCCTCAATCCTCTTTAAGGGAGAAGTTAATCAGGGACTTGCATGGAGGAGGATTGGCAGGCCACCTGGGAAGGGATAAGACCCTTGCAGCTATAGCTGAACGATATTTTTGGCCTCAGTTGAGGAAGGAGGTGTACAAGATTGTTCAGAGGTGCTATACTTGCCAAACATCCAAGGGACATTCTCAAAGTACTGGGTTATATACACCCTTGTCAGTACCTGAGAATATTTGGGAGGACCTTTCTATGGACTTTGTCCTGGGTTTGCCTCGTACCCAACGAGGTGCTGACTCTATTTTTGTAGTGGATGACAGGTTCTCCAAGATGGCTCACTTCATTCCTTGTAGGAAGACTTCATATGCCCATGCCATTGCCAAACTGTTTTTTCGAGAGGTCGTGAGATTGCATGGAGTACCCAGATCCATCACATCCAACAGAGACACCAAATTCCTCAGCTACTTTTGGAAGACATTGTGGTACATGTTTGATTCTACCTTGAATTATAGCAGCACGGCGCACCCATAGACAGACGGACAAACAGAAGCTACCAACAGGACTTTAGGGAATCTCATCATAAGTATTTATGGAGAAAAACCATGACAATGGGATTTGTGTTTGCCACACACGGAGTCACCTACAACAATTCCGTCCATCGAACCACAAGAAGATCCCCATTCTCCATCGTCTATACCAAAGTACCACAACATGCACTAGATTTGGTGAAGCTTCCAAAGCTGGCTGAGTACAGCATATCGGCTAAACACATGGCAGAGCATTGGCAAAGCACTTCAGAAGAGGTCAAAGCAAAGATTGAGAAAGCCAATGCCAAGTACAAGGAGGTGGCTGATAGAAGACAGAAGTAACAACTCTTTGAGATAGGGGATCAGGTGATGGTCTTTCTCAGAAAAGAGCGGATTCTCGTGGGTACTTATAACAAGTTACGACCACGAAAGTATGGACCTTACAAGATTGTCCAAAAGATCAACGCTAATGCTTATGTTGTTGATCTTCCAGTGACTATGGCGATTTCAAGGACTTTCAATGTGGCAGATTTACATCCATTCTTTTCGGACAATACACCTCTATATCCAGATGAGAACTTGGGGTCGAGTTCTTCGTAGGAGGGAGAGAATGATGCAAACAGGGTTGCAATGAGATATATGGACAAGTTGGACGTACGGCCAAATCGAAGCAAGGACGAAGAGAAGTTGTTTGAGAGTATGGCTAGTTAGTTTCCTAAATTATTTTATTACCTATAGCTTTTTAGTTTCCTAAATTATTTTATTCCTATAGCTTTTTAGTTTCCTAAGTTATTTTATTTCTTATAACTTTTTAGTTTCCTAAATTATTTTATTTTCTATAGACTATAAATAGTTATTTTAGGGTTTTTGAGACGGGGGATCAATTTTATTAAAAGTTAAAAATTCATCTTGAGAGAGGTTTTCTCTGAATCGCTTGCAAGTGATTGTTTGTCTTGGAGTTCTGTCGTTGTTATTGAATTCTTGTTTATTCCAATGCTTTCGCACTGCGTCATCTAGGCAGGCTCCTATCTTTGCCTTTCTACAGTGCTGGCTCAACTCCTTCCTGGCCGGGTTGTCGTGGAAGGCTCGTGGCCTCGATTGGATTGGATGGAAGAGCCGATGATGGAACCGAGGGGCCTCTTCCATCGAAAAGCTGTTGAGTGGGCACAATTGGGAGAGGATCTCCATGAAGCCTCTGCACCAATTGTGACAGGGCTTAGACTTGTTTGACCAGCAAGGAAAAATGATCCTGGGTAACCAAGGCTGATGGCAGTGGAGGAACCTCGATCGGTGATGGCTGCGAGGGCACCATGTTGTTTATGGGATTAGGCCTTCGAGAGGTGGCTTGATCAGGAGCATCTATGGTTGCTCTCTTATGGTTGGCCATTAAGAAATCATCCTTCCTATCAAGAACCTTATCTCCTTGATTATAAGTTTAATGGGACTTGAGGCCCTTCATCTAGCGCCAATATGATGTTGCGAAAATCAATTCTCCGGCTCGGGGGCGATGCACGTCAGGTTCCGAGTAGCTTTCTTGTTTCGGATGGACCTGCAAAGCAACCTTTGTGCAAGAAGCATGGGGGGTGGTCCCTGTGAAAGACCTACCGATGCCCAAGTCAATAAAAATCTTCAGCAGTTAGATAAGAGGAGAATGCTCCAGTAGAAGAATCTTCCTCCTTGAGATGACTTTTTAGGAGCAATGGCCTTTGCTACAGTTTTTTTTTTGGGCTTAGATTGCCTTCGAGAGTGTTTCTAGGGGATCTTGAGGAGAATGCTCCAGCAGAAGAATCTTTCTCCTTGAGATGACTTTTTAGGAGCAATGGCCTTTGCTACAGTTTTTTTTGGGCTTAGATTGCCTTCGAGAGTGTTTCTAGGGGATCTTGGGACTTGGTATTTATGTGTTGCCAAGAAGGAACTTGATATTTATGCGTTGCCAAGAAGGTGAGTTGTTACCTGATTTTTTGGGCACATTTTAGGGAGTTGGCATCCGATAAGGTCAGAATATCATCGGTTACCGAGATCGGCAGTTGGTGAAGTTGACGGATGCTTTATTAAAAATTTAAAATACCATTGATCATGGATGGAGTGCTGTATTTGGATTACATTTCTTTTTAGGGAAGATCACTTCGTAATCTTTGCGATCGGGGTGGTTCATCCTTCGAGATATCTGGCATGATTTGAAGCAACAATGGCACTTACGTTAAAGGGATGATAATCGATCCTGGCGAGGTATGGAGATAGCTCAGCTATCCCGAGGTTCGGAGATAGCTCAGCCTTTCCGAGGTACTGAGATAGCTCGGCCATGTCAAGGTGTGGAGACAGCTCAGCTTTGCGGAGGTATGGAGATAGCTCAGCCCTACCGAGGTTCGAAGACAGCACGGCCCTACCGAGGTTCGAAGACCGACTTTGGTGTCGGCATTGAGACCAACGATGGCATCGGTACTAACTTTGGAGTCAGTAAGGAGATCGACTCTTGCTGTTGGTTAGACTGTAGCCCAGTCAGTTAGTTCAAACATAGCCTGATCAACCAAATCGAAGATAACTTGACCTTTGAAAATTTGACCTTTATCGTTATGTATATTTATTGATACGATGATAATTTTTTTCGCATCAAAATTCATTGGGGGTGCTGTGAAAAGAATATAAACATATTTGCTAGGTACAAAGAGTTATGTCATATAGTATAGATCAACTGTCAAGTTGGAGTTAATCATTTATACCGATAGTGATTAGACTGAAGTCATGTACAACATGAAGAATACGTTAGGATACACATTCGCACTTGGCTCATGATTATTGTCTTCAGTGTAAAAAAAAAAAAAAAAGTAAAATACTGTAGTACAGCCATCAGCAAAACCAGCATATATCTCACTTGCAATCTATAAAAGGCAAACAATCTGGTTAAAGCGAATTCTTAAATATATGGGAGAAGCACAAAATAAGTTTATGAAGAACTATTGCAATAACCAGGCAGCTATCACTGTGGTGAAAAATCCAGTGTCCTATAGTAGAATAAAGTATTTAGCGATCAAGTACTCTTTCACACAAAAGGCAATATCTAAAATGGAGACTGAGTTAAACTATTGAAAGACTAAAGCGCAAGTCACACACACACACACATACATATTCATCAAGGCTCTGCCAAAAGCTAAGCACGAGTTATCCTGATGCACTCCAAGAGTATCAGAGGGAATGCATCAAGGAGGACTGTTAGGAAGCTAATTAATGCACTAAGACTTTAGTAACAAAACACCATCCAGGGCGTGTCCAGAAGCTTCACATGGAGCTATATCGGTGCAGAAGAAAACTCTAGGAAAGCGGTAAAGAAGTTCTGGAATGTATGTTGCTTCGCTAGGCAGTGGAACTCGACTTTAAATAGTCGAGAGGAGTCCATGATGGGATTGCAACCGAGTGAAAGCCTCAAACTACCCTTCTGCAAGCGTTCTTTCTATCATCAATAAAAGAAGACTATTCCAATCCTCCAATAAAGTCCTGTACCGTTCTTCCATTTTTTCTTGATAGCCTATTTCCTAAATACCATTTTACAACTCAACTAGGAATTAATCTTAATAGTTTCGCTGAATTGATCTCATTTGAGGCTTAATTTTTTTTTAAAAAAAAATGGTGCGTGTTGAGGAGAGTTTCGTTTTAGCATGAGCTGACCAATTTGCATTTCAAGCCACTTCATGGTACCATTTTATTCATAGAATAACTTGAAAGAGTCAGAGGACAAGCAAAGTTTTTCACTGCATATGATACCAAGTCAAACGCAGAGCCGAGCAGCGAGCTAACATCTTCTCGGCTATTCTTCAGTCTCTCCCTTTTCAGTCTCTTCCTCTTCGGTCTCTCTCTCTTCAGTCTCTTTCTCCCCAGGCTTTTCCTCTTCAGTCTCTATCTCCACAGACACTTTTCCTACCAACTGAGCAGTGGATTCCCATTTTTCGTTTGATCTTAAGAAACCACACGGGTAGGTGTCATCTCCCACAGACTTCTTTTGACTCCACACACAAAGCTTAGAGAGTTTCAGCCATTTAAGTCCCCGCTTCAGTCCCTCTAATTGTGCAGCAACTACAAGAGAGGAGCTGGCGTCTTCCATGGGCCAGCATACGATAACAGCAGCTCTCCATCCTCATTGATGAGGGGTAAAATTATCATTGCATTAATGCCCATACACATCGATAATTGGGTCGAGTTCAATCCCAACATCCTATCGGCCAGCTGTCACATCCGCAAGGTGGCGAAGCCGAATCGCCTTCAGCAGAGTAGGGTCACCCCGACGGACCGAACCATCCTATACCTCCGCAAACCGAACCATCCTATACCTCGGCAACCTGAGCCATCCTCATACCTCGGCAACCTGAGCCATCCTCATACCTCGGCAAACTGAGCCATCCTCATACCTCGACAACCTAAGCCATCCTCATACCTCGGCGAACCGAGCCACCCTCAGGCAACCCAAGCCGTCCTCATACCTCGACAAACCATGCCTCGGAAAGCCAAATTGTCCCTCGCTTAGGCCGGACCAAGGCACTCGAATACCTCTGTGGAATCCAACGCGGAAGAGTTCAAATTCACAATAACCGAATAAGATTCCAAACGAAAAATCATGCCAGAAGTGGCTTAAGGCTATAGAAGTAGCCTAGGACCTACATGATCGCTGAATCTCAAGGCATCAACCAACTCTCCTAGCCGTCAATCCTTCAACTAATTTTTCTAACCATGGATCCTCTAACTGACAAGATACGGATCCTGTTGGCCTCGTAACAAACTTGAATCGAATCCGTTTCGAATCTCAACAGCTTTCAGACCCTATGACATGTCCAAGGAATCAGGTGATCGCCTATAAATATCAAAGCCCCAAATCTCTCAGGTACGCACGCATTCACCAGCTCTCACACTGAAAAACTCCATTAAAGCTTCATCAAAGCTTGGAGTTCTCGAGAGAACACCCATCTAGGGGAACTCTTCTGCGAGTGTCTTCTCCTCATATGTGCATGCTGTGAATCTCCACTGACTTGGGCGTCGGAGGGTCCTCCGTAGAGAGCAACCCCCGAGACACCCTCCGCATGCGGACTGTCTTGCAGGTTCCATCCCTGGCGAGGAGACCGACGTTCGGACCCGGAGTCAGGGTGCACTCGAGTCGGAGAATGGATTTCCGTAGCAACACTCATCATGAAAAAGGCCGGCAAACCCCGTCCATCCTTCTCTGAAACGTATGTCTTGGTCAAAAGATTCGAAGGGTTCTGCGAAATCTCTCTCCCCAAACTCGCTGAGGTTTTTGCGAACATGGATGTAAGATAATTCATATTAGCTTTTCAATGCGATTAAGAAACTGCATCAATGGATAACTAAATTTGAATGCAAAATATTAAAACTAATTTAACTATATTTATTGTAATTAAACCATGTGATTGCATATGTGAGTGCATCAACCATGAGGTGGCAAACGTTGCTTCTTCCAAATCTAGCTGGTAGAAGCAGTAAGCCATGAAATAATTTTTCAGAAGTTCACTTGGAAATAATGGTATAGTATATACTTTAGATAAAAAATTTTCCATTTTGAACAACGCCTAAAAAAGAGGCATACTGGCATACAACAATTAATTAAACCTACTTATTTACTATAAGATTTTAAATCCAAACTGGTTAATTGATTCTCTTTAGGTTGGATTTCAAAGGGAAGTATGTGGCACACGGTCAAAAATACCAATTCAAAGAAGCAATGAGAATACAAGGCACCATCTGAGTGACATTTCAAGCTACTTTTTTTTTTCTTCCGACCTACTAATGCATTTTTATAAATGATATGAACCCACGCAAAATCTTGATCCTAATTTAAATATTGGAGCATTTTTTTAAGCAAAATGTCTAATATATCACCCTACTTTTTGGGATCAGCTGGGCTCCAACCAGAAGCATAAACTTCTTCATCTTCTATGCCTTCAATTTCACCAAAACCTAAACCCATAGACATAAAAACATGCATTAAAAAAATAAATATATAAAGAGCAGAAGAGTTAGATTCAAGAATGGTTAAGACTAAACAGGAAAATTGATGACTTAAAGAGTCCACATTCTACCGGACAGTAAATCTTCTAGTTCTCTTTCTGAGCCTACGTTTAAAAACATCCAATGGAACTTTAGAAACGGTTCAATATTATCGAAGACAGGGAATGCAGTGAAAGGATATGCAGTGATGTGATTCCGAATTGCCCAGATATACCATGCATTCCCCTCTTTCCATTCAGAAATGTCATCATCTTTGCAAAACATATTATCCCTCAACATTGTTGGGCCTAGTGTGGTGCTATCAAGGCCCAGGAGGGCTAACTTGTATTGGGCTGGATTTGAGTCCAAGGGTTGAGATTAAATCAAGTCACGGGTGTACACGGGCTTGGAGATTAGTTTAATCTCCTTGGGTTAGTCTGAGTTTTTGTTGAGTCTGGGCCTAGCCCACTTCGTGGATGTATTTAAACCCTAGTTTCTAGGGTTTGATGGAATAGAGAATAGATTCTTTTCTCCTAGAAATTTCTTTCTCTCATCGTAGGGCGACAGCCCTATCTTCTCCTCTCTATCTTCTCTCTCTTTTCAAAAGGATCTATCAGCCGGACTCGCGTGTGGTGGGAAGGCAAGCCAGGAAGTCCAGACGTGAAGACGGCCTTCACGGAAGAAATCTCACGGCTTGGAAGCAAAAGCGTCTGTGGGAAGGAAGTGTAAGCAGAATTTGGAATTAATTCCGAATGGCCTCTATTTGGAATTAATTCTAGTGGACAACCTCTATTTGGGAAAGAGCAATTGATTCTAGGAATTAATTCCAATGCAATTAATTCCAACGCCAATAAAATCTCTTCTCAAGAAAAGGGGCTGTGGTGATTTAAACTCCGGTTCAAAGAATTCAAGGATAGTAACAATCTGATCATTGGTAACAAGATTAGAAATCCTTGGTTCTTATTCAACGGAGAATCACACTACTGTTCACCAAGGACTAAACCCCAACAAGTGGCATCAGAGCTTGGTTCAGAAATCAGAAACAAGAAGAAGTTGTTTGGAGATCTTATAGCCTGGTTTAGGAACAAGCCTGGTTGGTTCAGAAATAACAAGAAGTTGTTTGGAAATCTTAAAGGACTGAATTTGGAGATCTTCAAAGGGTTGAAACAATTTCAACAAGGTCTATCAAGGTACTTCTTAATTTTCTAAAATTTATTTTTGTGCTATTTTTTTGGTTGAGATCGAGCCATGTGTAGTAGCATAAAAATAGATTTTGAAAAGTTTAATGGAAAGAGAAGTTTCTCCATGTGAAAAGTTTGGGCAGAGGATCTTCTTGTGCAACTAGGTTTAGATCTGGCTTTGAAGGAAAGACCAGATGGGATGATAGATAAACAGTGGTGTTGTTGGAGAAGAAGGCATGTTCAATGATCAGGGGATGTCTTGCGGATTCAATCCTTTATACAGTGCTGGAGGAGAAGACCCCGAAGGGACTTTGGTCAAAGTTGCAAGCCCTCTATATGGGGAAGAATATGTGCAACAAGTTGATGTTGAAGAAGCACCTCTACAACCTTCGGATGTCAGAAGGTGGAGATGTGCTAGGCCACATCCAGATGTTCAACCAGGTGAGTAATGAATTGCTGAATATCAGGGTCAAGATGGAGGAAGATAAGGCACTTTTGCTATTGTGTTCGCTGCCCATATCACATGACCCATTGGTCACGACGCTGCTCTACGGAAAGGAGACATTATTCTATGAAGATATTGTCTTGGTGCTTCGAACAAATGAGCAGAGGGAGAGGATGACCAAGGAAGCTGTTCCCCAGGAGGGTCTATCAGTTGGGGAAAGGTTAGGCAGAAGCAGGGACAGAAGCAGGCCTAAGGGACGGTTACAGTCCAAGAAGGCTAAGTGCTACAAGTGTGGTGAGGTAGGACATTTTGAAAGGGATTGTCCTAAGTTAAAAAAGGGAGAAAAGGGATGATCTGAATCTGTGAGTACAGTTGCAGGACAGGAGGTGGAGGATGATCTCTTGGTGGTTATAGTACAGAGATGTGGACCTTGAATTCAGCCTGTTCTCATCATTACACTCCCAACCGGTCGTGATTCAGTACTTACATAGAGGTTGATGAGGGGGGTGTGGCTCTTGGAGATGATCACCCTTGCAAGGTGATAGGGATTGGCACAGTGGGATGAAGATGTTTGATGGCATGGTGCGCACTCTTACCAGCGTGAATCATGTTCCAGAACTCAAAAAAAATCTGGTGTCACTGGGGTACCTGGAGCAAACTGGATACAGCTTCAACAGTCATGCCATGAGTGGAGTTCTAAACATCTCCAATGGAGCTATGGTGGTGATGAGAGGGAGAAGGCTGGAGAACAACCTATATAGGTTGGAGGGCTCTGTGGTGACAGGAAAATCTGAGGCAGCATCTGTGGAACAAAATCCTCTAGATGTGTACAGGATGTGGCATTACCGCCTAGGCCACGTGGGAGACAGGGGATGAAAGAACTAAGCAAGAGAGGACTACTTCTGGACCTAAGTGGTAGAGTCATGGAGATCTGTGAGCCATGTCAGATGGGGAAGCAGAGGAGTGTGCAGTTCTTGGTCAGCACAGCTAGGAGTGCAGAACCCCTGGAGTTAGTACACATGGATGTCTGGGGACCAGCCCCAGTTTCTGCAAGGAATGGGGCCAATTACTTCTTTGCCTTGATTAGATGATTTCTTAGGAAAGCAGTGGATCTACTTCATGAAGGAGAAATCAGAGGTCTTCACAAAGTTCAGAATCTGAAAGGCTGAGGTGGAGAAGGAGCAGGGTAGGAGTGTGAAGTGTCTAAGGTCAGACAGTGGCAGGGAATACACCAGCAAGAAGTTTCAGAGATTTCTTGAGGAGTAGGGCATCAAAAGGCACTTCTCGGTGATGAAAACTTCTCAACATAAAGGGGTGGCTGAGAGAATGAACAGAACATTGTTGGAAAAAGCAAGGTGCTTGAGGATGCAGGCAGGGCTTCCAAAGATGTTCTGGATTAACGTAGTAGGTGCAGCTAGCTACTTGGTCAATCAATCATTGCACACCAGGTTGGATGGAGGCATTCCAGAGGAGATATGGTCTGGAGGAAAGATAAGCCTGAACCATCTAAGGGTGCTTGGATGCACGGCATATGTGCATGTTGGTGTTGGGGAGCGGAGTAAGTTGGATGCCAAGTCTAAGAAGATGGTGTTCCTGGGCTACCCGCATGGAATCAAAGGGTATCGGTTGTGGGATCCCTTGGAGAAGAAGGTTTTCATCAGCAGAGATGTGACCTTTGATAAGAGCTCGATCCTTCATAGCAGAGATGGTATAGATGCATAGCAGGGACTACAGGAGGTGAAACACGGTAACACTAGTCAGATGACCTCATACATAATCATGCCATTTGCTAGTGGAATAGGAGGATTTGAGATTCAGGTGGAGAGAACTGACAGAGGGGTTGAAAGCCAGAAAGTTCAATAGGATGCAGCTGAGCAGAGAACTCAGGAGGATGCAGCTGGGCAGGGGACTGATACTGGGATCGCACTGCACAGGTCCAGGAGAAACGTGCGACTACCAGTTCGATACGGCTTCAAGGATTCGGTGTCATTTGCTCTGATGACATTGAATGGAGAACTTTACACCTATGAAGAGGCTATGGAGAGCCAGAACAGCCAGGATAGAAATAGGTGGGTCCAGGCTATGACAGGAGATGCAGGTTATGACAGAGAAGATGCAGTCTCTCTACAGGACTGGCACATGGCAGGTGGTCCAGCTACTACAAGGAAAGAAACCCATTAATTGCAAATGGGTTTATCAGCACAAGAAAGGGCCTTCAGAGTAAGGAGGTATCAGGTACAAGGCAGGACTAGTGGCCAGATGATACTTTCAGGAGGAAGGCTTCGACTACAGAGAGCTGGTGAAGAAGGTGGAGTGGAGCTGATGAAGGTACACACCAAGGATAATCCAGTAATGCACCAACCAAGGTTCTTTCATAGGACAGCTTTCGTAGGGATTGCAGCTGATGGACACGGTAGACGTGCTGAGGCTTTGAAAGCACCAAGGTGGAGATTGTTGGGCCTGGTGTGGTGCTATCAAGGCCCAGAGGGGCTAACTTGTATTAGGCTGGGTTTGAGTCCAAGGGTTGAGATTAAATCAAGTCACGGATATACACGGGCTTAGAGATTACTTTAATCTCATTGGGTTAGTCCATGGGAGTTTTTGTTGAGTCTGAGCCTGGCCCACTTCATGGATGTATTTAAACTCTAGTTTCTAAGGTTTGATGGAATAGAGAACCGATTCTTTTCTCATCGCTGGCGATAACCCTATCTTCTCCTCTCTATCTTCTCTGTCTTTTCAAAATGATCCATCAGCTGGACTCGCATGTGGTGGGAAGGCAAGCCAGGAAGTCTAGACGTGAAGCTGCCTTGACGGAAGAAATCTCACGGCTTGGAAGCAAAAGCATCCGTGGGAAGGAAGCATAAGCGGAAGCGGATGGTCACGGCCTTTATTTGGAATTACGGATGGTCACAGAATTAATTCAAGTGGACAGCCTCTATTTGGGAAAGAGCAATTAATTCCAGTGCCAATAAAATCCCTTCTCAAGAAAAGGGGCTGTGGTGATTTGAACTCTAGTTCAAAGAATTCAAGGGTAGTAACAATCTGATGTTGGTAACAGGATTAGAAATCCTTGATTCTTGTTCAATGGAGAATCTCATTACTGTTTATTAAGGACTAAACCCCAACAAACATAACTATCTTATCCAGCAGTTCTGGCTCCCAATTCTCTTGAATAAGATTTCCAATGAGGTCCGCATAGCAGGAGGGCATAAAGAAAAGTGTAGGTTTGTGGACGTCTTTTCTAGCACTATTCTCATTCAGCCCGAGGACTATGCACCCAAACGACTGCAGAACTACGACATCGGCCCAAGTAAACTGGGGGTCAAACACCTGGATTTCTGAAATGTTAAGGATGTCAACTTTCCATTTCAGAAGCAATGCTAGAGCAAACTGGAATTGGGAGAAGCGGTTATGTTGAAGGCTGCCAAGGGCATAGATCACCATCTGGGCATGCTTTCTGAAGTTGAAACGGCGAGACAGTTCCCTTCTAAGCTTTGGATCTTTCTGTATTTGTTCGACAAATGAGTGATAGAATTCAGGTTCCTTGAGTTCCTTTATGGTAACTTCTATTTTCTCTCTAAGTTTTGATGCTTCATCAAATTCCTCCTCATCCATGCTACTCAGAAAACTGCATCAATATATATTTCAAATAGGACATGTAAATGAACACAATGATTGTAGAAAGAAGGTTTGGAAAACTACCTTCCCCCGGAAAAGATTTTTCTAGTTGTTCATTTTGCATGATAGGAAAATCATTTTCTCTATTTGCTGAAAATTTTGACTTCTTATGATCTTTCCTAAAAGGTGCTGTAATTAAAACAAAGAATTAAGCTTTCCTAGAGTATAATGACAACTTTTTCCTTACCCAAATCATCAAATTTTCTAACAAACATAACAAATAGAAAATTATGGTCTGCCTGTCCATCATATATACATTTCATTTCCTTTTCTTTTATCATATGTTGCCATGGGAAATAAAACAATAAGAAAGAATTTTCCTTTTATCATGCCAAATTACCCATGAAAAATAGAACAGGTAGCAACAAATAAGAAATTATAGGCTGAAAGTGAACTATGATTTCACATTATGCGTTAATAGCAAGTGACTACTTCCATATATGATCATGAGTTGCTAGATACATGCCAATGTTACTTCCCATTTGATAGCAAGTGATTCCTATGACAATCGACCATATTTCTTATTTTATGAATTCAAATGCACCACTTCTTATTATATGCAGTGCTCACTCAGGAACATCTTAAATAATATTTTCTATGGAGACAGATCTTTTGAAAGTGAAAAATAAGGAGCCTTTAATTTGGATGCAGAAAACATACTGGACATGGTTATGTCAAATTTTTATGAAGGCCAAGTACAAACTCAATATGTCCTCTATAATTTTACTCTTTCTCCGAGATATATAGCTACTAGATCTATATCACTAATTAGACAAATTATACAAAAAATGACTACTTTTCAATCTAATCTGAGTTGCATCTAGAAGCTTGAGGCAAATCTACAAAGCCGATATGAGAATTCATAATCTGACAAGTCCGGATGTTATTGAGAAAATCATACTGGAATTGAGCTTTAAAAACAAATAATACAGAAAGAGATTTCGTTAAGCCATCTTTTCACCATGGCATAATTCTCTACTCATGCTAATATATATATATATATATATATATATATATATATATATATATATATATATATATATATATATATATATATATATATATCCTGTAGGACTGATTTCATATGTAATGTAACTGAAAGCACGAATGTGATCAGTTAATTGTAGTGTAATTTCAGACATAATGAGGGGAGCCTTTTAATGTGGGATCATACTCAGTTTTGTGTCTCAATTAGGCATGACCAAAATGAATTGAGGATAGATTTGAAATTTGTCCCTGAAACTTATAAAAGGAATAATATTTCATACAGTCAAGTAATAATTTTACAATAAATAAAGAATTTCACTAATTAAAGTAGAATATACCATAATAGAAAGGAAATCCTAGAACAATAATAGAAATGCTAGAGAGAGTTTATATATGATATGCTTGAAGAGTTTAAACAAAAATTGCAATGGGTCCTCTACAACCCAACCCTTCTTGAAACCTGTCGGCATATCTATTTTTTTGTGAAAAAAGAAACTTGCGAACAAATTATGTATAACTTCATCAGATGTGGTGTGTTTGTGTTGTTTGCTGATTGATGCATGTCTAATGACTGAAATTCATTTACAAGTTGAAACCATTACAGACTGCCATATTCCCAGCTCTTCCTTGTAATTAAATTCTCTTAAAAAATTGGAAAGCCAGCCTCCCTTTTTCACAGTCGACAAAATTGACATTGACTTGTCTATTTTTTTATTATCTAGATTGATTAAATTTAGGTTGGATGATAATTTGGGTATAGAATTTGCATATATGCATATGTTTGTGTCCATATGACATAGTAACAGCGAAAAGAAACATTTATAAAGAACTGAGAACTTACTCTATCCATTCTCTCATCTTAATGTCGTCAAGCAAGCCTATTTAGAAAAGGGGAAAAAAAACGATGAAATATATTAAATGATAAACAAGCCAAAAGGTTGTAATGCGATTACTTATTGAAGGTGAATAATGAGTCTAGAGTGCATTCACTTACGAGGCAACAAGTTATCCAAATCGATTTCTTCGCATGGTTTGAAGAAATGCTATCCGAAGCTTTGAAGGTGGTGAATTTGAAATCTCTTTGAACTATTATACATTTGTGTATTAATTTTTTAAAAAAATTGTGTATATCATATTTTGAAGGATTGAGTATCGATTAAGCACTACTATGTTCAATGAGATATCACAACTAAAATTCTCTCTATTTTTTATCCTTAGAATTTTGTTTACAAAATTTATTGCTTGCTGGCATTTTGAGAGGTAAAGATTTGCTGAGTTGTCTCGGCTTTAAAAATATGTAAGAACATAATCTATAGATTTTTAATTGTAGTTCAGACAACAATGAAAGATCTTATACCCTAATATAAAAGTTTATCATTTTCGAGCATTGATATTTTAACTTAATTAAAGTTGGATAAGAGTTGAGATATTAAACACTGCACTCCAGCTTTTATTGGACTTATGATTCGAATCCTCCTCAAAGAAGTAATAGAGCTTGTCGTTTTCGATCAAACCATAGATGTCCAATGTCAGCAAGGAAAGCTGCTTTATGCACTCTATATGTTCTTAACTGTACTTTAGTTGACAATAAAAGATCGGATGCCCTAGTAAAAATATTTGTCATTTTTGGATACTGATATCTTAATGTAACCTAAGAAAAGATGAGAGATGAATCATTAAATACTCCACTTGAACTTTTTCTAGGCTTATGATTTAAATCTTTAGGGAAGTAAAAGAGCTTGTCATTTTCGAACAAATCCCTGATGTCAATGTCAACGAGAAAAATTGCTTTATCTACTTTCAAATGGTTCTTACATAAAATTTCTGTGTTGATCATGATGATTCGATCAAATAATAAAATTTTTGGATTGGCTATCTTGGTGGATACCTTCGACAATTTAGGCAAAAAAAGATCTTATTTAGTCATTTTAAAATACTCAAGGAATTAAAGGTTGAAATTGATCATCTTTAGATCAAGGGTAATAAAAACAAACTTGTTTGGTAGATTGAATCTAAGACTAAATGTGCTTTTTTTCTCCTTCATGAACTAATATTTTTTATTCAGCTAGTAATGTAGAGTGAAGGAAGCAGATTCATGTAGCTAGCCCCATGTAATTGAAAAAGGCTTAGATGAGTTGAACTGAGTTGTTGAGTTGAGTATTCAGTTAGTAATGCAATATTGGACTGGCAAATCATTCAAAATTAGGGATGTTGCAAGATTAGATATAGGAACCTAGCAACCATGAGGTGGGTTGGCCCATGATTCGTTGACCATCGATTTCAGGTTGGACCATAGGTTATGCCCAAGCTAAATTAGGTATTACAAGTGCCTAAAATTAAAACATGAAATAATTTGAGTCAGGTTTAGGTCATTTCTTATCCTAGATTTGGACCCAAACTTAATGGTGAAAATTTTAAATTTTATACTATATTTTCTATATATAATGTATGAGAATAGCTTTCTATCTGTCAGAGTATTTTTTTTTTCTATTGAGCATCAACTGATTTTATATCCTTATCTTACTCTTAAATAATTAAAAAATTATTTAAATGTTATTTATTTTTTTGCAAGCACTTAAAAACTAAAAGTAACTCTGTTATTGTTCTAATTTTGACCCAAATGTATTACCATGAGTTGACCTAATCAGGCCTTCGGTCAAACCTGGGCTTAAACTCATGTTGGGATGCAAAAAAAATATTTCAGTCCTGAGCGCGGCCTAAAGTTCAAAAAATACAATTGTTTATTCTAAATTTTCACTAAAACCCAACTTATTCGGAAATTTTTCCAAGAAAAAATACCATAAATTTTAAATGCATGCATCGTTCAACCATTCTATCCTATGTCCTACACTCTATCCAATATCCTCTGGTTGCTAGCTGTAAACACAAGAAGGACGTACGTGTCTAAAAAGGAAGAGGAGACGTGCATTAATCATTTGGAGAAAGCTCCTTCCATTTCTCATCATTTTTCTTCTTCAATTTCCTTGTAAAATGGCATTTACTTCTAACAAATCAGGAACTCACCCTCCTCGCCTTAATTTTATTTCTTTTTAAAGAAGACAAGTGGACAAAAAAAAAAAGTGGAACAACCTCTCCGTGAGATTAATTTCCTATATCTTTTCACGATTTATATTTGCTTTGTTTCTGGATGACAACCAAAAAAAGCAGGACACATTTTAAATATATCTATATAATTATATTAATATATACTACAAAATAATATTTTGGCTAAAGATAATGTTATATTAAGTGGACTGTTATGATAGATAAAGAAGGAAATATTAGTGTTTGGAAATAGAAACTTAAAAATTGAATGATTCCAGTGATAAAAAATAACATTTAAATGTTCATAAAAATAGTCAAAGGAGTTTCTGAAGTGTGTTAGAAAATATTTTTCAATCTTACAAAAAAATTTCTTTCTAAAATTGCTAGAAATATGTTATAGAAATTTAAATATATAAATAAAATAAAAACTAAAAATAAGATAGATCAAACCAGGACCGAGGCGTGTTAGACACTGCCCTAAGAATCAGATTTTCGCCCCTTCGTCCAGGTTGTTGGCGATCTGTCCCCAAGGTACAATGACCCGGCTCGACCCGATCCTTCTACTACGAGCACGATCGTGTGAAGGTCAAAAAAAATATCAATAGAAAAAAAAAAAAAAATGAGATAAAACAAATCAGGGCTACTCCAAATCATTCTATATTGATTTTTTCTATCAATATGAATTCCTAAGCCTATTTATAGGCTCGGCCCATAAAAACTCTAACGGCTCGGCCCATAATGGCCATAAAGGCCTAATGGTCGTTAGCCTTAAATTACATCAAAAACGGCTTACAAATTAAATTATTTGGGTCATTTCTGAAATGTTAGCCTTCCAACTTTGAACATTGCGTCAAAGAAGGAACGTCCGCGAGCAACGCTCGTGGGCATTCTCCCTTTTTTTTTATTTAAAACTTTTTTCTAACAAACTCCCATAAAAGTTTAAAATAAAAAAAATAAAATGAATATAACAAAAATTTTAGGGCATCTTATACTGTGCAATAGGTGAGGTGTCCAATGGACTTGAACCTCACTTAGTATTGATTGTATACATCTGAAGGAACCATAGTGGATTAGACCTTGAACTAGGTCCTTTGACTCAGACTTCTACTAATCACACACACAGTATGGATCAATTGGGTTTAAGCGGTCAGCGCATATTAAAGGCCTTGCGCTTAATACCTTGATTTTTCATGAGAATTCTTTAAGATTAGGCCAAACCTTTAGTCACGGCCTAATATGATGATTCTCATATAGGTGAATCCTCCAAGGGTATTTGTGACAATACCCTGCAGATAACCTACCTCGGATCCATTAAGAGTATAACTCAACCTTACACAAATTTATTTTGTCACTTTATAAGAGCACTCATCATAGGGATGGGATGAAAAATTTTTCAAAAATTTGTACTCTAACACGATCACTCAATCAGCTTCGTTTCTACCACATTGAACCTCATTCATGGGATCTCCAATCACAGAGGTTGGGTATCCACTGCTGGCGACCAAATATTGGGCTTAAGCCACATCCCCCTCGATGAATCTAGGACTCCATTCCTAGATAACTCCTTGGTTAATTAGTCTGCCAAAATCTTCTCGGCAAATTCCAAAGAGATAATATTATTTTTGGACTAGACCTCAAATAAGAGAATCAGGCAAAGATATATTAGAATTGAATATCCAAATATAAGGTAAACAATAAGTTGGATATTCCAACTGTCATGAGTAAATTATAAAAACTTTTATTAAATCTCATGTTAATAGATTTCAAGAGACTCAAAATAGAGCATTTATATGACATACCTTATCACAGCATCCAAGTTCATCCATTCTTTGCCATTTGGTAACATAAAAGATTCACAATAGTAGGTAAGCAATAAGTATTTGCCCAAGGCTGTCACTTTTGTCTAGCAACTTCAACACAACAAGAAGATATTAAATATTGATCACTATACCGGAAAACACTTATCTGGAACAGAAAAACTTTTGCATTTATGTAAGAATGCAAATATATATACTAGTAGTTGCACTTGAAAGTTAAATAATAAAATGATATAAAAATATATCTATATACAAGCACGCATATATCATGTTCACAAGTGCAAGCATGTGTGTTTTTTAACAAGGCTTTGTTTTCATGCTGAATGGTTAACCACCTGTTTGATGTCTTCACCCCTTGTCCATCTATCCAGTGAACAAAGTAATTCACTTTCTGATTAGCACTTCAGCTTTATATTTGTTAGCTTTGTTAGTTACTACACTAACTTGAGGAGAGAATAAGTATACATATTACATATGTACTTGAGCACTAAGATGTGACTAGCCCCACCTGATTTGCACACGTCTGTGTACCTATATGCATACATGTATAAATGCGTATGTATTTATATACATATAATTAAACATATGAATGTTCGGAATAGAAAGAAGCCTCTGACATGTTGAACATAACCACATGCACACAAACCAAGATCCAAGCTTCAACCTCTAACAAGTCAGAAGACAAAGGAAGCTCAATGGTGTCTAACATTTGGAATAAGACAACAATGTATGTTATTATTTTATTATGTCCTATAATGATTGTATGTACTAAAACAATTGCATAGCAAATTGAAAAGATAGCTGGACAATCGCTTTTATTATAGGCTAAGTACATGACCATGATTGCCCAATTATTTAATAACCAAGATTTGTTACACCAATTTCTGTCCATGTATGTGCATGAGCACTTAACAGTCTGATGGTGAAGATAAACTGAGTATTCATTTTATCATATATTTAACAAAAATTAGTAAGGAAGAAAAAAAATGGCGTGTATTATCAACTAACTCTTTTAAAGCAACATAGCACAACAATCCCTTCCAACGGTAAAAAGATCAACTTATGCAAAATAATTTAAAGCATTACAGCAATATTAATATTTTGCCCAAGGAAAATAATAAGTATTCAAACCATAATCTTTTCCCCTTAAATCTTGGGCCCAATGGATGATCATAATTTAGCATAGCAACATTTGCACCATTAATGCACATACATTTCAGAGTGGCATGAAAAATTTATATGTTGAGCAAATGCAAAACAGAATAAGAAGATGGAATTGAAAATCTAGCAATATCTAGAAAAGAAGAAAAATCTGATCCTTAGCTGTTAGAAAATATTTTTCAATCTTACAAAAAATCCCTTTCTAAAATTGCTAGAAATATGTTATAGAAATTTAAATATATAAATAAAATAAAAACCAAAAAATAAGATAGATCAAACCAGGACCGAGGCGTGTTAGACACTGCCCTAAGGATCAGATTTTTGCCCCTTCGTGCAGGTTGTTGGCGATCTATCCCCAAGGTACAACGATCTGGCTCGACCCGATCCTTCTACTACGAGCACGATCGTGTGAAGGTGCAAACCCAATGATTTCCTTTAGATGCCCAAAAAAAATATTAATAGAAAAAAAAAGTAAAATGACATAAAATAAATCAGGGCTACTCCAAATCATTCTATATTAATTTTTTCTATCAATATGAATTCCTAAGCTCGGCCCATAAAAACTCTAACGGCTCGGCCCATAATGGCCATAAAGGCCTAATGGCCGTTAGCCTTAAATTACATCAAAAACGGCTTACAAATTAAATTATTTGGACTGTTTCTGAAACGTTGGCCTTCCAACGTTCAGGAACGTCCGCGAGCAACGCTCGCGGGCGTTCTCCTTTTTTTTTATTTAAAACTTTTTTCTAACAAAGGGCACATGAAAAATATATATATTTGGTTGATAATCTTGGCAATCAGTCGACCCACCATGTTTGGTAACAAATTTATGGTTGCATCAGCTAATATCAATTCATTTTGAATGGCTTAATGATTTATGGTTGGAAGGACTTAAATATGTCAAATAATAAGAAAAAAAAACTAGAATAAAGAAGACTAATATAGCAATTTGATGCCGCCAGATCACCGCCTTCGAACGTCCGCAAGCGTCCGGTCGCCTCCTCCAGCGAGTTTGGGGTCCTCCGGTGAGCTCCTTGCGCATGCGGACCTGCAAACAAGTCCCCGGGACCGGAGATTCTGGTGGGGACCCTCCGATGCTCAAGTCAGCGCTCTGGGCAACAGCCGTGAGCTTGAGGAAGCTCGAAAGAGAAAGAGAGAGAGGGGCTCTCTCTGTGAGCATTTAGGAGTGTTATGAGTGTGTGCGTTCTCATTTCTTGGAGTTCTTAGTGTTACCTGGTTGGGGTCCCTCTTACCCTTTTTATAGATGCTCGGAGTCCGTGGGCTTGGGGCGTGATCACTTGTCAGAGCATTAATTGATGGCAGCACAATGGAGCTTACCTCCATGTGACGTGTCAAGCTGCAGGCCGTGTTCCGTCAGAGTTGGTGGCTGCAAGGCGCTTGCCAGACGTGTCCCCTACGTCACCTTTTTGGTTGTCTTGCGCATACAGTGATGGGTGATAAAGTTAGTCGTGTGGGTCCCAAGGTACAGCTGTTGGGGGGAAAGATAATGTTGAGTTCCCTTGTAGAGCATTGATTATAGAGTGCTTGCGTGGCACTGTAAACTATCGAGGCCGAGCGCTATTCATGCCGAGGCCGAACATGTTTGAAGTCGAGGGGGCCAACTTGGCAACCATAAATGCCTTTATATAGGGGAGTGAATAAGGCAATAAATGTCTTAGAGTAATATTCACACGTGGTCATAAGTGCCTTGGTGCGAAAGGCCGAGGTGTCTCGGGGGTTGAAACTCGAGACTATCTCGGGGCCATAAATGCCTTTATACAGGGGAGTGAATAAGGAAATAAATGCCTCAGAGTAATATTCGCACGTGGCCATAAGTGTCTTATGCGAAAGGGGTCTCGGGGCCATAAACGCCTTTATAAGTGAATAAGGCAATAAATGCCTCAGAGTAATATTCGCACATGGCCATAAGTGCCTTGGTGCGAAAGGCCGAGAGGGTCCCGAGGGTTGAGACTCAGGCCAAGAGGGTCCCGAGGGTTGAAACTTGAGGCCGAGAGGGTCTCAGGGGCCAAAGGTGGAACAGGTCCGAGGCAGATGGGGCCGTGGCAGCCATAAATGCCTCCCAAGTCATTATGACCGTTTATGTACCATTAAATGCCCAAGCCCTTTTACAAGAAAGTCGAGGTGCTAGTGCGGGGTCTAGAGCCGAGGCCAAAGGGGCAGCGGAACGCCGAGGTCGGGGCTCTGTTAGTTTCCTTCATGGTTCTCTAACGGCATTGTATCAGCCACATCAGATGCCACCTCACCCCTGAGATGAAGCGGGCCCACCTCAGCAAGGCGAAAGGGGCGTCACTTCCCAAGTGGCTGATCCCCATCTGACTTTGGGTCTTCAACTTTTGACATGAAGTCTGGATGTGGGTCCCCATCCACATGCCACTGAAGCAGAGGGAGCCATTGAGGCTGCAAGCATACCGCCAAGGCTGAGATAAAGCCGCCGAGGCTGCAAGAATGCCGCTAAGGCTGAGATAAAGCCATCGAGGCTGCAAGAATGCTGCTGAGGCTGAGATAAAGTCGCTGAGACAAAGTTGAGGCCGTCGAGAGCCTTTTGAACCCCGAAGGGTGGCCCGAGAATCGTTAGTCGTCTTTGGTGCCGAGCCGGACCTGGGCTGAGTGCTGGCGCTTGGGGCCGACCGGGGCCATCCCTACTGGACCCGGGCTGAGTGTCAGCGCTTGGGGCCAACCGGGGTTGTCCCTGTTGGACCCAAGCTGAGTGCCGGCCACCAGATCACCGCCCTCGAACGTCTGCGAGCATCCGGTCGCCTCCTCCAGCGAGTCCGGGGTCCTCCGACGAGCTCCTTGCGACTGTAGACCTGCAAACAAGTCCCCGGAGCCAGAGATTCCGACGGGGACCCTCCGACGCTCAAGTCAGCGCTCTGGGCAACAGCTGTGAGCTTGAGGAAGCTCGAAAGAGAAAGAGGGGCTCAGAGAAGAGCTCTCTCTATGAGCATTTAGGAGTGTTATGAGTGTGTGCGTTCTCAGTTCTTGGAGTTCTTAGTGTTACCTGGTTGGGGTCCCTCTTACCCTTTTTATAGATGTCCGGAGTCCATGGGCTTGGGGCGTGATCATTTGTCAGAGCATTAACTGATGACAGCACAATGGAGCTTACATCCTTGTGACGTGTCAAGCTGCAGGCCGTGTCCCGTCAGAGTTGGTGGCTGCAGGGCGTGGCCGATCATTATGGCACTTGCCAGACGTGTCCCCTACGTCACCTTTTTGGTTGTCCTGCTCATACAGTGATGGGTGATAAAGTTAGTTGTGTGGGTCCCAAAGTACAGCCGTTAGGGGAAGATAATATTGAAGATAATATTGAGTTGAAGCCAATTGTCCCTCGTAGAGCATTGATTATAGAGTTCTTGCATGGCACTGTTCACTTGCATGGCACTATTCACTAAGGCCGAGCGCTATTCATGCTGAGGCCGAGGGAAGAAGCCGAGCACGTCTGAGGTCGAGGGGGGCCAACGTGGCAACCATAAATGCCTTTATATAGGGGAGTGAATAAGGCAATAAATGCCTTAGAGTAATATTCGCCCGTGGTCATAAGTGCCTTGCTACGAAACGCCGAGGTCGGGGCTCTGTTAGTTTCTTTCATGGTTCTCTAACGGCATTGGATCAGCCACATCAGATGCCTCCTCACCCCTGAGATGAAGCGGGCCCACCTCAGCAAGGCGAAAGGGGCGTCACTTCCCAAGTGGCTGATCCCCATCTGACTTTGGGTCTTCAACTTTTGACATGAAGTCTGGATGTGGGTCCCCATCCACATGCCGCTGAAGCAGAGGGAGCCATTGAGGCTGCAAGCATACCGCCGAGGCTGAGATAAAGCCGCCGAGGCTGCAAGAATGCCGCTAAGGCTGAGATAAAGCCGTCGAGGCTGCAAGAATGCTGCTGAGGCTGAGATAAAGTCGCTGAGACAAAGTTGAGGCCGTCGAGAGCCTTTTGAACCCCGAAGGGTGGCCCGAGAATCGTTAGTCGTCTTTGGTGCCGAGCCGGACCTGGGCTGAGTGCTGGCGCTTGGGGCCGACCGGGGCCATCCCTGCTGGACCCGGGCTGAGTGTCGGCGCTTGGGGCCAACCGGGGCTGTCCCTATTGGACCCAAGCTGAGTGCCGGCCACCAGATCACCACCCTTGAACGTCCGCGAGCATCCGGTCGCCTCCTCCAGCGAGTCCGGGGTCCTCCGACGAGCTCCTTGCGACTGTAGACCTGCAAACAAGTTCCCGGAGCCAGAGATTCCGGCGGGGACCCTCCGACGCTCAAGTCAGCGCTCTGGGCAACAGCCGTGAGCTTGAGGAAGCTCGAAAGAGAAAGAGGGGCTCAGAGAAGAGCTCTCTTTGTGAGCATTTAGGAGTGTTATGAGTGTGTGCGTTCTCAGTTCTTGGAGTTCTTAGTGTTACCTGGTTGGGGTCCCTCTTACCCTTTTTATAGATGTCCGGAGTCCGTGGGCTTGGGGCGTGATCATTTTTCAGAGCATTAACTGATGACAGCACAATGGAGCTTACATCCTTGTGACGTGTCAAGCTGCAGGCCGTGTCCCGTCAGAGTTGGTGGCTGCAGGGCGTGGCCGATCGTTATGGCACTTGCCAGACGTGTCCCCTATGTCACCTTTTTGGTTGTCCTGCTCATACAGTGATGGGTGATAAAGTTAGTCGTGTGGGTCCCAAAGTACAGCCGTTAGGGGAAGATAATATTGAGTTGAAGCCAATTGTCCCTCATAGAGCATTGATTATAGAGTTCTTGCGTGGCACTGTTCACTTGCATGGCACTATTCACTAAGGCCGAGCGCTATTCATGCTGAGGCCGAGGGAAGAAGCCGAGCACGTCTGAGGTCGAGGGGGGCCAACGTGGCAACCATAAATGCCTTTATATAGGGGAGTGAATAAGGCAATAAATGCCTTAGAGTAATATTCGCCCGTGGTCATAAGTGCCTTGCTACGAAAGGCCGAGGGTGTCTCTGGGTTGAGGCTCGAGAGGTCGAGAGGGTCTCTGGGGTTGAGACTCGAGACCGAGAGGGTCTCTTAGGCCATAAACCCCTTTATACAGGGGAGTGAATAAGGCAACAAATGCCTCAAAGTAATATTCGCACGTGGCAATAAGTGCCTTCGTGCGAAAGGCCGAGAGGGTCTCGGGTGTTGAGACTCGAGGCCGAGAGGGTCTCGAGGCCATAAACGCCTTTATATAGGGGAGTGAATAAGGTAATAAATGCCTCGGAGTAATATTCGAACGTGGTCATAAGTGCCTTGGTGCGAAAGGCCTAGAGGGTCCCGGGGGTTGAGACCGAGAGGGTCTCGCGGGCCGAAGGTGGAACAGGTCCAAGGCCGATGGGGCCATCGTGGTAGCCATAAATGCCTCCCAAGTCATTATGACCGTTTCTGCACCATTAAATGCCCCAGCCCCTTCACTAGAAAGCCGAGGTACTAGTGCTGGGTTTGGATCTGAGGCCGATGGGGCAGCGGAGCACCGAGACCGGGGCTTCGTTAGTTTCCTTCACGGTTCTCTAACGGTATTGGATCAGCCAAATCAGATGCCCTCTCGTCCCTGGGATGAAGCGGGCCCACCTCAGCAAGGCGAAAGGGGTGTCACTTCCCAAGTGGCTGATCCCCATCTGACTTTGGGTCTTCAACTTTTGACATGAAGTCTGGATGTGGGTTCCCATCCACATGCCACTGAGGCAAAGGGAGCCATTGAGGCCGTCGAGGCTGCAAGAATGCCGCCGAGGCTGAGATAAAGCCGCCGAGGCTGCAAAAATGCCGCTGAGGCTGAGATAAAGCCGCCGAGGCTGTAAGAATGCCGCTGAGGCTGAGATAAAGCCGCTGAGGCTGCAAGAATGCCATTGAGGCTGAGATTCAAGAATGCCACTGAGGCTGAGATAAAGTCGCTGAGGCTGCAAGAATGCCGCTGAGGCTGAGATAAAGCCGCTGAGGCAAAGTTGAGGCCGTCGAGAGCCTTTTGAACCTCGGAGGGTGGCCCGAGAATCATCAGTCGTCTTCGTCTTTGGTGCCGAGCCGGACCCGGGCTGAGTGCCGGCGCTTGGGGCCGACCGGGGCCATCCCTGCTGGACCCGGGCTGAGTGCCGGCACTTGGGGCCGATCGGGGCCGTCCCTGCTAGACCCGGTCTAAGTGCCGGTGCAAGGTTGATCTTCCCTGCATGACATTTTTAAGTATCAACGAAAGAAAAAAAATTTAAAGTGTAGTGTACCTAGCTTTGTAGCTTTTTGGCTTTTGCATCGTATTCGATAACGGTCGGGACATAGAGCTTTGCCTAGCTCTTTCTTTGAAGAGATTGATTGTCCTCGGTGTTGAAGCCTAGAACGAAATCCGTAAAAGGTGGTTTGGCTTTTGGGTGCAACAGAGAGAAGGAAGGTAGAGTCAATAGTCAAAGCCCTTTGTCCTCATCCTCCTCCTTGCATTAATTGCACCAACACTCCTCGTCGCCGATCAGGATCGATCATGGCTTGGATCGATCGCAACCGTCGGATCATCGCCGACCGGGATCGATCATAGCTTCGATCGATCGCAACCGTCGGATCGTCGCCGATCCGATCGATCGCCACGGTCCGAGATAGGTCGTCACCGACCAGGATCAATCATGGCTTGGATCGATCGCAACCGTCGGATCGTCGCCGATCGGGATCGATCATGGCTTGGATCGATCGCAACCGTCGGATCCTCGCCGATCGGGATCGATCATGGCTTCGATCGATCACAACCGTCGGATCGTCGCCGATCCGATCGATCACCATGGTCCGAGAGAGGTCGTCGCCGACCGAGATCGATCATGGCTTGGATCGATTGCAACCGTCGGATCATTGCCGACCGGGATCGATCATGGCTTGGATCGATCGCAACCGTTGGATCATCATCGACCGGGATCGATCATGGCTTCGATCGATCGCAACCGTCGGATCATTGCTGATCTGATCGATCGCCACGGTCTGAGATAGGTCGTCGCTGATCGGGATCGATCATGGCTTGGATCGATCACAACCGTCGGATCATCGCCGATCGGGATCGGTCATGGCTTCGATCGATCGCAACCGTCGGATCATCGCTGACCGGGATCGATCATGGCTTGGATCGATCGTAACTGTCAGATCGTCGCCGACCGGGATCGATCATGGCTTCGATCGATCGTAACCATCAGATCGTCGCCGATCCGATCGATCGCCACGGTCCGAGATAGGTCGTCGTCGAACGGGATCGATCATGGCTTGGATCGATCGCAACCGTCGGATCATCGCCGACCAGGATCGATCATGGCTTTGATCGATCGCAACCGTCGGATCATCGCCGACCGGGATTGATCATGGCTTCGATCGATCGCAACCGTCGGATCGTCGCCGATCTGATCGATCGCGATGGTTTGAGATAGGTCGACACCGACCGGGATCGATCATGGCTTGGATCGATCGCAACCGTCGGATCGTCGCTGACCGGGATCGATCATGGCTTGGATTGATCGCAACCGTCGGATTGTCGCCGATCTGATCGATCGCGACGGTCCGAGATAGGTCGACGCCGACCGGGATCGATCATGGCTTAGATCGATCGCAACCGTTGGATCATCGCCGACTGGGATCAATCATGGCTTGGATCGATCGCAACCGTCGGATCGTCGCCGATCCGATCGATCGCGACGGTCCGAGATAGGTCGTCGCCGATCGGGATCGATCATGGCTCGGATCGATCGCAACCGTCGGATCGTCGCTGATCAGAATCGATCATGGCTTGGATCGATCGCAACCGTCGGATCATTGCCGACCGGGATCGATCATGGCTTTGATCGATTGCAACCGTCGGATCGTCGCCGATCCGATCGATCGCGATGGTCTGAGATAGGTCGATGCCGACTGGGATTGATCATGGCTTGGATCGATCGCAACCGTCAGATCGTCGCTGACCAGGATTGATCATGGCTTGGATCGATCGCAACCGTCGGATACTCACCGACCGGGATCGATCATGGCTTGGATCGATCGCAACCGTCGGATCGTCGCCGATCCGATCGATCGCCATGGTCCGAGATAGGTTGTCGCCGACCGGGATCGATCATGGCTTGGATCGATCGCAACCATCGAATCATCGCCGACCGGGATCGATCATGGCTTGGATCGATCGCAACCATCGGATCATCGCCGATCGGGATCGATCATGGCTTGGATCGATCGCAACCATCGGATCGTCGCCAATCCGATCGATCGTGACGGTCTGAGATAGGTCGTCGCCAACCGGGATCGATCATGGCTTGGATCGATCACAACCGTCGGATCGTTGCCGACCAGGATCGATCATGGCTTGGATCGATCGCAACCATCGGATCATCGCCGATCGGGATCGATCATGGCTTCAATCGATCGCAACCGTTGGATCGTCGCCGATCCGATCGATCACGACGGTCCGAGATAGGTCGATGCCGACCGGGATAGATCATGGCTTGGATCAATCGTAACCGTCGGATCATCGCCGACTGGGATCGATCATGGCTTGGATCGATCGCAACCGTCGGATACTCGCCGACAGGGATCGATCATGGCTTGGATCGATCGCAACCGTCAGATCATTGTCGATCCGATTGATCGCGACGGTCCATGATAGGTCAACACCGACCGGGATCGATCATGGCTTGGATCGATCGCAACCGTCGGATCATCGCCAACCGGGATCGATCGCAACCGTTGGATCGTCGCTGATCCGATCGATCGCGACAGTCCAAGATAGGTCGTTGTCGACCAGGATCGATCATGGCTTGGATCGATCGCAACCATCGGATCATCGCTGACCAGGATCGATCATGGCTTGGATCGATCGCAACCGTCGGATCATCGCCAATCGAGATCGATCATGGCTTCGATCGATCGCAACTGTCGGATCGTCGCCGATCCGATCGATTGCGACGGTCCGAGATAGGTCGATGCCGACCGGGATTGATCATGGCTTGGATCGATCGCAACCATCGGATCGTCGCCGACCGGGATCGATCATGGCTTGGATCGATCGCAATAGTCGGATACTCGCCGACTGGGATCGATCATGGCTTGGAGCGATCGCAACCGTCGGATCGTCACTGATCCGATCGATCACCATGGTCTGAGAGAGGTCGTCGCCGACCGGGATCGATCATGGCTTGGATCGATGGCAACCGTCGGATCAACGCCGATCGAGATCGATCATGGCTTCGATCGATCGTAACCGTCAGATCGTCACCGATCCGATCGATCGCGACAGTCCGAGATCGGTAGTCGCCGATCGGGATCGATTATGGCTTCAATCGATCGCAACCCTCAATCGTCACCGATCCGATCGATTGCGACGGTTCGAGATCGGTCATCGCCGATCAGGATCAATCATGGCTTGGATCTATCGCAACCGTCAGATCATCGCCGACCGGGATCGATCATGGCTTTGATCGATCGCAACCGTCGGATCATTGCCGATCCGATCGATTGCCACGGTTCGAGATAGGTCGTCACCGACCGGGATCGATCATGGCTTGGATCGATCGCAACCATCAGATCGTCGCCGACCGGGATCGATCATGGCTTGGATCGATCACAACTGTCGGATCATCGCCGACCGGGATCGATCATGGCTTCGATCGATCGCAACCGTCAGATCATCGCCGATCCAATCGATCGCCACGGTCCAAGATACGTCATCGCCAGCCGGGATTGATCATGGCTTAGATCGATCGCAACCATCGGATCGTCGCCGACCGGGATCGGTCATGGCTTCGATCGATCGCAACCGTCGGATCATCGCCGACCGGGATCGATCATGGCTTGATCGATCGTAACCGTCGGATCGTCGCCGACTGGGATCGATCATGGCTTCGATCGATCATAACTGTCGAATCGTCGCCGATCTGATCGATCGCCACGGTCCGAGATAGGTCGTCGCTGATCGGGATCGATCATGGCTTGGATCGATCGCAACCGTCGGATCATCGCCGACCAGGATCGATCATGGCTTGGATTGATCGCAATCATCGGATCGTCGCTGATCCGATCGATCGCGACGGTCTGAGATAGGTCGACGCTGACCGGGATCGATCATGGCTTGGATCGATCGCAACCGTCGGATCATCATCGACCGGGATCGATCATGGCTTGGATCGTTCGCAACAATCGGATACTCGCCGACCGGAATCGATCATGGCTTAGATCGATCACAACCATCGGATCATTTATAATTATTAAAAAAAATAATGAAAAAGTTTTAAAAAATATTAAAAAATTATTGCGACGCCGTAGCGATGCATTTTTGAAGAAAAAAATAAACAAATATTGCGACGCAATGAATGCATCGCAATTATTTTTAGTAAATATAATTTTTATCAGTATTAATAAATAAAAGAAATATAATATTGCGACGCATTAGTTGCGTCGCAATATTTTTTCTATAAATATATGTAATGAAAAAGTTTAAAAAAATATTGCGACGTAATTTGTGCGTCGCAATCATTATCATAAATTATAAATATTATCATTTATAAATATTAAAAAATTATTGCGATGTCGTAGCGATGCATTTTCAAAGAAAATAATAAACAAATATTGCAACGCAATGTATGCATTACAATTATTTTTAGTAAATATAATTTTTATCAGTATTAATAAATAAAAGAAATATAATATTACGGCGCATTAGTTGCGTCGCAATATTTTTTCTATAAAATATGTAATAAAAAGTTTAAAAAAAATATTGCGACGCAATTTGTGCATCACAATTATTATCATAAATTATAAATATTATCATTTATAAATATTAAAAAATTATTGTGACGCCGTAGCGATGCATTTTCGAAGAAATAATAAATAAATATTGCGATGCAACTAAGGCATCGCAATAGTTTTTAGTAAATATATTTTTTATCAGTAATAATAAATAAAACAAATATAATATTGCGACGCATTTATTGCGTCGTAATGTTTTTTCTATAAGTAGATGTAACGAAAAGTAAAAAAAATATTGCGACGCAATTTGTGCATCGCAATTATTATCATAAATTATAATTTTTATCATTTATAAATATTTAAAAAAATAAATAAAATATAATAATATTACGATGCATTTGTTGCATCGCAATATTTTTTGGATAAATATATGTAATGAAATAGTTAGAAAAATTTTTGCGACGCACTGTATGCGTCGCAATTATTGTCATAAATTATTATTTTAATTATTTAAAAATATTAAAAAAATATTGCGACGCCTTAGCGATGCAATTTTAGAAAATAAAAATAATTTTCCCGCCGAACATTGGCGCCAAGTTAGCGATGCATTAGCGACGCAATTAATTGTGTCGCTACCTTTTTCATAAAAATATAATAAGGCCAAATTAATGATGGATTAGCGACTCATTGTTGCGTCGCTAATACATAATAAATTTAAAAAAAAATTGCGACCGATTAGCGATGCAAATTTGTGTCGCTAATCACTCTTATATAAAGTCGGTCGGCCTTCTCTTCTTCTTTCCCGTCTTGACCTAGCCGCCGCCCTCCCCAAAACCTCTCCGGGCTCCCCCCCCCTCGGTGCTACGGCTCCCCGGCGGTCTCCTCCAACTCCGGCGTCTCCTCTCGACCGAGGTAAGCCCCCCCACCCTCTTCCAAAAAAATTTTTGTAAAAATTTCCTCCGGCCACGGCCAAGACCGTGGCCGTCTTCTCCGGCCACGGCCGCTGCCGTGGCCGGCAGTGGCCTGGCCACAGTAAAAAAAAAAATTCTTGTAACAGGGGGGGGGGGAAAACCCGCCCCATTTTGTCTTCTCCAGCCACGGTCGTGGCCGCGGCCGGACAAGCCGGCCACGGCCGCTGCGTGGCCGTCTTCTCCGGCCACGGCCGCTGCCGTGGCCGGCAGTGGCCTGGCCATGGTGGCCAGGCCACAGTCAAAAAAAAAATTTCTTGTAACAGGGGGGGTGGGGAAAACCCCCCCAATTTTGTCTTCTCCGGCCACGGCCACTGCCGTGGCCGGCAGTGGCCTGGCCACGGTGGCCAGGCCACAGTCAAAAAAAAAAAAGTTCTTGTAACAGGGGGGTGGGGAAAACCCCCCCCATATTGTCTTCTCCGGCCACGGCCGCTGCCGTGGCCGGCAGTGGCCTGGCCACGGTGGCCAGGCCACAGTCAAAAAAAAAAATTGTAACAGAGGGGGTGGGGAAAACCCCCCCATTTTTCTTCTCCAGCCACGGCCGCTGCCGTGGCCGGCAGTGGCCTGGCCACGGTGGCCAGGCCACAGTCAAAAAAAAAAAAAAAAAGTTCTTGTAACAGGGGGGGTGGGGAAAACCCCCCCCATATTGTCTTCTCCAGCCACGGCCACTGCCGTGGCCGGCAGTGGCCTGGCCACGGTGGCCAGGCCACAGTCAAAAAAAAAATAAAAATTTGTAACAGGGGGGGGGGGGGAAAACCCCCCCCCCCCATTTGTCTTCTTCGGCCACGGCCGTGCCGCGGCCGCCACGGCCGCTATCGTGGCCGTCTTCTCCGGCCACAGCCGCTGCCATGGCCGGCAGTGGCCTGGCCACGGTGGCCAGGCCATAGTCAAAAAAAAAACGGCCGTGGCCCCCTCTCCTTTTATCTTCCACGGCCACGGCCGTGGCCTGGCCACGGTGGCCAGGCAAAAAAAAAATTATTTATGCAATAATTTTTGTGCATTTGTAGTTATTTACAATTTTATGTCTTGATTATTTACATTCTGCTTCAAATTGAATGATGCATTAAATTATGTAATGCTTGAATGAAAGTCCTGTTGTAGTTTTATTTAATTTCAGCAACAAATTAGTAGTTTCAATGATTTATATTTTAGTCTTCACAAACATTTGTATTCGACATAATAATCTTAAGAAATTGACTATATATACTATGTATAATTGACAAGAATTTAAGAATAACAAGCATAAGTTCGATTGTCTTCGGATTTTCATATTATTAATCACAGCACTATAACCTTTAGACCCGTTTGAGAATTTGTAAGCCTTAGTCTTGCAAATTCTCAAATTGTCCTGGTGGACAGTTTGAGAATATTTTTTGCGATATGTTAGTCTGCTATTAATCATCGTTGGTGAGATTCGGTTTGTATTTGCTCATACGTTCTCCTAGTGTGGCTTATATACCACACATTTAGGAGAACATATGGGGAAATGCTGCGAAATTTCAATGTAACCGATCGATGATAATTAATAGCAGAATAACATATCACAAAAAATATTCTTGAATGGGATAGGGCCTTACCTTTTAGACATGGAGTGAAGGTAGAATTAATTTAAGACACTTGAATGCTTGTGAAGTCTCATGATTAAACGAACCGCCTTGCGGCCCGACCCAAACTCAAGCCCTACCATTAGCCATGAACCTGTGCCTCGGTCCTTGCTAGCACCCAAGGATCGTAGCCGTGGCTCGCCCTTGCATGGTAGGGACCTTAGTTGCCTAAAAAAAATTGGTTTGGTTATAAATGATTTAAATGGTTGTTATTAACCTTAGTTGTGTAAAAGAAATAATTTAGTTATATATTTAGTAATACTATATAGTTTTAGTTTTACCAGATTTATAAGTGGTCAAAAATTCGCTCATGGATGTATGCAAGGATAAAAGATGGCTTTAATCCAGATTTTCTGAATGGATTGGAAGAATTTATCGCATTTGCATGTAGCCAACCTGACTGGATGGATGGCCCTAGGATTAGGTGCCCATGCAACTTCCACAGGTGTCAGAATAAAGCCTACAGAGATGTGGAAACTGTTAAGGTGCATTTGTGTAAGAAGGGGTTTGTTCCTGATTACTATGTTTGGTACTGTCATGGTGAACCAGAGGATATCCAGCAGCTGTTATAGGCCAACAAGAGTCAATTCCCGTAGATGAACCATTTGTGAATTTAAACACATATGAACAAATGGTGATGAATGCATCGGGTAATGAATTCAATCAGAATACATTTATGGAAGAACCAAATCCAGATGCACAGCAATTTTACGATATGTTGCGTGCTGCAAATCAAGAATTGTATCCTGGTTGTGAGGGTCATTCCCAGTTGTCTACAGCTGCTCGAATGTTGAATATTAAGGCAGAACATCGATTATCAGAAAAGGCGTTCAATTCTGTAGCTGGGTTAATCAAAGAAATTTTGCCAAATGATAATGTTGCGCAGACAGTTTTTACGCAACAAAGAAGTTGTTGCGTGGGCTTGGGCTCCCAAATAAGATCGATTGTTGCTTGAACAATTGTATGATATTTTGGGGTGAAGACTCAGAGCTGAGATGGTGTAAGATTTGTGGGCAATCGAGGTACAAAAACAGCGAAGGAGGAGCCAGTACAAGTAGGAGGAAAAGTGTGCCTTACAAGAGGATGCATTACTTTCCTCTTACCCCACGCCTGCAGAGATTATACAGATCTGAGGCAACAGCTGCTGATATGAGATGGCATGCCGAACATGAATCTAAAGAGGATGAAATGCGGCATCCATCAGATTCAAAGGCTTGGAAGCATTTCAATGAAAATCATCCTGATTTCGCTGAAGATATAAGGAATGTGAGATTAGGTCTTTGTACCGATGGCTTCCAACCATTTGGTCAAGCGGGGCAACAGTATTCATGTTGGCCTGTGATACTGACTGTATATAACCTTCCTCCGTGGAAGTGCATGAAAGATACTGCAATGTTTTTAACCGTTTTGGTTCCAGGACCATCAAATCCAAAGGAAAAGATTGATGTCTTTCTGCAACCGTTGGTGGCCGAATTGAAAATGTTGTGGGAAACAGGAGTCGTAGCCTACGACATTTCTATGAAACAAAATTTCTTAATGAGAGCTGCTTTGATGTGGACAATAAGTGATTTTCCGGCATATGCAATGTTGTCTGGTTGGAGCACTGCTGGACGTCTGGCATGCCCTCATTGCATGTATGATTCGGATGCATTTACATTGCAGAAGAGTGGTAAGCAGTCATGGTTTGATAACCATAGGAAGTTCTTGCCCCCAAATCATCCTTACAGGCGTAACTTGATCGCCTTCCGGAAGAACAAAGCAGTCACAAAATTTGCCGAACCGGTTAGGTCCGGCACGGATATTTGATTCTATAGAGCATTTGGGGTTGATGTATGCATGGGAACCGGATGCAGATAGAATAAATGGCCGTATATGTAAAGAACATAACTGGAAGAAGCGAAGTATATTTTGGGATTTGCCTTATTGGAGCACAAATCTCATCCGGCACAACTTGGATGTTATGCATATCGAGAAAAATTTCTTTGATAACATATTTAACACGGTGCTAAACATCCCGGGAAAAACAAAAGATACTGCAAAGTCAAGAGAAGAACTTAATCAGTACTGCAGAAGAGGTGATTTGAGAAGGAGTGCCGATGGGACCTATCCTAAAGCATGTTACACTCTTGACAGAAATTCACGAGAAGTTTTATGTAACTGGCTTAGAGGGTTAAAATTTCCAGATGGTTATGCCTCAAATATCGGTAGGTGTGTGGACATGCATAAGCTCAAGTTGTTCGGCATGAAGAGTCACGACTGCCATGTTTTCATGCAACGGTTATTACCTATAGCTTTTCGTGAGTTGCTTCCGCAACATGTCTGGAAGGCAATTACGGAGCTCAGCTTATTCTTCAAGGAGTTATCTGCCGCAGTCATTACTTCTGCATCCATGGCAAGGCTTGAGGAGGAAATTCCAATTATTTTATGCAAGCTTGAGCGAATATTTCCTCCCAGTTTTTTTGACTCAATGGAGCATTTACCGGTTCACTTGCCATACGAAGCGAGCATAGCTGGTCCCGTGCAGTATCGCTGGATGTATCCTTTCGAGAGGTAAATATATACATCATTAAGATATGTTGACATTTCAAATATTATTTCATTGCTTGAAAATTGGTTAATTTTTTGTTGCAACTTTACATATAGGTATCTTAAGAAGTTAAAAAATAATGTGCGTAATAAGGCAAGGGTTGAAGGTTCTATATGCAATGCACACTTGGTCGAAGAAGTTTCAGCTTTTGCCTCACATTACTTTGAGGGTCACGTCCACACGAGGAGCCGAAATCATGGTCGTAACGATGACGTATGTGTGGACGAAGGAGAAGCTAATGACGGTAGAATATCAATTTTTAAAGCTATCGGCCGTTCATTTGGTGGGCAGAAGTCAAGAAATCTTAGCGATATGGAGTATAATGCAGCACATTATTACATCCTAATGAACTGTAGAGAAGTCGATCCATATATTGAGTAAGTGTATACTTCAATGCTAAATTGGAAATTTAATTTAAATTACAATATACCATAATATTTAATTTCTAACATAGTTTTCATCCTTTTCATCCCATAAGGATGTTTTGTGATAGACAACGACAGATGAATCCCGACATCAGTCAAGTTGCAATTGGGCAGAAATTAGAAATGGAGTTTGCTTACTGGTTTTATGAATTTGTGAGTAGTATCTGTTGGGGAGATTGTTGAAAAATTATATGCCCCAATCTTATTGATTTTGATGATTACCAAAAGCCATGTGTACATTAAAAGATGTAATGAGTTTATTTACATGAGCAATGAATTTATTTAGAACAATGAATGAGAATGTTAAAGTATAACTTTAATCAAATTGAAAGTAACTTCATGTTCAATGTTTAAGCTTTCAAAAAGAAATTCAATACTTCATATTTTAATCAATGAGTTTTTGGAACACTTCTTGAATTGATTCTTAATGTCAATTTTATTATATTCAAGTCAAATAATGATTTAAAATGAATCTGGAACGAATTTAAAGTCAATCAGAAAACTTTCTGATTTTTGATACGTTCCGGAGCCGACTCTTGAGTTTCAGAGTCGACTCCCCTCAGAGTACAGAAATGACTGTCTGTCTCGAGTCGACCCATGCAATTTCTCGAGTCGACCCCCGATTCTGTCGAGCCGACTCCATGACTGTGCGAGTCGACTCCGCTCAGACACCAGAGGTGTGTTTTTCTGAGCACTTCGCGAGTCGACCCCAACTTTTCATGAGTCGACCCCCGACTTTCAGGAGTCGACACTTTACTTTTGATGAGTCGACCCTTTGACTTTCTGAACATTTCTATTTTTAGTATCACGACCTCGAGCCGACTCGGAAAGCATGAGTCGACTCCAGCAAATCTGGGCAAAATTTTTCCGAATGCCAACTCAGCGTCAACGGTAAGATTTTTGATTAACGGCTATTTTTCTTTGTTTCTAACGGCTATATTTTTGCAGAATCTATAAATAGAGAAGCCGTTTTCAAATCAAAGATACAAAAAGAGAGATATTCATTTCAAGAGAAAAGAAAAGAAAAATCGAAAAACAGAGCTTCATTTGAAAAAATCCGTGATTCAAAATAGAGTGAAAGAAAGAGTGTGAAATCAAGGAAGCTCCTTCTGTGTTCAAGCTCAACAATCCAAGGAAGCTTCAGAAGAAAATCCAAGAGCTATTCAAGAGCATTTCAAGTGATTTTCAACACTCAAAAAAGAGGAAAAGCTCAAATCAACTCCAACATACATTCCGTGAAGAATCCAAGCTGAGGCCGATTCTACACTTCAAAAGAGTTGAGGAAAAGAGGAAAAGAAGAAAAGCTCAAAGCCAACCACTGCAAATCAGGCTTTTCTAAACTTTATTCTTACATTTGTTTATCTGCTCATTGAGGAGCTTTGTAACTGAAAAACCATACTTCTATTCTTGTGTCTAGTTCAATCTGGGGGATTGAACTAGTTGAGGTAGTCTTACCTCGGTACAAGCTTGGTAAAGCTTGGGTTAGGGTTTTTGTGCTGGTGAGCCCTTGAAAACCAGCTGGGTTCGTTGTGCGCCCGGGAAAACAACAAGTTTGAGTTGTGAGCTTGTAAAACAACTCTGCTGTAATCTAGGGTGATTATAGTGTGGACCCAAGTGAATCTTGGGAGTGGACGTAGGTGTTGGATACACCGAACCACTATAAAATCTTTGTGTTTGCCGTGCTTTCATTGACTCTTTCTCTATCTCTGTTTTATTCACTGCACTTTGTATTTGCATTGCTATTGCCTTCATTCTTCTTAAGCAAACATTTTTAAAAGGCTAATTTTTAAAGAACCCAATTCACCCCCCCCCCTCTTGGGTTGTCATCTGGGCCAACAATTGGTATCAGAGCTAGTGCTCATTAGATTTTGATCACACGATCAAGAGCTAAAGTTCCAAATGGCAACACAAGTTGGATCATTTGCTGAAGGTCATTCTACGAATAGACCTCCACTGTTTAATGGTTCAAATTATTCATATTGGAAAGCTAGAATGAGGATATTCATTCAAGCTTCTGATTATGAGCTATGGGGTGTTATAATCAATGGACCTAGTACACCCACACATGTTATAGATGGCACTATTGTTCCTAAGCCCGAAAGGGACTGGAATGATAATGATAGGAAAATGGCACAGCTTAACGCTAAAGCCATGAATGTCTTATATTGCTCCTTAGATGCTAATGAGTTTAATAGAATCTCCACATGTAATTCCGCAAAGGAGATTTGGGATAGATTAGAGGTTACCCATGAGGGTACCAATCAAGTAAAAGAATCTAAAATTAATATTCTTGTTCATAAATATGAATTATTTAGCATGGAACAATCTGAAACCATTGCATGCATGTACACTAGATTTACAGATATTGTAAATGGTTTGAAAAGTCTTGGTAAGACATATACTAACTCTGAACTTGTTCGAAAAATTCTTAGGTCATTACCAAGATCATGGGAAGCAAAAATGACAGCAATCCAAGAAGCTAAGGACCTCAACACTTTACCCTTAGAGGAGCTTCTAGGATCTCTTATGACCCATGAGCTGACTATGAGGCAGCATGTAGAGGAGGACACAAAGAAAAAGAAAGTAATTGCCCTCAAAGCTGCAAAAGAAGAAGAGAGCAGCAGTGATGATGATGATGATAATGATGAAGAGACTGCTCTCTTAGCAAAGAAATTTAAAAGATTCATGAGGAGAAAGAAACCCTTCCACAAGAAAAAATTTGGAGCTAAGTGGGAAGGAGAAAAGGATAAAAATAAGGACAAGGACAAAGAAAAAGAGAAAGACCCCTTGACTTGTTATGAGTGTAATAAACCGGGGCACTTTAGGAATGAATGTCCAAAATTGAAGAAAGCCTACAAAAAGAAAAAGAAGGCTTATGTGGCGACATGGAGTGACAGCGAGGAATCTTCTTCCGAAGAAGAAGAACAAAAGGAAGTCGCAAACGTATGTTTCATGGCGGACGACAACGATGAGGTAAGTTCCGACAACCCTTGCGATGAATTTGCTTTTGATGAACTTTTTGATGCTTTTAATGAACTTGTTGGGGATTTCAAGGTTTTGAAAAAGAAATACAAGATTTTGAAAAATGAAAACTTAACTTTCATTCAAGAAAAGGAAAATCTTAATAATGAAGTTAAGAAACTTAAATCTGAAAATGAAATTTTAATAAAAGAAAAAGAATCAATCTCTAATGAAAATGATAAACTAAGGAAAGAGGTTGAAAAACATAAGAACATAGTTGATAAGTTTACATTAAGCTCAACTAAACTAGACATGTTATTAAATAGTCAAAAAGCAGTTTTTGACAAAGCCGGATTAGGATATAACACTTTAAGAAAACAAAAATCATTAAAAATATTTTTGTGCGTGCTGGCCAAAGTAATTTTACATGCTTTAAATGTAATCAAAAGGACATAAATCTTATGAATGTAAAATTCTAAAACCTAATAAAAACTTAAATGTTAAAGGAAGAAAATATGGGTTCCGAAAGGAACAATATTGTTGGTACTAACCATGAAGGACCCAAGAAAGCTTGGGTACCTAAACATAAAGTTTGATATCATTGCAGGAATGTCTTGTGGCCAAGAGATCAAAGAGAAAGTGGTATCTTGATAGTGGCTGCTCAAGACATATGACGGGTGACAAAGAAGAATTCATCACCCTTGAAGAAAAGAAAGGAGGAGTTGTTACATTTGGCGACAATGGCAAAGGCCAAATCTTGGGGTTTGGTAACATTCAAATAACTCCCTCCACATATATTGAGAATGTACTTTATGTTGATGGTTTAAAGCATAACTTAATTAGTATAAGTCAATTATGTGACAAAGGTTTTAAAGTATCTTTTGAATCTTCTTTATGCACTGTAGCTAATCCCATTGATAATAGCATTGTTTTTATTGGAAATAGAAATGGCAATGTATACATGATTGATTTAGACAAATTGTCTACTAATAATCATTGCTTAGTTGCTAATAATGCTAATATGAATGAGATTGGTTGGTTGTGGCATCGAAGATTAGGTCACGCAAGCACACACCTGATTTCAAAACTAATTAGAATGGATTTAGTAAAAGGTTTACCTAAATTAGATTTTGAAAATAACAAAATATGTGATGCATGTCAGTTTGGAAAACAAACGAGAAGTTCTTTCAAAT